>JBAMJR010000038.1:2787500-3187500 GCA_038501785.1 Myoxocephalus aenaeus | reverse complement strand
CAAGGAAGAAGACAGCTGATTGGAAACCTCAACAAGATAAAAGTACATTTTGACAGAATAGATCTTCTGCAAAGGAACTCAAGAAGTAAGTGTTAGCAAGTACTATTTCAGTATCTTAGACTAACTAATATTATTGAGAAAATATGAGCCTTGCTCTTATTAAAAAACTGAAGTACTAGACAGCCTGATCCACAGCCCATACAGTTGGTGGCGGTAATGCACCTATTCCTTGTTTGCCGACCGCCCATTAAACCTCGGAGAAGAAGAAGAAGAAGAAGAAGAAGAAGAAGAAGAAGAAGAAGAAGCGGAAGCGGAAAGAGGATCTCTGGTCGTGGGGCGGGGAAGTTTATCATTGTGGAACTGTTGTTCTCACGTCACAGTTTCCGGTCGGACCAATACACTGGGAACACGAAATGGCGACCTCCTTGCTGCGGTTAGGGCGACTGGGTTCCCTCAAGGTAAAACTGATTGATTCCTCTTCTAATGCTTTGACATGCCGTCTGTTGGAATACCACCTCCAGAGAGATCAGCGGACATTTGCTCCGACACTGGCCGCCATGTACGTCACTTCATGCGGCTGTCTCCTTCGCACTGACCCCGAGACGTCATGGTTCTTCTGGGCTGCAGCAGACAGGGTTTACCGAGTGACGTTAGTCCTCAACGCTTAACCACAGCTAACCTGAGCTCCGACATGACGTCATACATGTGTTAGAACCATGTCAACGTCACACTGTATTTAACCCTAACCCTTCCGGGTGGAAGAGCTGCGTGTCAGTACACATGTGAACTATCTATCTATCTATCTATCTATCTATCTATCTATCTATCTATCTATCTATCTATCTATCTATATATATATATTTTAATTATGGTAACTTAAGTTACTTCATCACATTTATAACAAAATTATTCAAACACAATATTGTCAGGAAGCGGTGCTCTTCATTGATGCTTCCCATACCTCAAAGACAGCGAGACATTGCATTCCTTTCTCCAAAGCACTTAATCTCTTCAGGGCTGATCCGAGGGTTATGCCTGACCCTGACCCTAATGCTGACCCTGACCCTTTTAGGCCTGACCCTGACCCCGGGTGAAGGCAGGGTTCACCTGGACCGGCTGTCACAGGGCAATTTAGAGTCCAATTAACCCGAGCTGCATGTCTTTGGACTGTGGGATGCCGGAGAACCCACGCTGCCGGAGAACGCGCAAACCCAACCCAGACCTGCCTCCAACTGATTATAATAACGTAAACAATGAAGAGCTAGATGTCATCAAATATGTCAATGGAAGAGATATAAAAAATCTAGGGAATCTGGGAATAATTGATGTGGGAAAAATGTAAAAGTTGACAAATTTAGATTTTCAACTCAATCAACCATTGATGCCACAAAAGGAGTGAACAAGCCAAAGTCAGAGCACTGCACAACCAGGTACACTGACCACTGCAGTTTACAGCAAAACACTGTGAAACATAACAAGACTTCTACACCGTTAGATACACATGTCAGTCTGACTACGTCGATGATCTCATCCAACATTATATGAGTGAGCTTAACATGATATGGGGTCCTGCTGTTTTTGCTGCATATTTCATATGGAAAGCGGTTCTGTGTGTCTGTTTGGCCCCCAGCAGAACGCTGCCTGTGTTCTTCTGCAGTGTCTCCAGCTGGAGAACCGGGCCGTCCTGAGGAGCCGCTCGGCTGCCTGGTTCTGCACTCGGGCCGAAGAACCTGCAGAGCCAGTGACAACGACAAAGGCTGTGAGCAAGAGTAAGGCCATTGGATTCTGTTGTCCTCTTGAAGTTTGAAATGTAATAATAATCATCATAATACATTGTATTTGTATAGCACTTTTAATGCAAAACATTCTTTATTTACAATAAAGAAAGATGGGCAGGAAATGAACATAATCAAAACTTCAGTAAAGGTCATTTTAGTTCAAATATAAACTCTGACACAAATAATATTTGTGTCCAGAACCCAATACAGACGTCTTCCTTCCTGTATCAGGAAAGTCAAAGCTAGTTGGTGTGTCTGCAGCGCGCTGGCTTCTTGCTATCTCTCCGGCTGCGTTCCCACGTTCCTCGGGGCCGTTGCTGGGAGCCTCCACGGGGCCGCAGGGTTCCTGAAGGCCGCTTGGTCCTAGACTACCTCCAAGTTGGGGTTCACCTTCTCGCTAGCTGGTGGCTATTGTGTATTAATGATGTTTTAATTTTTTTTCCCATTTGTCCGTAATGTTAGACTATATGTGTACATATTGTTTGTGATTGAATTATGCAGATTTGAAAGATGAATGAGTTACCTTTTTTTATTTTACAGTGCAGAAAATGTTCCCTAAGGTCTCAAATGTTCTTTCTCTTCCAGTCACGCTTGTGTTGCCGATGCGTTAAAAGGTGTATATAAATAGTGTACAATCTAAACAAGGTTTACAATAAGTTTTATAAATTCATATTGTGTTGCACTAATTCTTTTTCTTGCATTAGGAAAATTCCAGGAAAAGAAATGTGTGAAAGTTTGGAACTCAGTGTGGATGTTCGTGTTATTTAACGCTCTCACCCATTTCCTCAGCAGCAGAGGCTCCAGACGAGAGGGCCACGCTGCTCGCTTATAAGACCGCCGTTCTCTTCCCAGCTCGGCTTCCAGAGCCCGGCCTGTTCCCAACACACACTGAACCAGTGGCCCCGCCCAGTGCTCCCACCGCTACCAGTGAACCAGCTGGAGCTGAGTCTGTGGCAGCAGCTCCCCTAGCTGCTGTGGCAGATGTTGCTCAGGTTATTGCTGATGCAACTCCCCTAGCTGCTGAGGCAGATGTTGCTCAGGTTATTGCTGATGCAACTCCATCTGCAGTTGGTGCAACTCCCTTAGCTGCTGAGGCAGATGTTGCTCAGGTTATTGCTGATGTAACTCCCCTAGCTGCTGAGCCAGATGTTGCTCAGGTTATTGCTGATGTAACTCCCCTAGCTGCTGAGCCAGATGTTGCTCAGGTTATTGCTGATGTAACTCCCCTAGCTGCTGAGCCAGATGTTGCTCAGGTTATTGCTGATGTAACTCCCCTAGCTGCTGAGCCAGATGTTGCTCAGGTTATTGCTGATGTAACTCCCCTAGCTGCTGAGCCAGATGTTGCTCAGGTTATTGCTGATGTAACTCCCCTAGCTGCTGAGCCAGATGTTGCTCAGGTTATTGCTGATGCAACTCCCCTAGCTGCTGAGCCCCTGGTCGATGCTCCAGACAACACTCCAGTCACCGCCACAGACGATGCAGTCCCATCCTCATCCTCATCCTCATCGTCCAGCGACTCTGACTCCGACTCTGACTCTGATTCCGAAGTGGAGACCAAAACCAAGACTTCACCAGCAGAGGTATCAGAATCCAGTGTGAAAGAAGTCCAGGAGAACCCTTCAGAGGTGAAGGAAGACACTAATGAAGCTAAGAAGGAAGTTCCAGCAGAACCAGAAGCTGCTCCCGCTTGTGCTGCTGAGGAAGCACAGCAGGCCGCTCCAGCAGCGGTCGCAGCTCAAGCCCTCGCTGTTAGCTCTGAGGAGTTAGTGGACCCAGCTCCTGAGATCTGCACTGCCACCAAAGACACTGGGACCAGCCCAGAAGTTTCAGCTGAAGCTGCAGTGGACTCCGCTCCTCAAGTAAGAGAAGACGGTCCATCTCCTGCCATCCCAGAGGCCCAAGTAAAAACCCCAGCTCAAGTTGTGATTGAGCCTGCATCTCCAGAAAAAGCCCAGGCTGACGCTCCACTAGAAACCACAGAGAGTGCTGAAGCCTCTGCTGAAGCTGCCCCAGTAGAAGCTGATGCTGAAGTGGCTGGCAAGGCAGCCACGGCCGTGGAGAGTACCGAGGAGCTGGTGGACCCTGCTGCAGTTGAAGCTGCTGCAGTTGAAGCTGCTGCAGTTGAAGCTGCTGCAGTAGAAGCTGAAGCTGCTGCAGTAGAAGCTGAGGTCTCTGCCCCTGTGGAGAGCACCGAGGAGCTGGTGGACCCTGCTGCAGTTGAAGCTGCTGCAGTAGAAGCTGCTGCAGCTGCAGTAGAAGCTGAAGCTGCTGCAGTAGAAGCTGAGGTCTCTGCCCCTGTGGAGAGCACCGAGGAGCTGGTGGACCCGGCTCCAGTGGTTGCTGAAGCTGCAGGAGAGGAGCTGCAGGCGGACGCCCCAGCTGAACCCGTTGAGCCGCTTGAGGGTACACACTACTATTCCAAAGCTCTACCTCCCCTTTCAATTCAGTTTATTTTATATAGCCCAACATCACAAATACAAGTTTTTGTGGACCTCTAAGCCCCTACCGATGACCATATTCTCTCTATACTGTTAGTGTTGTTATAGGTCCCTCGCATATCATCCCTGGATTCTTTGAAACAGCGTCTCGGTTTGCTTCTGGTCCACCCCTGTGACCTCTAACCTCCGGTGTCCTTGGTGTTCAGTGCTAGTTTTGCATGGGCTGGATTGAGTGTACATGTACTTTAATGCTTGCAGATGCATTCCTTTTCTTTGTGTTTTCTGCATTTTACATTTCCTTTGCTTGCCTTCTGCTAATTGAGGTTTAGCCCCGCCCACACGGGGCTAAACCTAAGAGACGTGTTGGTCCAGAACACTGTGACACTAATTCTGCTCATGTTTCTGCTTTCTTCCTCTTTTAATGACTCAAATCTTTATTTAAAAACTCCCCCTCACTTGCATTCCAGCAGTTGCCATCCATCCATCTACCAGTATATTTCTCTTTTTTTTTAAATGTATTTTTTATAAATGCTCATTGGTGTCTGTATGAAATATGGTTTTCTGAGTTAAGGTTACAGGTAATCATGCCATTGTCAGAATTCCTTGTGCCAGGTAATGCTATTGTTAACAGTAATGCTAGCGTGCACATTGAGCTGGGACCAGTTGGCGTCGGTGGAAGTATTCCAGGGAGCAGGATTACACAGTAGATCGTAGTCGAGATATGAATACTGTGTCAAACTGGTTAGAATGTATCAGCCAATGTTTACCAATGATCTCACAGATCGAAATCCTAAACATTCCTGCAGCTCCATCCCTTTGTTACTCTGAATGTGTAACACTTCTCTGCTGCTGCTAGATCTGCCTCCTGGAACAACTTCCTCCTCACGTCATACCACTTGTTCATTTCTGTCTTCCTTTTTTAAAATAATCTGTGAATCAGTTCTTCACCCTGAACGTTGGGATATGCACGGTGTTGAATAATGAGAAATGTCAATGCGTCTCACATGTTGTTAATAACCTTACTGTCACAGCATGCAGGGGGTTTCCAGACCATTTAGATGTGAAAGTCATTTCAAGAAAATGATGCACTTCTGTTTAATTGCACACTCAAATGCCCTTTTTTCGATCCCATCATGCTTACTTTCCTCTGCCAGTATCCCTGTTTCTGGAGTAAGAGCTATCTTTGTCTGCAGCCTCACACACTGTGGTCTCAGGAACATGAGCCTCCAGGCTTTTCACACCAGTGTGTCTCCACACTGTTGGGGGTAATGTGGCCAACCGCGATAGGAAATGCCCCACAATAAACCACCTTTGTCAGCATGTGTGAATATGTAAATCTGCTACCCTTCAAAAGTCTTTTAAAATATTTACAAAGCAAGCCACATTTCTTTTCTAATTGTATAGCTCATCAGAAGTGGCTCTCTCAAGTGGTAATTACAGTTTTTGTTGCCTGAAAATCAGTTACGGGGACAAGGAGGAGATCCAGTATTGCATAACCTTGTGCTTTTTAGTTGTAATGCACGAACAGTAGGAAGATCTGTAAACTCTCCTTTGTGCCAGACTCTGCTTTCTTACATGCCTTTTTCTTTTCTGCAGAGGCTGCAGCAGCGGCACCTGCAGAGCCCGATGAGCCGTTTGACAACAGCACTTATAAGAACTGCCAGCACCACAGCTACACGCCGCACACCTTCTCAGACCTGGACGTGGAGATGGCCAAGTTCCGTCTCCCGCAGCCGTCCTCCATCCGCCACTAGAGGAGTTGGGCTTTATGTTGCTTCAAGATGATGATCATTCCCTCACCTGTCAGATCTGCATGCAATGCTGCTGTTAAAATGTTATATTATTAAAGCACAGATATGGGAAATGAAGTCTGTTTGGTCTTCTCTAAAGGAATAGGCATATAAATGGATAGGCGCAGATCAAACGCTGCCGTTCTGCCTCAGGGGGGCATTTGAATAGAGCTGAGTGTGCAAGTGGTTTAGCTGTGTTTCTATTTTAATTATTACATTTCTGCACCCTTCGCCTGCCTCCTTGCACACTGTCCTAATTATCCCAGCTGGCGTTGTTTTAGTGGTGGACAATGAGCACCTATTATGTGTATATGAATGAATACACATAATAGATGCTCATTGTCCACCACTAAAAGAACGCTATATGGTGACAGAAGATCTGCGTAAACGAGTGTAAAGCGTGAGATATACATCGGAAAAGTGTTGAGCAAACGGGGGCAGTAAATGGCGTTTGAAGCTGAAGAGCCAAGAGGGACAGGCTGGTGACGTCATGTCTCCGCCCACCTCATGCATATTCATGAGCCAAGCGCCCCTGCGTGCCCTTACGCGATGACGCAACGCGACAACTGCGGGTCCCGATTGCTGCAGCCGCTTGTCAGTGTGACGAAGATTGGCACTCAGGTAAGCTGTCACTCAAAATCCCTCTTTTTCCGTTCCCTATCAATCAAACAATCTGGGCCGCACGCAAAAATGCCCCGGGGCGAGGAGCGTGGACCTCATCAGGCGGCGGAGGGTGTTTGTGGAAGGGAAGCAGGAGCGGAGAGCTCCGGGAAGAACACAAAAATCTGTATACAAGGGAGGGAGGGAGGGGGGTGAAAAAAATATGTCGGCGTTTTGGGGGCAGAGGAGGATTGTGGAAAAGCAAAGGGCGAGAGCTAGAAACGAGGCCCGACAGTTGTAACGTCTGCGCGGAGGGAGAGGACAGCTGTCCCGCTTGATTGATTGACTGATGTCGCAAGGATTTGAGGACCAACCGGGCTAGCCTGGTCTGCAGCCAATGCTTCTTAATATCACTGCAGTTGAATTATTGTATATGGCGAACAGGAAATGCATATTCATTGAACATGTTAATTCAAAAATGCTAAAGCTCTTGAAGCTGTTTTGTTATGTGGGCAAACGACTCGCTTCGTATCAATCCGCAGCGGGGTCCTCTTTAGTACCTGGCTAGCTAGGTTAGCTTGTTTTTTGGCAGTGGTCCCCTTTCTAAATATGGCGCGTCTCCTTTGGCCTCACCGTTCGAGCACGAGAAGCACTTTTACGTGAACAGTTGGCGAACGTTAGCTGTAGCTCAGCCACACGGCTGTTCTTTACGTGAACCACAGATCAGGTTCGCGAGCTAACGCCAATGTGGCGATAACCTTCCAGCGAGCTAATGTTAAATATTGTGGCACAGCAAGGCTCCCTCCTCAGAACTACTTTGTGTGCCGCTGCTGTGGCGGAGGACGCAGCGTGAGCTGGCTCATGTTGGCTTTCTTCAACTTTTCTCTCCCCTTGCCGCCACAACCCGTGTCCGCTAGCACGGGGCTAAGCTAGGCTCATCGTGGTGGGTGTGTTGGTAGCAGTGGCACGCTACCGTGAGCTTCCCATCATTATTATTATTATTATTGTAACGGCGCGTCACACGGTCGCTATTCCGACCTCCTCCTGTGTAGAGCTGTGAACACGTTACTGCTGACATGTTTGAACTACTTTAGAGAATGTGTCAACTACGTTACTGTGTGTGTGTGTGTGTGTGTGTGTGTACAGAACACTTCAATTTGGAATGAAACACATTTTTACTTTTTTTCCGTTATTTCTGCAATCTATATATCCTTCAAACGCTTCACTTATCATTTTAGTTTTATTTTGGAGAAAACGTGCTCATTAGCCTCGTTAAATTCATTAAATGTTATGAAAACAAGCTTGTTTATTCTCTCTGTATTACACTAACCCAGTTCCCAAAGCTAATGCTACTCTCATGGTGACTTCATGCCCGTTGCATTATTAGGTTTGTGTTCCTAACAGCCTCTCCGGTCTGTTCAGGTGGTCTAATGTGAACTGTGTTGCAGGTGGGCCACCTGTCCCTGCTCTCTAGAATGCCCCAGTGTTTGCAGCATCCGCAGTGAACATCAGTGATGGCAGCCCAGTCGGTTTCCATAGACAAGTACCCAAAGGGAGAGCAGCAGGTGGGTGAGAGGGAGACTTTTGGTTTGGACCTCGAGGCCTCCACAATCTGCTCCAACTGGCTGAACTGCACTTTTTTGCTTGTTTTACAAAGATAATCAACTACCACAGTGCTTCAAAAACAAAATGCTGCACACTCCTTGCCCACAGATCCTCCAGTAATGTGTAGTGGGGATAATTCAGCATGTAACACTAGAACACAGCCTATGATAATGTTATAATGATGATAATAATGCTATTACATCAGTTTTAGTCATTTGTTGGAGATGTGCATGGCTGTCTGTAACAGGCCACCATAAATAAATCACTGTTTGGGAAACACTGATGCTGTATAAAGCTCCTTTTCTGCCTCTCATTTCTGTGTCTGAGCTTATGTAAATTGCTTACAAAACATCATTATTCAAGTGCCAAATTTGGGGGTGTCTAGAGCTGAGGAGGATCTATGACTAATGAGAAATTTCCACCCCAAGCAAGTGACTATTTTTAGCTACTTTGTGCTCAATCTCATTCATTGTTGTTCTCAGTCACATGGTTGGGATGAGATTTATGCCCCTGGGCAGGCAGGCACGGTGTGAAAGTAGAGGAGAAACTTGGCTCCTAATCAATGAATGTGGTGAGGCTCCACTCCTGTTTTCATGTGTCCTTTTACTTCCATTAGGTAACGTGTGTACACACAGGTTCTGGATGATATTCTCAATTGCAATCATCACAGAATATGTAGTGTTTCGGTCTGCATCGTAATCGGAAGACATGTTTACTACAGTGTGCTCGTAGCAATGTGAAAGAAGGCAGATGCGCGTGTAATGCATCTGTCCATAACAGTCATTTTCAGGTCAAAAGTATTTAAGTGACCCAAAAATAAACTGTCAATCAGGCAACTCTAATCAACAGGTGCTGGTGTCGGATACCAGGACTAGCAACACCTTCAGTACCTTTTCCTTGTTGTGGATCACACTGAAGACGTCTTTGTTCTTCTTAAAAAAACAATTTGATCTCGTGTGAGAAATGCATAGTTTTTAGAAGTGATGTTCAGACCTTGCTATTGGAAGCAAGGCTCTGTGTTAAGCTTACCCTCCAGCTGCTCTGGTCTTCACATGACGTCTTAATGACTCATTCTTCACCTCTTCTGTCACTCTGTTTCTGTTGCTTTCTTTCTCTCACTCCTTTTGTGTTCTCTTTTTCTGCAGATGCAAGGTGTGGTAAAGGTAGACGGCGAGTCCGAGCAGAAGTTTATTGAGGGGACGTTGGCAGAGACGCCCAGTCCGATACCAACAGAACCACAGACACCCATGGACGCAGACAAAGCCTCCATATATCGGTAGATGCTGCTTGTGTGTTCGTTAAGGAGAGAGAACCAGAACAACAAATCTGTGTTCTTCTCTTTCCCATTCTTGACTTGATTACTTCCTGCTTGGCCCGAAACTAAACGATCACTAGGAAACCTCACATGCCATCTATGAGAACTCCTCCCCTTCGTTCTTGTGACGCCAATCCGACTTGTTCCATTCCGATAGCCATACCTGGGCTTTGGGTCTCGGCTGATACCTAGAACTGAACTTAAAATAAAAAGCCGTATGCAAGTATGCCTCATTGAGTGAAAGAGACTGGGATCAGTCCTTTTATGTGCAAGGCAACATCAGGCTTGACTTTAACAGTACTTAAAAAATAAATACATCTATATATTATCAGAATTGTTATATATTATTGAAATAATAAATCGTTCACCAGCAGCTTGGTAGAAATTCACCAAAATTAACCGGAATTACAATTCTACCGATTATTTCTCTTGTTTAATTGTTTGCCCTATAAAATGTAAGAATATATATGTCTAGAATGATGTCTTTTAAATGTTTTGTTTTATTATATATTGAGATTAATATGACTATAAAACAGAGAAAAGCAAGAAATCTCCATATTTGAGAGGCTGGAAATGTTTTCTGATCTCATGCATGAGCAACAACTTTAACGATTAATCGATTATCAAAATATTTGGGAAGTTTTTCTGTCTATCAACTAATTGATCGGTCCAACTATAACCGATATTTGATCCAACTATTTGAGTCAGTGTTGGTCTGATATCTGTATCGCTGCATCCCTAACTATATATATATTGCGCTTTGTATTTTGAAACGTGAACATGTGATGTTTGTTGCCTTGAATGTTCACACCGCCCGCTTACAGTCTAACGGCATTACACACCGTATCTCGTCCTTTGAGTTACCTGCTCGTGATTGCAAGATAGCAGCTATAGCATGTCCGCGTGCTTATAGCGAGCAGCCATAGCATGTCCGCGTGCTTATAGCGAGCAGCCATAGCATGTCCGCGTGCTTATAGCGAGCAGCCATAGCATGTCCGCGTGCTTATAGCGAGCAGCCATAGCATGTCCGCGTGCTTATAGCGAGCAGCCATAGCATGTCCGCGTGCTTATAGCGAGCAGCCATAGCGCGTGCTTGTAGCGACCAGCCATAGCATGAGCAGGTGCTTATAGCGAGTGGGTGTGTGTGTCCCCGTGAATGAAGTAGTTTGCCTTAATTTAATTGTGATATTCAGGGTTTCTGTCAGCATTTGTTTTCAAATACACCTCATGTCTTTTCTTTTTGGAAGCCATGCAGTAACACTGGGGAGAAAGTACGATGTGTTCACTGACGTGATGAACTCTATTCTTTCTGTTCTCAGGCATCCCTTGTTCCCTCTCTTGGCCCTGCTGTTTGATAAGTGTGAACAGTCCACGCTGAGCTCTGATTGCATCACCTCGGCGAGCTTTGACGTGGACATTGAGAACTTTGTCCGCAGTCAGGAGAAGGAAGGCAAACCCTTCTTCAGCGAGGACCCTGAACTTGACAACTTGGTGAGATCCCTCGGATTGTCAGGGGTGGAAATTCTGATGTTGTTGTTTGTCTGTTTAGTTTTCTGTTTATTTAGTTTCACTGTTACACACTCTACTATTTCAGTAGTTGTTTAGTAGTTGTAGCACAAGCTGCTGAAAAAGAAAAGGCGTGCTGGGTCAAATCACTGGCTAATGCAACCTTTATGACTGGAAAACAGTTAAGTTCTGAGGTATTTGACAAGAACAAATCAGGGATGTGAGGTATTTCACAAGGAAACAAAATGGACGAACCCCAACTCACTCACATACTCGCTAGTTAATGACCTTTAACCTCAACAGCACAGTGAGATGCTGTCTTCCTGTTACTTAGGACTGGTCAGATGCCACAATCGGTGTCTTTTAGCTGGTGAATCTGACTTTTGTTTTAACTCGGGTAGTCTAGCTGTTGGAAATTACACATGGGGCACTGTGCTGTAGCTGACCAAGACCTGTCCTGTCCTTCTTTCAGCGGCTCCAGTTAGGGGTTGCCGTGGCCAATCTCTGCATGTCCTCCCGCAACACATCTAGAAACCTCTTTTCAGACTGGGCTCTGAATGCCAATGGCATTTTCCTACGCATGAATCAGCCTTTTCCTTATGGATACTGAACTTGGTTTAAGAACACCAGCATGGTTGAAATTCAGCCTGCATGCCCATTGGTTTCTTCAGACTGTTAGCTGCTCGTTGTCAACAACATGAACATCGTTCATGTTGTTGACAACGAGCAGCTAACATTAGCAGCGAGTGCAACAAGCTAGTGGACTGCCGAGTCCTGTTTTGGCGCCGCCACTCTGTGAAACAAAGAGATCGGGGAGAGGAACAAGCGTGAGAGTGAATGTCAGCAAAACACAGTACGGTCTGAGCTGAAATGAATCTCTCCATCAATACACCACATCTCCATTCTGCTGTCCTCACTCTCACTCATCTTCACCTTGCAGCACTTCCTTATTCACGTCCCACGTTGTCCAACCTTTTCCCTCATTTTCTTCATTCATCAAAGTAAAGCCTTCCTCCTGTCATCCTGCTGCTCACCATCTGTATATGTATATGATGTCTCCACCACTTTATTCGGCTCACTCCATCCTCATACCCATCCTTTTTTTACAGTGTTGTATAGCTAAGTTAGACCAAACTCATCAAGAAAATGAACACTTAGTGGTGTTCTGTTAATTCCACAGAAATAAAGTTTTACTATATTCAGTAGAAAATATGCAATCTGGAGATCAGCATTAATGCTTTCTAGTCGCCGATCTCTGATACCGTTACCTTGTGAAGAACAAATCTGTGTTTGAAATCGGCAGGAGTAGAGCTAGTAATGTTAGCAGCACCAAGCTAACGGCTAATGTTCAGAGGTTAGATTTAGTTGCAGTATGATGCTCTGTTTAGTAAAAATAAGTATCCAGTTGTTTGAACAAAAATAGATATTATTTATTATTAATTATGAGCTCTTAACTTCCTAACACTGGCTCTAAGCAGCTTCTAATACATCATTAAAACTACTAGACAAGATTTATTTAATCATTTCAAATATAATATTTGATCTCCAAATTATTTGAACTGTGCGTTTCTATGCAAACAGACGCTTTAGATGACTAACAAAGTAAAAAGTCAACATTTAGAGTTGAAATGATTTTTAGGACCGTGATGAAAATAAATAGTGTGGCGCCTGTAGACCAGCTGCTATAACATGGATCATTGCCAAACATTCGGAACGTTATATTTGCCCCCTTTTTTCTTTTGTGCTGATCCGATATGCGACTCAAAACCGTGATGCGATCCGAACCGTGAGTCTTCTGATCCGTTTTAAACATCCGTTTTTTAAACCCCTTTTAAACATTCATCAGCGTGGTGGAGTCAGTGGTAGAACAGGGTCGTCCTTCAATCAGAGGATCGGTGGTTTGATCTCCGGCTAGTCAATGTTGACGTGTCCTTGGGCAAACCTTTTTATTTTTGTAATCTTCTGACCTCTAGATGGTGAAAGCCATCCAGGTGCTGCGAATCCACCTGCTGGAGCTGGAGAAGGTGAGTGACCTGTGTAAGGACTTCTGCAGCCGCTACATCGCCTGTCTCAAGACCAAGATGAACAGCGAGACTCTGCTGAGTGGAGACCCAGGGAGCCCGTACTCCCCCATTCAAGGCCAGGTTCAGGGCTTTTCTCCCATCAAGACTCCGGTATGGACTGTAGGTGGACTGTACTTATCACCACTAAACACACAAATACTTGGCTCTGTTGGTGTCTTTGCGGTGAAATTGTCATACTTGCCGTTCAACCTATTTCATTCCTCTAACCTGCTACCCAGTATTTGTTCAATATCAGTGTGCTTTAAAGAATGAGCCATCAACACACACTTGACTTTGGCCCATTTCTGCTCTTTGTTATGCAGACCCCCAGCTCTATCTCTGGGACCATCAGTCCCCAGGGTCAGATTGTGGTGCCAGCATCAGCTCTGCAGCAAGGGAACGTTACCGTGACAGCAGTCAACCCCACCCAGGTGGTTGCAGGTATGTCACCATGGCATACAACCCCTCCCTCAGGTACTGTACTGTTCTCATTGCAGCTCAGATGTTGTCATGTACCAGTGGGACAGTTTGATCTAGGGGTGGCCCCGACTAAGACATTCCATAGTCAAGAGTCCTGCCTATCATTACATCTCCTTTTATTTTATGTTCATTGATGCTCATCTGTTAAAGCTTTGTGTGTATCAGGCGTCAAGCTCCCATTTGAAAAGTGAAGCCACCGAGGAAGTGCCTTAAACTTCTCTTACATCTCCTCTGGTTGTATAGAAGTCTATGCTTCATGTGTTAAAGCTGCATTCTCTCTCCTTACCACCAGGGGGCGACTCCCCTGGTTGTATAGAAGTCTATGCTTCATGTGTTAAAGCTGCATTCTCTCTCCTTACCACCAGGGGGCGACTCCCCTGGTTGTATAGAAGTCTATGCTTCATGTGTTAAAGCTGCATTCTCTCTCCTGACCACCAGGGGGTGACTCCTTTGGTTGTATAGAAGTCTATATAAATGGCTCTACTTCTCTCTTGGTTTATTCCCTTTCTACTTTAACCCTTTCACAGTGTGCTTTCACTTCAGGAAAGTTATTTGGAACATTTTGGTCTTTTGAAAATGTCTCATTCAGCATTGAGTTATATTTAACCCTCTTGCAAAAGGAAATGCTGAACTCGAGGCTGGGTGACTTCAGGGTGACAACGCAGACTTCTTATATGCAGTCTGTGGTGTCGATTGAACATTTAAAAATGCATACAAAATACATTTATTCAACACTATATTTTGTGGGTAAAATATGTATTCCTTCATTTTGAAACTAACCGATTAAAAGTCTGTGATTTAGACCAACATAGGCTATAGATCACGCTTTATTTGTACAGACATTCAGCACCCCCGTATTGCCCATCTGGAATGATCCTGTGTCTCATAACTAGTTTCCCCAACTGTGATGATTCGACTGAGACTGGCAGTGGAACATATATATATTATAGTGTGTGTGTGTTGTTTGTAGGTGGCACGGTGTACCAGCCGGTTACAGTCGTCACTCCACAGGGCCAGGTGGTAACACAGGCTCTGTCTCCCGGGACAATACGCGTCCAAAACAATCAGGTTGTTCATCTGTCTTTGTGACTGTGATGCTGCTTATATTCTATATCCTAAAATGGCAATTGTTTTGCAATTAGTTTAAAAGTGACATTGTGTGTAATTTGAGCAGAAGCAGGTGTTGTTGGTGACACGGAGAACCAGAAAGGTGTCTGAATGAATGTCTGTCTGCTCAGCTCCAGCTGCAGTTCCACCAGGACCTGAACCTCTTCAACCACGACGACAACTCCACCAAGAACAAACGCGGCGTTCTGCCCAAACTCGCCACTAATGTCATGCGCTCGTGGCTCTTCCAGCACATCGGGGTGAGTCCGTGTGCATCAAATCTTTTGCTTATGAACTCCTCATGAACAGAACCATAACGCATGTCCTCTCCTGTAGCACCCGTATCCAACGGAAGATGAAAAGAAACAGATTGCGACTCAGACAAACCTGACGCTGCTGCAGGTCAACAACTGGTGAGTTTGTCCCACTAATGCCGTGTTCACACCGGCCGCGAGTAAACTTCCGCGCCCCGATAATTCGCGCCGCGGAAGTTTACTCGTGCGAGTGAAACGAGGGTGTTCACACCAAACTCGAAAAGCCACGCCCCCTTCGCGGGGGCGTGGCTTATCTCAGTCGCTTGTTTCTGTGAAAGAGCTTTCATTTCCGCTATCGACCATGGAATAAATAACCACTAGTTCTGCTTTATACTGGTTGTGGAAGTCTCAAACATGTTGGAACATGAAACGCCCTTGTGTCTGGGTTCATAACGCCATCCGTAGCCGCACACAGCTCGGTGAATTTCACCGACTCCTCCAGGAACTGCGTCTGGCTTCTCCGTAAAACGGATACCGATTCCTTCATCCACCATGGAAATAACCACTAGTTCTGCTTTATACTTGTTGTGTAAACTCCACATATGTCGGAACATCAAACTCCATGGTGTCTGGGTTCATAATATTATCCGTAGTCCCACAACAGCGTCTGAATGACGGCCGCTAACAGCGCTGGTTCAGGCGGAGCAGCAGCAGTTTCATTCACGAACGGCAAGACGGCGGTGGTGACGGGCGGAGGTTCTCAACGCTGATTGGCTGACGCAACTTTGCGTCACGCGATTTCTCCGCTGGAGTTGGGATAATTCAACTCGCGTCCTTCGCGCCGCGTCCTTCGCGCCGCGTCCTTCGCGCCGCGTCCTTCGCGCCGCGTCCTTCGCGCCGCGTCCTTCGCGCCGCGTCCTTCGCTCTGTTCGCCCCTCGTCAAACGTTATGTTCTCGCCGCCTCAAACGCGTCTATCGCGCCGCCCCGCGAAAAAATCGTCGCGTCTGTGGATTGACTTTGTATGTAATCTGGTCGCGCCGCAAATTCGCGACGCGTCCGGTGTGAACACGGCATAAGACGATTCAGTGCCGTTGATATGACCCTCCCAAGTTCATATCTCTTTTCTACCCACTGTGGGAAACTAATTGGTCAGATGGCTGAAGAGATGCGTAATCAGCTGGCTTTTAAAGTCTGGGATTAACAATTTCTTCTTCCCTTTTGGTTCAGTTTGGAACGAATCACAAGCATTAATGTCCTCTTTCAGGAAAGTTTAATTTTTTGTTGGATTTTAGTGGGAGATGATTTCATCACAGCGTTCCAGGACCGAACATCTGCCAGAAAGTACAAAAGCACACATTCCAGTCCGCACAGTCACATTCACGTTGTCTCGTGTCTACAGGTTTATAAATGCACGGAGGCGGATCCTGCAGCCCATGTTGGACGCCAGCTCCTCTGAGACGCCAAAAGCCAAGAAGAAGACTCCTCAGAACCGGCCCCTGCAGCGCTTCTGGCCCGACTCCATCGCCACTGGGGGAGGCACCCAGCAGCAAGTGACCATGCCCGACGGTACGCAGCATTATGAGTGTTAAGTTAAAGAGAAACTCAATGTGTTGATTATCAACCCTGCTGCTCGGACTGATCCACCACCACACTCGTTCTAAACGGTTTGCCGGCCGGCTCGCCATTTTGAGGTCCGTCTGATCTATATTTGCTTGATGGTTGTGTGAACGCAAATCCCCAAGGTTTGTAGTGATTATGTATACCATGCAGCTCCTGGTGTGTAACACAACTTCTTTGTCAGTTTAATGAGTTGTTGATCAAGACCTCCTCTGTCCACGCAGGTCTAACTAGCTAGTTATTGATAAACCCAGGAGGAGAATACTGTCTGCATCATAGATATAAACTGTAACCGGATGGGTTGGTGGAGGCCAGGTGGTAATTCTAGATTTGAGGTTTTTTTTTTTTTTTTACTTCCCATGCATAGTAATACGCTTTTACTCAGTAATTCTTTCCTGTTGTTCTCAGGCACAATGGTGACAATGAACATGGAGGGTCTGCAGAGCCTGACGTCAGACGGCGCCACCTTGGCGATACAGCAGGTGATGCTGGGAGGCCACAGCGAAGACGAGTCGGGGGACAGCGGGGACGAGGACGACGACATGGCCGGGCTGGGCCTGGACAACAGCGACTCATTGCAGTAGAGGACGAGCGTAAACAGGTCGACGGGTTCCGTGTGTTCTCAAGCGCACGCTGGATCATAGTACAAACACACATTAGGTTTACATAGAGCACAAAACTACAGGACAGAATGCTCCTGCACTCTTCCAACCCTCCACCTGCTGAACCTGTGAACATCAGGAGTTTCATTTCAGAAACAGTTTTTTAATTATTTAGTTGATGTATGCGAGTGCACTTTTTTTGTATATTTAAACTCAACCAGATTAAATCAAACAAACGGAAGAAAAAAGAAGTGTTAAAACACTCGAAGCAAGTTTGTATGCTCCGTTAAATGACTGATTTCTGATTTATTTTCCCCTCCCCGTTGAATTCTTGTTTTGGATGCCAACAGTTTCAAGTTGTATCTGTAAGGTTTGTCTTTTTGCATGCTTGTTTTGAGTAGATGTGACACTCTTGTGACTGACTGACTCCACGGCTCTCACAGGCTGCAGCCAGGCGGAGCCCAGGTGAGAGATGGAGGGAAAAAAAAGGAGATGCTTATTTTTATATACAATGTATGAAATTAGTGTGTTTTTTTTTTTTTTTCATTTTTGTGTTCTCCTGTTTTGTAAGGAATATTTATGTACAGATTCATAATTAAAGCTATCGACCCTGTTTTCCAGGGTTCTTTGAAGTTTTCTAAAAAACAGAAAAATTAATTGAATGCTGATAAATTGCTATTTCAATTGGTTTTAAACACAATAACATCAAGGCCTTACCTGTGTTCTTTTTTAAAGAATTATTTCCAAGAAGCACAAAAAGAAAGTCTGACACTTTTTGAAATTGGTCAAAAGGACACTAAACTACAGAACACTTCTGTAAAGCATCGTTAATCATTTTACTTTGTGAACTGAAACATTGCAGTTCTCTTATTTCCTTAAATATAGCTCCAGTTTGACCCTCATTGTGTATACCATGCAGCTCTTTTAATCATTTTACAGTAATGGCGTACTTCTCAAATGCACAATCCAGAACACTATGCTAATCACACAATCACAAGGGTCTGAGTAACCAGTGACATTATGAGGTCATCAACAAGAAGCAGTGGACTTTTTGCACGTGTCAAACTTTTATTTATGTACACAAACATTCAAACAAAGAGCAGTTGGACAGTTCCTTGTTCATTGCCTGCCTGAAGGACTGCAGCCTACATACACGTTGTGAAAGATTCAAATCTCTTCATCAATATGTTGATATTACTTCACAAATTGGGGTGCCTCTTGTTTGAATATCTGTAATATCGTACTTTACAACAATTGTCTGTCAATAGGTGCAGAAATCTGGTTCACATCCCTCTTGTTGAGTTGAAATGGTTAATTTCATGCAGTGGCTCTGAGGCCCTCGCTGAGCTCCACACACGTCTGTCTGGCTTTTTATGAAGCGTTGTTCACTTTTCTCTTGTCTGTTTTGCCTTAGAGCTTTCTATTTTGGAATAAATGATGCCTAACTCTCTGCTGTGCACCGTCTCTTTGCTCTGACAGAATTGCCCCTCACAGGATTTGTGAGGTTCTGACTCTGGTGTGATAGTTTCTCTACAGTTTTGTCATCTTGTTGTTGTTGTCAAATGTGGAAACATCCCAGCCAAAGCCTAAGAAGTAACTAGATGCTTCTGTTGTCTGTGCTCAGCGTCGGAGAATTGTGAGCCTCTTCTCTCTGAAAGACAATGCAGAAATGGACCATTACATAGACGTGGAGGGTTGTATTCAGTATGCCCACTGCCATGCACAGGTTTCACAAACCTACACTTGGATGAAGTAGACCCGAGCAGTCAGACTTCAGATAGATGTTAAATCATCCATTGCTCAAAGCAGTCTAATTCTTACTAATTTGCATTTACAAGACATTTTTCAAACAAAGTCCTGGCTGACACCGTAATCACGTCAGCACTATTGAGCTCTGTTCACTTCAGCAGAAAGGTTTACTGAGAGAAGAGAGTAACATGTGGAGGCTGATGGGTTCAATGCTAATGCTAACTCAGGCTAGCGGCCTTGGACAGTTGATAATCCACAACACTATTAACAAACCACCGTGGTGGCCTGTTCTTGTCTCTTGACTCGCATGTTCAACGGGTCAAATAATCTGGAGGCGCTGATTCCAGTTCTATTGATTCGTTGATTTTATTTTAATTTTTATTGAACTTAAAATCATAAGTCTAACGTGAGTCAAAGCCGATGAAAATAAAACCCGAGATCCTCCTGGGACAAGAATGTCATATGTACAGATTGTAAAGCCCTCAGGCAAATTTGTGATTTTGGGCAAAACTGAATTTAATGTAATTAAAAAATCTAAATAAAATCAGGCATAACACTACAGACCAGTCTAAAATATGTGATTGTAAAACCAGGACCTTGATACTTAACCCTAGAACACTAAGGTTAAACATAGTAACACCATCACTAACGTCGGGTATATTTCACCCGATATATTATACCTGATAAAATATACTTCTCATCAAAATATATTAAAATACAACAATACAAGACAAGTTCCTTTATTTGACCCTATAGAACTTCTCAAAACCAAAAACAGGTATCATGGGGGGACCCTGAAAAAAAGGCTCAATCGAGTGAAAAATTAAGGAATCGTCAATAAAACATGAATAAAAATATAAATAAAGGACCTATGAACTTGTTCTTTGGTGAGGTTGTTCCTGGGACATGTGAGTATTGTTCTGTGAAGGAAAAGTCTCCCTGCAATGTTGAAACCCATCCGGAATGTTTTCACCCTCCATCACTAACGTCGGGTGAATAACGTCTGTTAATTCATTCTGGTCACATGACATCTATTGCTTCTGAGGAGGAGCCAGTAGAGAGGGAGTTGATTAGAGAGGAGGAGCCAGTAGAGAGGGAGGAGTTAAATACAGAGAGGAGGAGCCAATAGAGAGGGAGGAGTTGACAGAGAGGAGGCGCCAGTAGAGAGGGAGGAGTTAAATACAGAGAGGAGGAGCCAGTAGAGAGGGAGGAGTTGATGACAGAGAGGAGGCGCCAGTAGAGAGGGAGGAGTTGATGACAGAGAGGAGGAGCCAGTAGAGAGGGAGGAGTTGATGACAGAGAGGAGGAGCGGGTGGAGGGCCGGAAACAGGCCATGACTAAAGTGGAAGAGATGGAGTCCAGGGCTGCGGTCGAATAGTCCATTTTGGTTAGGAACCTTCCTAACTGAGTGAAATGACCCGGAAGTACCTCAGTGGCCGCCATGATAAGTGCCGGTCGAATTGTCCAAACGCAAAGGAAAGGAGCTTCAATGCTTCCTAATTTAGCTCCTTTAGCATAGGAACCACTGGACCTTCCTTACGAAAGGAAAGGAGATAATGCCGACCCACAATTCCTTGCGGCGGCAACATTTAAAGTGACGTATCATTCGGCCGTTCACGAGTACAGACGATCATGACCGACACACGCAGATCATGTAAATAACTGTTGCTATAACTTGGAAACACTTTCAATAATCTGTTAAACCTGCTGGCAAACTAAAAACGTTACGTTGCTGAAAAGTGCTGTAAAGTGATCAAACTGACGTATTTTATAGTCTATCTGGTGTTGAACTGCAGCTTCAGCCCTCATTCTTTTATTTTATTTGACTTCAGTTACAGAAGCTTTAGTGAAAGAGTTAAACTGGACGAGCTCTTCAGTCTGAGTCATGTTTCTGATTATCATCTTTTTAATCAACTATTTTGTCACATTACAATAAAACATATCAAGTCAACACGAGTTGTGTGATGTTTCATAAACTGTTGTATGCATATTTTTTATGATCAGATTATAATCTGCATGTAAATAAACCATAACAACATAAAGGGATATGAGACACACATATATGACACACATCGTTTGTGGGATAACGTATTTAATTCAGCATGTTTGAAACTGAACAAAGAGACAGTTTTAGTAGCTTTGTACGTTGGTTTCACTTTCATATTCCTTCGTTCATTTCTATTCCAACCTCGTTATTAAAGTAATACTATGAACCGGGTTGTTTATGTCGTTATGACGCAACACTGTAAGAAGACGGACGAAGTATATAAACTGCGCTTTTTGTAGTCCTTCTTCAGAACATTGTAGTTTCACCGCTGGCTACAGACTGACGTCACTAACATGCGCCTGCCGTCGCGTCATAACTACGTCGCTTAGTGAAAGTGGAGTCGGATTTGCCAAACACCTCGGTTGTCTTCTCCTAACTCCTCATGAATTCTCCTTCCCATCTTTCCTTAACCCCGTGACGTTTTCCACAGAGGTTAAGGAAAAGTGCTTAGGGTTAGACGTTAGGAGGTAATTATTTGACTATTCGACCGCAGCCCAGGTCGCAGGTTGGAGTCTTCATACCAGATATGGATTTAAGATCTGAGATGGAGATTAGGGAGAGAGACCAGGCGGGGGATTTGCAGAGCCAGGGCAGGGCTGGGAGTGGCCAGTTGATTGTAGATGGTCTCAATTTTGGTTTTGTATAAATATGGGAAGGAGTTGCATTTCTCAGCGGTGGAGGAGTGAGAACGATTGTCCAGAGGTTTGAGAAGTTTATTTATTATAGTGGAGAAGAGGACCTTGGGGTTGGTGGATTTTCCTTTGACGTTTCCTTCATTTTCTCCACAACCACATCGTTGTTTAACTTCATTTAAAGTTATACAATACTGCAACCCTTTTGAGAAGACATCGGCTCTGTACAAAATAATTAAAATAACCGTTAAGTTTATGTACTTACGTACATTCCAACGACTCGCCGTCAGTCCGTCCATTTTTCGCGCTGCCCTTAAGGTTTCACAAAAACCCTCATAAGTACCCTTTACAACATCGGATTTCACTAATAAAGACATCTCCGTAACCGTCCGGGCTTGTAGGCGTCTGACAAAGCAATCCAAATCCATAGTGAACCACTATTAGTACCTTAAAGTTCCCAAAACGTCCGGAGAGTTATTTCGTTTTACGCGATCAGACATTTCCGCGTCCAGCGGCCCTCCGGTTTTGTTTACGATCTTGGAACCACGTCAGACAGCACCGGCGGAACGCATCCGGGCATGCCTATGGGGAATGTAGTGTTCTCATAAAACCTTTAACTTTTCCATTTCTGAACCGATTTACACAGTTTTTTTTCTATAAAACCTTTGAATCACCCCAACACTTTGTTTTGTGGTTTTTATTGCAGATCTGGGTTCTTTAGGGCCTGTTATTTCCAAAAAGGTGTGTTATTAGTATGTGGGACCTTGGAAAGAGTCTGAAAGCACATTTTGAACACGGAAACCGCTCGAAAATCATTTTCGGCCAATCTTGCTTAGATCATGCCGGTTATTCATAGTTATGATCAAAATATGTTATAAAAGTGAAGAAATTTTTTTTTAAAGTATTATAACTAATTTGGGGTTCATACGACTACTTGAACTACTTGAACACGGTGAACCTAAAAAAAAAGGACCTACAGAATATAGGTTCTGCGGGGCTTAAAAGGAAAATAAATCCTAAACCTAAATTAAACTACAACTCATTTGAAAGCCTGATTCTTAGTCTTTCACATCCAACCGGGCACCTGGTCCGTAGTTTGAATTTCTATCTGAATTTTAGTATAGTCCTTAGTTTAGTCCTTAAAACTGAGAAGGTTATTATTGTAGGTGATTTTAATACTGGTAGGAGACCCCGGGGAAGACCAAGGACACGCTGGAGGGATTATATCTCCCGGCTGGCCTTGGAACGCCTCGGGATCCCCCAGGATGAGCTGCAAAGTGTTGCGGGTGAGAGGGAAGCCTGGGTCGGTCTGCTGAACCTGCTGCCACCGAGACCCGACCCCGGATAAGCGGCTGATAATGGATGGATGGATGGATGGATTTTAATATTCATGTGGATGTCGGCAATGATAGCCTTAATGCTGCATTTATCTCATTGTTGGATTCGATTGGCTTCTGTCAGAGAGTACAGGAACTAGGGTGACCAGACGTCCGGATTTAGGCCGGACAGTCCGGATTTTCAATGCCCTGTCTGGCGTCCGGCGCAGCATCAAGCCGGACGCGTATTTGTCCTCCTTTTTGCATACCTGCAAACTTGTCACCTTACGGCGAAATTCACTGTTTTGAAATCAAAATATATGAACTGGCCGGCCAGCGTTTCTGAGATTGGAGTGGTCGTGATCTTCATAATAGAAGATCTTTGATGAGTCTTGGCCAATCAGCGTTAAGATGTCTCCAGCAGCCGTTTCTCAATACGCTTTCTTCTCTGTACTTGATGAGGAAACACACAACTGAAAGTTGACGTTCTCTGTTGTTGAGTCACAACATGTACTTTTAGGATGTTTTCAGGCGAGAAGTTAGTTGTTTAAGCATCAAATCTGTGATCGGTTATTCAAGAATCAGCCGACTTAAAAAGATACGGCGACAAGTTGAGTTCCTGCTGAGGGACCGCGAGTCCCGCAGCACCGGACCGTCAGCGCTGTGCTGCCCGGCGAGAGCAGCCTGATCCCGGCAGGACTTTTAGAAATGATCCGCTGGCTCCGATTTCTCCGTAGCGGTTAAACATGAGATATAATTCAGTTTTGAGGATCTAACGAGCCATCTTTATTAGTTTATTATTTATTCACAGTAACGTTACATCAGTTTAACGGAGGGAAAGGTTAAGATTCATAACTTAATGTTTTAATTTAACTTTTACTTTGAACTTCAGCGGTGTCTTTTTACTTTTGACCGAATTGATTGCAATTATATGTGTATCTATATAAATATATAAGTACATATATAAAATACATATTAATTGTTAATTACAATTAATAATTACATATTAAGAATATATTACATATATATATATATATATATACATATATATATATATATTACATATATATATATATATACATATATATATATATATTACATATATATATATATATATATATATATATATATATATATATATATATATAAAGATATATATATATATATATATATATAAAAAGATATACATATTAATTAATAGATAAAGCAGGGTATGCTCCAAGGAGATCAATTACATTAAAAAGGGCTCACATCCCCTCTCTTCACACTTAATAAAATCAAACTGCACCCCTTATATGCAATTATAATACAGGTAGATCAAATCAAGCATTCTGATTGGTTGAGAGTGAGTCACGGGGTGTACTTTATTCAGCCATAAAGTACTGTACAGCCTGTTTACATTTAGAGCGTTCCATATCAGTGCGCACTTAAAATAACAGGTAGATTTAAATTGTACGACCGTTAGTTGTCATTTCAAGCTTGACAGTTACCAAACATGTTTGGTGTAAACTTTGATATTTTGGGGGGAATGACTTTTGATGAGAATGTCAGCGGTGAATAATGTATCTGTGGTCCCTGTTCCTGCTGTACAGTCAAACGTTGATACGGCTCATCATCAGGAGAGCAGAGCAGATAACGCTCTGAGAGCAGGCTAGTTAGCGGGGAGCGAGTGCATAAAACCGGAAACTAAGATGAGGAATGAAAAGGGTTTGATCACAAAATCCTGATAATTTCCATTGAGACATAATTACGTCGGTAATTTCCCAACGCGAGGCGAGTTCTCTAAACATCATGGAGGAGAAGAATGACAGAGAAAAGACGGACAGAAGCAGCGAGAGCACTTCTTGACATCGGTGGCTGAGTGTCATCCTCCACCCTGCTTTCAACCGGTCAGTTTTATAGTCTCGTATGTGCGTCCCGTACACATACGGGACTATTTTCTCTGTCGCTGAAATGCGATACACAACGTTTGGTGGCTACAACTATTTTGTGCTGAAAGGGAGCTTACT
This sequence comes from Myoxocephalus aenaeus, assembly GCA_038501785.1. Classification (NCBI taxonomy): domain Eukaryota; kingdom Metazoa; phylum Chordata; class Actinopteri; order Perciformes; family Cottidae; genus Myoxocephalus; species Myoxocephalus aenaeus. The sequence goes on along the minus strand of JBAMJR010000038.1, from coordinate 3,162,591 downwards.
ATTACTATTTATAAAGTCGCAGGTAACCGTATTATAAAAGCAATAAGGTACTCGAGGCAGTACTGTATCGACAATAATGTACAGTTCAAGGGTGTTGTTAGGCCCGACGCGCAGCAAAATACAGAATAGTGTCCTCCTTTTTGGTGTTATGGATATGGTCACCCTAACAGGAACCGACTCACTGGACTAGACTGCGGGGGGACATCTTAGGATACACCTCCTGCCTCCTACCTCCTGTTTTTCCTCATCCGATGTGCGTCCCGGGACAGGGATGTTATGTGTACAGCCCTCCAAGGCAAATTAGTAATTTGTGATTTTGGGCTATACAAAATAAACTGAATTGAGTCACAAAGAGTTCCGTTTTCCCTTTTGTAGACAAGATTGTGAACATCCAGCGTCTGTGGTCACAGTAGCGTTAGCTAGCTCCAAAGCTAAAAGCTGAAACTAGCTGGTAGCCTCGGCATGTAGTCCGATCCAGGGAGCGTTAGACTTAAAGGGTGCGTGTTGGCTGATACCATACACATAGTTAAGACATATAGATTAAAATAGCCATGATCTGAAAAGGTTTAGCCTTAGTTGTGGATAAAACTGGATAAAAATGTAAATGTGTGAAAAGAAAGGGGAGCAGACCAGCAGTGGCCCTAAGCAGAATTGAGTTTGAGACCCCTGTTCTGAAGTGTTAGGTCCCCCCAACACTACCCCCCCTCACAATACACAACAGCGCTGTTTCTGCGGTGGAGACCTTCAAGTTTCTGGGATCCACAATCTCCCGGGACCTGAAGTGGACCGCCAACATCAACACCATCCGTAAAAAGGCCCAGCAGAGGCTGTACTTCCTGCGCCAGCTCAGGAAGTTCAACCTGCCTCAGGAGCTGCTGATCCTGTTTTACTCCGCCATCATCCAGTCTGTCCTCTGCTCTTCCATCACTGTGTGGTTTGGATCGGCCACCAAACAGGACAGAGTCAGACTCCAACGGATCGTCAGGTCTGCAGAGAGAACCATTGGTTCCAGCCTGCCCTCCATCCTGGACTTGCACACCGCCAGAGTCAGGAAGCGGGCTTTAAAGATCACCACAGACCCCTCACACCCTGGACACAAGCTGTTCCAACTCCTCCCCTCTGGAAGGCGCTACAGAGCACTGTACGCCAAAACCACCAGACACAGGAACAGCTTCTTCCCACTGGCCGTCACTCTAATGAACAGTTAAACAGACTCTTCATCTGCACTATCTGCACTTTTTTTGTTGTTTAATGTCCTTTTTATATTTTTTATATTTATCTTGTATATTGTGTGCGAAAAAAGTACGAAGAGCAAGTGAAACCAAATCAAGTCAAATTCCATGTATGTGCAAATTTACATGGCCATTAAAGCTGATTCTGATTCTGAAACAAGACACAGCTGGTCATGTACTGACCTCCATCTGTTGCCGGATCCAGCTGAGCGACCGTGTAATGCGTGTGTAAACGCCTGGCCTGTTCCTCTTAGCACAGCCATCTCCCCAGCTGGTCGCCCCAACCAGCTTCCATACAGACGAGTCCTCACAGGCCAGAGGTCCTCCACTGTCGCCCTGTGAAAGCACACACACACAACGTCCCATCTCACTTACCAAATCATCAACATCTCAGCTTCATAAACGGATGAAATGCCGGCAAAGGAGAGAATACATCATTATATTTCCTATTGTCATAATGGAAGATTAGTGTGAACTTTTGGGAGTATTTTAAAATCAAGGTAAGCGGTTTAAGGTTTGGCCCGTCTGTCACGCGTCTTGTTGAAGCTGAGTCAAAGAGGAAGTCAAATATTGAGAGGAACACCTCCAATAATTCATATTTCATTTTTATTTCAGCCATCTACTATATCATTTCTGCCTTAAAAAAAATAAAAAAGAGCATGTCCTCAAAATGTGTAGCTGTAGAACACTGCCCCTTTTGGCCTATAGTTGGTACCAAGTTAAGGTGACAAGGTTATTGTCATTGTACAACACAAGGTTGTGCAATAAAACAGTTTGTATTCCCATTTTGTGATATATAAAACACAATAAAACTAAACTAAATGATATGGTGGGGAGTGGATGAGGAATTGAGGAAAGAAGCTGCTGGTTCATCAGCTGGTTCTTCTGTCTCTTTCCAGAAGGCAGCAGGCCACCAGGCTGTGGATGGAAGGGTTTTGTCTTCATATTCATATTCTTTTAGCTCTTCTCAGCTCCTCCTCTCACCAACATCACTGATGCCCAGTAGATGTACCATGTACAATGATGATATTGAGTCAGCTGTAGAGTCTTCCTGTCCTGGACCATACACATCCCATGTCAGTATGTAATGTTTCAGTCAGCATGTTTTTTAATGCTCCTCTGGGAAAGTTTACAAGAACTTGGCACAGGAACTTTTCATTCATAATCTCAGTCTCTAATTCTCCATCAGCTGATGTACTTTAAATTAACCAACCAGATTATGTGCAGTCCTTAACCAATCACATCGTTGTTGTCAAACTTTTAAATAGGTTCTCCTCTCTGCTGCTGTCAGTTGTCATTTCATCTCAAAACAATTGCGACCCTCCTCCACCCCAGGCTCCTGCAATCAGCATCAGTCAGGCGCCTCGTTTGTCACTAAAGACTTTGAACTACTGAAATGTAACAAATTAGTGTTAAATTCTAAACAAGTCTCTCCTGATTGAACTCACATCACAGTTCAGTGTTGTTGGTTCTCAGAGAGCAGAAAGTCATTAGTCCTAAAAGTATCGTCAGTGATGTCAGGCGAGCGTCTCAACGCTGAGAGGCGTTACCGACACAGCGGACAACAATCTTTCAGCCAAGTTTAAAAATGCACCTTGACCGAATGGGCGTATTTTTCGCGTTGCGTTGTTCACGCCGCCCGGAGGGAAATGCGCGTTACTCGCATCCAGACTTTATATGTAATCTACTCGCAACGCTTTTGCTGTGAACACAGCAGAACTCCAGACTCTGAGACTCTTGTCAGGAGCAAACATCCCCAGTTCTCCCAGAATGAACTCCTCCAGACTCAGGTCTAGTCAGTGTTGGACCTCAGGTTGAAGTGATGCTGCTTCATGTGTTTCAGTATTCATCTGCTGAATAGGTAATCAGAAGAAAAGGTAATGCTCACAATTATTTGTTGGACCAGAGTTATGTCCTTCTCAACTGTGACCAAAATGTAATGTGGGTTTCTTAACCCTAAATTAAATGGATTTATGTCATAGTAACAGAGAAATTTGCTTACGTATATTTTTACATTTATATAAATGCATGTACTATTTTTACACTTGCATAAACAATAATCAAATACAAAGACAGTTATTTAACCATATGTTCAGGAGAAGTTCAATTGATAGTGTTACAGTTACAACCGGCCCTTTGATGCTGATGTGGCCCGGGGGGAAACTAGTTTGACAGCCTGGTCTAGATGTCATGTGAACAGAATGGACAACAGAGTTACAACACATTCCATGCAACCTTTCCAATCATTTCATTTTGCCCCAATAACATTCTTGGATGGGGGCAGGTAGGTCAGGTAGGTTGGTAAACATCTGAGAATGGGGTCCTCTGTGTAGAGGAGCAGGTCTGTGGGGGACCCAGCAATCAGGGCCTGTCCTCTGCACTGAAACCTTCAGTGAAGTGGTCAATGCTTAAAGAAAACATTCTACCTGACAGGAGTCAGTTCCTCCCTCTAGGTATCCTGCACAGATCATCCAGGAGGAGATGAAGCCCTGGTAAACCTCTGGTCGGGTGCAGGTTTTAGTGGAGAGGAGTGGCACCGCGGCCGAGCGCAAAACCACGCTGGTCTCTCCTGGAAAAAAGCACGTAATTTCCAGCATGTGTCAGAGAGGGCACGACCACAGATGTTATATTACACCCAATTGAGAATATAGTTGTACGGTAATCGACTAGAAATCACCAGTTTGCCATGTCCAGACTCACCTTCATCCTCCGTTGCTCCCCATCCAGAGATCCAGCACATGGAGCCCTCCTCAAACTCCTCCCCATAGTTTGGCAGGCAGATGGGCTCCACAAAGCCTACAGAGGAGAGTTTCAGTAACCCACATCTACCGGACACACAATGTGTGTGCACTGTTTCCACCATGATCAGCATCAATCAAGCATGCCTGTGTAATTACATGCTGTTTTCAGGTGGTGGCTGCTTCACACAAACAATTACACTAAAAGGTGAAGTGAAAACGGGTGAGAGCTGAGACATCAGACAACTGATACACGTAATGACACTCACTGCCAGAAAGCAAGAAACCGGATAGGGAGAGCACTCGCCTCACAGGACTGAGAGGTGAGAGAAAGAATAAAGACAAAATTGTTATTGCTAGTGATTTTTGCTGTCTATAGGGCATTGAGCAGACTCAGCAATGAGCTACACACACACATGATATGGAATACGATTGTGGGCGACTGTAGCTCCTCAGTGAAGTAGTCTCCTCGCGGTTGGGACTGAGGCAAAGTGGCTGCGGGTCGTGCTAGCTGACTTATTTACATTATTGTTTTTTCATCGATTCTTTTCCGTACATCACCCTTTCGGGGCTCCAGACCTTGTGCCTTTATTGTATAGTGCATTCAGATCAGACTTGTGTTGTGTGGAATGTCTTACAGAAATGTTCCAGGTCCGACCTTGTACGATTGCCATTGTGAATTTTACATAAAAGTGGCTTATTCAGACATAAAACCAACATGCTGGATTGCTATCAGATTTGAGTAACAAATGAATGGGGTTACATATAAAATATGATTTTACTGTTGGAGCAGAAGGGTAAAATGATGATGGTTAACATTTTCAGCGATGCAAACCTGTCTCATATTTTTACTACCCTCTGTCAGTGTTTTGGTGTCTGATAAGATTTCAAACTCATGGATTTATTGCTTCAACTGAACTTCCTGGGTTGTTGTCCATCTTCTCATTTACGCCATACCTAGTAGCTGCCAGTAGAACGATCGGTGCCTCAATATAACAGAGGATTCCTACGCTAGCTTTAGTCTCTCCCAAAATGATCATCTTGTAGATGGTCACTGCAATTGACACTAGACAAAGGAAGTTTGTTCAATGGTACAACCCTCAAACCCATAAATGAAAGCAACCATCACGAAAACTTGAAAGAATATCAATTTGGAATAACCTCCAAAATCAATTATCTAATGATATAGTTTCTCTTGATGGCATCGCTCTGGCATCCAGCACCCAGCTCTGGTGTAAGGAATCTCTGAGTTATTTTTGATCAGGACTTGTCCTTTAACTCCCACGTAAAACAAATATCAAGGACTGCCTTTTTTCACCTACGGAACATCTCAAAGAGCCGGCACATCCTGTCTAAAAGCGATGCAGAAACATTGATCCACGCATCTGTTACTTCAAGACTGGATTACTGTAACTCCTTATTATCAGGCTGCTCCGGTAAGTCCCTTGGGTCTCTCCAGTTGATCCAGAATGCTACAGCTTGTATACTAACGAGGACGCGGAAGAGAGATCACATTAGTCCTGTACTAGCTGCTCTCCACTGGCTTCCTGTAAGATCAAGAATCATATTTAAAATCCTTCTCCTTACCTACAAAGCCTTAACTCAGTGGTTCTCAAACCTTTTCTGTTAAGCCCCACTTTGGAGGAAGAAAAATGTTCGGGCCGAACCGCCCCAACAAAATTGTCCAACTTTTTGTGACTCCTCCATCCGTGCTTTTTCAAATAAAACAATAAAGAAAATTACAATCCCTTTCAAGTAAACCAGATTGCTCCATCAGACAAAAACTAATAACATGTGCAATAACTTTGTTAGAACAATGCAAATAAAGTTCTATCTGTGCAAAAAAAAAAATACTTATTGTGGCTGCAAATAACCTGTTTTGCACTGGATATCTTTTCAAGATGATAACAATAACGTTCAACCTGTGCAAAACAAAATGAGTGCAGATGTGTGAGCCATCACGTTGCATCAGCATGTGGCTGATAGTGGCTGCAGTGAGCTGCTTTCCTCTACAAATATTTTATAAACAGGGTTGTAGATTTGATGTGGCTCAGTGATCCTGGGAGCTATGTTGTCTGGGGCACCAGCCCCTGGTAGGGTCTCCCAAGGCAAACAGGTATCGGGGGAGAGCCCAGACTAAGAGCGGTTCAAAAACCCCCTGATGAATAGCAGCCCACGGTCTAAAGTTACCTCGCCCGGACAAGGGAAACCGGGGCACCCTCCCGGAGCCAGACCCAGGAGGGGAGCTCGTCGGCGAGCGTCTGGTGGCCGGGATTTCGCCCATGGGGCCCAGTCGGGCTCAGCCCGAAGAAACATCATGGAGCAGCAGTCGCCCTGTGGACCCACCACTCGCAGGGAGAATTATCGGGGTCGGGTGCTATGTAGACCGGGCGGCGGGCCAGGCAGGAGACCTGGGCGAGCCGATCGCCCGCAGCATAGACTAGCTCTAGGGACGTGGAACGTCACCTCGCTAGCGGGGAAAGAGCCGGAGCTGGTGCGGGAGGTGGAGCGGTACCAGCTAGATATAGTTGGGCTCACCTCCACGCACAGCACGGGCTCTGGAACCAAGCTCCTGGAGAAGGGTTGGACTTTGTCCTTTTCTGGAGTTGCCCAGGGTGAGAGGCGCCGGGCGGGAGTGGGGATACTCACGAGCCCCCTGCTGAGCGCCGCTATGTTGGAGTTTTCCCCGGAGAACGAGAGGCTCGCCTCCCTGCGCCTACGGGTTGCGGGGAGTAAGGCTCTGACTGTTGTTTGTGCTTATGCACCGAACAGCATTTCAGAGTATCCGGCCTTCTTGGAGTCGGTGGGAGGGGTCCTGGAAAGGGCGCCGCCTGCCGACTCCATAGTTCTCCTGGGGGACTTAAACGTTCACGTGGGCAATGACAGAGAAACCTGGCGGGGCGTGATTGGGAGGAACGGCTTGCCCGATCTGAACCCGAACGGCGTTTTGTTGTTGGACTTCTGTGCTAGCCACAGTTTGTCCATAACAAACACCATGTTCGAGCACAAGGTGGCTCATAAGTGTACCTGGTACCAGAACACCTTAGGCCAGAGATCAATGATCGACTTTGTAATCGTATCATCTGATCTGCGGCCGTATGTCCTGGATACTCGGGTGAAGAGAGGAGCAGAGCTGTCAACTGATCACCACCTGGTGGTGAGTTGGATCAGATCGCGGAGGAGTCGGCTAGAAAGACCTGGCAAGCCCAAACGTGTAGTGAGGGTGAACTGGGAACGTCTGGCAGAGGATCCTGTCCGGGAGGTCCTCAACTCCCACCTCCGGAAGAGCCTCTCACAGATCCCGAGGGAGGCTGGGGACATGGAATCCGAGTGGACCATGTTCAAAGCCTCTATTGTGGACGCGGCCGCTAGGAGCTGTGGTCGGAAGGTCATCGGTGCCTGTCGTGGCGGCAACCCGAGAACCCGAGAACCGGGGTTGAGGGAAGCCGTCAAACTGAAGAAGGAGGCCTTTCTGGCCGGGCTGGCCCAGGGGTTTCCCAAAGCAGCTGACAGGTACCGGCAAGCCAGAAGGGCTGCAGCTGTGAAGGTCGCGGATGCTAAAACTCAGGCAGAAGGACTTTCGGTTGGCCTCAAGGAAGTTCTGGCAAACCATCCGACGGCTCAGGAAGGGAAAGCAGGGTCTACCCCAGGCTGTTCTCAGCGGGGGTGGGGAACTGTTGACCCGGACTGGGGACATTGTCGGGCGGTGGAAAGAGCACTTTGAGGAACTCCTAAACCCGGCCAACATGTCCCCTGGAGAGGGGGCAGCGCCGGAAGACTTTGGGGTGGTTGCACCCATATCCCTGGCAGAGGTCGCTAAGGTAGTCAAAAAGCTCCTTGGTGGCAAGGGAACAGTGCCCTTGTACTGGCAGACCGGGGTGGTGGTTCCCATCTTCAAGAAGGGGGACCGGAGAGTGTGCTCGAACTATCGTGGTATCACACTGCTCAGCCTCCCGGTAAAAGCTTATGCCAGGGTGCTGGAAAGGAGGCTCCGACCGCTTGTCGAACCTCAGATTCAAGACGAACAGTGTGGATTCCATCCCGGCCGTGGAACAGTGGACCAGCTCTTTACCCTCGCAAGATTACTGGAGGGGTCCTGGGAGTTTGCCCAACCAGTCTACATGTGCTTTGTGGACTTGGAGAAGGCTTTCGACCGGGTCCCTCTGGGTTTTTTGTGGGGGGTGCTGTGGGAGTATGGGGTGCCGGACCCGTTGGCACGGGCCATCCGGTCTCTGTACACCTGCAGTAGGAGCTGTGTTCGTATCCTCGGTAGTAAGTCAGGCACGTTCCCGGTGGGTGTTGGCCTCCGCCAGGGCTGCCCTTTATCACCGGTCCTGTTCGTGACTTTCATGGACAGGATATCTAGGCGCAGCCACGGGGTGGAGAGGATCCGGTTCGGGAGTCTCGGGATCGCCTCTCTGCTGTTCGCGGATGATGTGGTCCTGTTTGCCTCCTCGGACCGTGACCTCCAGCATTCACTGGGGCGTTTTGCAGCCGAGTGTGAAGCGGCAGGGATGAGAGTTAGCACCTCCAAATCTGAGGCCATGGTGCTCTGCCGGAAACCGGTGAATTGCTCCCTCCAGGTGGGGACAAACTGCCTACCCCAAGCAAAGGAGTTCAAGTATCTCGGGGTCTTGTTCACGAGTGAGGTTAAGGTGGAGCGGGAGATCGACAGGCGGATCGGTGCGGCTGCAGCAGTAAAACAGGCGCTGTACCGGTCCGTCTTGGTGAAGAGGGAGCTGAGCCGGAAGGCAAAGCCCTCCATTTACTGGTCGGTCTACATTCCAACCCTCACCTATGGTCACGAACTCTGGGTCGTGACCGAAAGAACGAGGTCTCGGATACAAGCGGCCGAAATGAGCTTCCTCCGTAGGGTGGCCTGGCTCAGCCTTAGAGATAGGGTAAGGAGCTCGGACATCAGGTGGGAGCTTGGAGTCGAGTCGCTGCTCCTTCATGTCGAAAGGAGTCAGCTGAGGTGGTTCAGGCATCTAATCAGGATGCCTCCTGGACGCCTCCCATTAGAGGTTTTCCAGGCACGTCCAACTGGTAGGAGACCCCGGGGAAGACCGAGGACACGCTGGAGGGATTATATCTCCCGGCTGGCCTTGGAACGCCTCGGGATCCCCCAGAATGAGCTGGAAAGTGTTGCGGGTGAGAGGGAAGCCTGGGTCGGCCTGCTGAACCTGCTGCCACCGCGACTCGACCCCGGATAAGCGGCTGATAATGGATGGATGGATGTTGCAATTTAATTATGTTGTTCATTTCTGTCCTCATGACATCTGTTGCACTTTGGTTCGAATTGGTTTCTTCCTTTTTTCTCCCAGTGGTTTCTTTTGGGGGAGTGTTTCCTGTTCCGATGTGAGAGTCCAAGCACAGAGGATGTTATGCTGTACAGATTGTAAAGCTCTCTGAGGCAAATGTGCAATTTGTGATATTGGGCTGTACAAAATTAATTGAATTGAATTGACAGGGTGAGGTAATGTGCTTTGCTAAAGGGCACCTCAGTTCCTGTCAGTCTTGGGACTAAACTGAATCTTTTGGTCTCTTCTGTGTTGAACATACTGAGATGCATTTGAGTGTATGAACAGGATGTTATTGAGAAAGAGGGCGAGTATCAGCAAGGTCTGGAAAGAGAACACCAATACCATTGAAAGCCAGTGACATGGCCAGTTTCATCAGTGCAATGTCATAGTCCAGTCCTTTGGGCCTGTAGCGAGTGTGGTATATGATCCGCTCCACAGCCAGAGACTGAGCCCCGTGGAGCGGCTGCTCCGTCAGCCCCACGTGGACCACCCACATGGAGGGGTCGGCAAACCTGATGACAGACATGAAGATACAGTGAAACACGATACTCGTGGCAGTATATGAGAGGGACAGAGTTAAATAGAATGTGGTTTTCATTCATGGATCTCCTCCTAAAAATCTGCCAATCCCAACTTTAAACACACGTCGCATGTTTAGTAAAGAAATAGCTTGTTTATTGGACATAGTTAGGGAGTCACCCTTCCAGGTTAAAGGATATATGGGGCCTAATCTGATTTAAGGTGTTACAATTTGTGATGTTTGTGCTCTCTGCTTTGGAACAGTCGCATGTAGTACTGCACACTTTCGTGTTATAAGATTATTATTGTCTCCTACACGTGCTAAAGGTTTCCTCTTTAGACCTTTTCACAACGCTGCTGAGACACATTTACTGAGGAACTGAGAAAACTCCTGAAGAAGATAAGAGGAAGGCCAGGGTTCATCCTGTTGCTATGGATGACATCATGTTTCATGAACAGACTTACTCACCATGTCTTTTAATTACAACACTGAATGCAATGTTTTACCTTTACCCACTCACTGCTTTAACCACACCCTCGACCTTGTTCTTGCATATGGCATTAACATAGATCATTTGATAGTCTTTCCACAGAACCCTCTTTTATCAGACCATTGCCTTATAACTTTTGAGTTTATACTACAGGATTGTACAGCGTTAGGCAAGAGTTTTTACACCAGATGTCTAACTGACGGTGCTGTTGCTAAATTTAAGGAAGAGATTCCTTCTGTATTTGATTCATTACCATGTCTCAATATAACAGAGGACTCCTGTGCTACCTTTACTCCCTCCCAGATTGATCAGCTCGTCGATGGTGCTACTGGCTCACTGAGAGTGACACTGGACTCGATAGACCCTCTAAAAAAGAGGATCATTAAGCAAAGGATGCTCCATGGTATAACCCTCAGACCCGCATATTGAAGCAAGCATCAGGAAGCTTGAAAGGATTGGCATTCCAACAATTTAGAGGAATCTGGGTTAGTTTGGCGGGATAGTCTGAGAACATACAAGAAGGCCCTCCGTAATGCCAGAGGAGCCTACTACTCATCACTAATAGAGAAAAACAAGAATAACCCCAGATTTCTCTTTAGTCAAAGTCAAAGTCAGTTTTATTGTCACTTCTTCTATATTGTGCAAACATACAGAATACCTGAAATTTCGTTTCTCTACTGTCTGAAAATAAAGTGAGTAGTGCAACATTAAAAAAAGTAAAAAATAGACAACATATAACATATAAACATATAAACTAGACAACATATAACATATAACCAACATATAAACATATAAACTAGACAACATATAAACATATAAACAACATATAAACTAGACAACATATAACATATAACCAACATATAAACATATAAACTAGACAACATAGCATAAACAACATATAAACATAGTGCAGAAACATAAAGTGAATAGTGCACCAGTTAAGAAAAAGTAAAATATAGACAACATATAACATATAAACAGTGCAGAAACGTATAAACATAGTGCAAAGACATATAAACATAGTGCAAAAACAAATAACATATAGTGCAAAAACATATAACATATAGTGCAAAAACAAATTTGGAAACTATGTAAGTGTGCGTTAGTAGCAGCGGTCAGACAGTTTAGCAGCAGAGTCTAGATGTGGGAGTGGTGAGGTAGAGAGTTCAGCTTCCTGACAGCTTGGTGGATGAAGCTGGTTGACAGTCTGGTGGTGCGAGCCCGGAGGCTCCGGTATCTCCTCCCAGAGGGCAGGAGGCTGAAGAGACCGTGTGAGGGGTGGCAGGAGTCGCTCACAATCGAGGTCGCTTTGCGGGTGAGGCGGGTGTTGTATATGTCCTGCAGGGAGGGGAGGGCGGGGAGTGAGGCACCAATGATTCTTCAAGCTGCATTCACTATGCGCTGCAGGGCTTTCCTGCTGTACTCTGTGCAGCTACCGCCCCACACAGTGATGCAGTTGGTCAGGATGTTCTCGATGGTGCCACGGTAGAAGGTGCACATGATGGATGGAGGGCTTCCTGCTTTCCTCAGTTTCCGGAGGAAGTAGAGGCGCCTCTGTGCTTTCTTTGCCAGGGTTTTCGTGTTGACTGTCCACGAGAGGTCCTCACTGATGTCCACTCCCAGGAACTTGGTGCTGCTGACTTGTTCAATGTCAGCACCGTTGATGGTCAGTGGTGAGTTTTGGGTGTGGCCTTTCCGGAAGTCAACAACAATCTCCTTGGTCTTGCTGTTGTTCAGAAGGAGGTTGTTGTCTCTGCACCACGTGGTCAGAAGGTTGACCTCCTTCCTGTAGTGGGTCTCGTCATCCTTGGTGATGAGACCTATCAGAGTGGTGTCGTCTGCGAATTTGACCATGTGATTGGTGCTGTAGGTGGTTTTGCAGTTGTGTGTCAGCAAGGTGAAGAGCAGTGGACTGAGCACACAGCCCTGAGGGGCCCCTGTGCTCAGAGTGATGCTGCTCGAGGTGTTGTTGCCGACGCGTACTGCTTGTGGCCTCTCACTGAGAAAGTCCAGCAGCCAGTTACACAGCGAGGTGTTGAGCCCCAGCTGGTCAAGTTTGCAGATGAGTTGTTGTGGGATGCTGGTGTTGAACGCTGAACTAAAGTCTATGAACAGCATTCTCACATACAAGTCTTTTTTGTCCAGGTGGGTGAGGGCTGGGTGGAGAGCAGAGCAGATTGCATCCTCCGTGGACCATTTGGCACGGTATGCAAACTGGAAAGGGTCCAGTGTGGGGGGGAGAATGGATTTTATGTGAGACATGACTAGCCGTTCAAAGCACTTCATTATTATGGGGGTAAGTGCCACTGGACGATAGTCATTAAAGCAGGACGGAGTGGATTTCTTTGGCACAGGTATGATGGTGGTGGCCTTGAAGCATGATGGGACAACAGCTTGTCTCAGAGAAGTATTAAAAACATCCGTGAAGACATCCTTAAGCTCCTCTGCGCAGTCCCTCAGCACACGACCAGGGATGTTGTCTGGACCTGTTGCCTTGCGGGTGTTGATAGTGGAGAGAGTCCTCTTCACGCTGGCAGCAGACAGCACTGTGGCCAGGCTGACGGAGAGTCATAGGTCTGTGGAGTCGTGTATTCCTATAGACCTCAGTAGTAGTAGTAGTTGTTACATCACATTTCATTTAGCTGACGCTTTTATCCAAAGCGACTTACAATAAGTGCAATTCAACCATGAGGACAAACTCAGAACAACAAGAATCAAGAAAGTACAATTTCTTCAATAAAGTTAAACTACAAAGTGCTATCAGTAAGAGACATCTAAGTGCTACTAAAGTGCTACTACGGTGCTACCTTCCTTATTCCAGGTGTAGTCTGAAAAGAAGTGTTTTTAGTTTGCGACGGAAAATGTAGAGACTTTCTGCTGTCCTAATGTCAATGGGGAGCTCATTCCACCATTGAGGAGCCAGGACACAAACAATCATGACTTTGTAGAGTGTTTAGCTCGTAGTGACGGAGCTACAAGCCGATTGGCAGAAGCCGAGCGGAGTGAACCCGATCTGTTCACTCTTGTCAGGGTTCATTTTCAGGCGGTGTGCGAGAGAGATGTCAGTCAGACAAGCAGAGATTCGTGCTGCTACCTGTGTTTCCGATTGGGGAAACAAGAGGATCAGTTGGGTGTCATCGGCATAGCTATGGTAGGAAAAGATATGCGAGCGAATGACAGAGCCGAGGGAGTTGGTGTACACAGAGAAGAGGAGAGGAACCAGGACGGAGCCTTGAGGGACCCCAGTAATGAGAGGACAAGGTTCAGACACAGACAAACTCTTCCTCCTTCGGAGAGTTAGTTTCTACCAATCCAGAATTGAATCCTCTTTTTCTAACCCCCAAAACTCTTCTCTATCTTCTCCAACCTCCTTGACCCCCTGTCCCCTTCTACCAAGCCACTTTATTGACTACTTTACAAACAAGATAGATGACATACGCTCCTCATTTATTAATTCATCTTCTTCTATAACTACACCTCCATTAACTTCATCTTCTTTCCCTTTGCTTTCCTCTTTCACCCCCCTGTCTCCCAATCAAGTTCTTACCGTGGTAACCTCTGCCCGCCCAACCACCTGCCCCTTGACCCCATCCCATCTCACATTCTCCAGTCCATTGCTCCTGACCTTCTTCCCTTTCTCACCCATCTTATCAACACCTCCCTCTCAACTGGCTGTTTCCCTAACTCTACTTCGTCCCCAGAGTATTTGTGCTTTCTCGCATTGCAGGTTTCCATGGATCATGGTTATACTGTATCTGGAGAGCTGGAAAGCTAAAAAAAGGGATTAATAGAAGATGTATTTCTATATATAGATATAAATGAGGTGACCAAGCCTGATAATAAGGAGTTACAGTAATCCAGTCTTGAAGTAACAAATGCGTGGATCAATGTTCCTGCATCGCTTTGAGACAGGATGTGCCGGATATCCGGCACATCCTGCATTTGTTACTTCAAGACTGGATTACTGTAACTCCTTATTATCAGGCTGCTCCGGTAAATCCCTTGGGTCTCTCCAGTTGATCCAGAATGCTGCAGCTCGTGTACTAACGAGGACGCGGAAGAGAGATCACATTACTCCTGTACTAGCTGCTCTCCACTGGCTTCCTGTAAGATCGAGAATCATATTTAAAATCCTTCTCCTCACCTACAAAGCCTTAACTGGTGATGCACCATCATATCTTAAGTAGGGTGACCAGACGTCCTCTTTTTCCCCGGACATGTCCTCTTTTCGAGACCTAAAAAAAGCGCCCGGCAGAGATTCCAAAAACGTCCGGGATTTTGCTACGTCGGGGAAAATAGTTATTACCCCCTTACAAGTTTTGGAAATGGTACGTCCGGGAAAATAGTTATTACCCCCTTACAAGTTTTGGAAATGGTATCTCCCTCAAGTTCCACCTTCTTGCGCAAGCTCTGACTGTAGAGAGAACTGTCATTGGTCTACCGATCACGCTACTGCTACCCCCCCCCGCGACGAAGTGTCCTCCTCCTCCTCCTCCACCCCACCGCGACGAAGTGTCCTCTTTTTCACAAACTCAAATCTGGTAACCCTATCTTAAGGAGCTTATAGTGCCATATTATCCCACTAGAGCATTACGCTCACTGAATGCAGGGTTACTTGTGGTTCCCAGAGTCTTAAAAAGTAGGTTGGGGGCTAGAGCTTTCAGTTATCGGGCTCCTCTTCTGTGGAATCAGCTTCCACTTTCAGTCCGGGGGGCAGGCATGGTCACCTCATTTAAGAGTAGACTTAAGACTTTCCTCTTTGATAGTGCTTATACTTAGGGCTGTTTCAGGCTTATAGTTAGGGATGGCTCAGGTTTGCCCTGGTCCAGCCACTAGATATGCTGCTATAGGCCTAAACTGCTGGGGGACATCTTAGGATACACTGAGCTCCTCTTCTCTTCCTCTTTCGCTCCTCCTCTCCTCTTCTCCTCTTCTTTCTCTCCTTCTGGATAAACTGTTGTCTCTTCAATGCACATTACTAACTCTACTTTCTTTTTCCATGGATTCATGGCTGCCTGGAACCGGTCCTGCCCCCGGCCATGGATCGTGGCTGCCTGGAACCGGTCCTGCCTGCTGCCATGGCCCTGCTGATGGAACCGGCCTGGAACCGGTCCTGCCTGCTGCCATGGCCCTGCTTCTGTCCATCCGGGGAGAGGGATCCTCCTCTGTTGCTCTCTCTCAGGTTTCTTCCCCTTTTTTCCCTGTGAAAGGGTTTTTACTATCTTTATTGGGGGAGTTTTTCCTGATCCGATGTGAGGTCCCGGGACAGGGATGTTATGTGTACAGATTGTAAAGCCCTCCGAGGCAAACTTGTATTTCTGATGTTGGGCTATATAAAATAAACTGAATTGAAGCAGTTCAATTATGGAACAACTCTAACGTGAATGTAAGAACGGTCAACTCATTTTTGGTTTTCAAAAGGATTGTTTATAAAACATTTTTGGAGGGTTACAAGTGTGTATATATATTTTGTTTTTTTGTTTTATATCAAATAAATGATTTGATTTAATTGATTAAATTTAGGATATGAATATATAAGCATTATACTTCTACCTATACCTTTTCAGTCTTTCTTTTTCTGTATATTAGATTGTGTTTTTTCTTATTGTATCTAATAATTGACTGAATAAAACGTATAATTAATTTGATGAATGATACATGGACCCAGAATAGTGTCAGAAAATAGAGCTATGATTATGATTATGAGCTAATGAGTTTCCTCGCAGTAATGATGTTTTCTGACTGAAACTCTGCCTCTTGCATATCAATCCAGCCGTTAGACACATTGAATGACAACACTACAGCACGGGAGAATAACATATTCAATATTGAGGACTTTTTAATAACTTCGAGAGCCTTTAAAAAAATAAATATAGTACATGCTTTTTAAGAAACCTGCAAATACCCTGACTGACTCATCAATTACATTTGATCTGGCATCAAACACAATCTAACTCTATAAATAGCCCACATTTTACAGAGAAATCCATCATCAAATCCTCTCAATTCATTTTTATGTAGTTGATCATTTAATGTACACTTAATCAACTGTTGAGCAGAGATGGGTTTGAAGTTTTGTTTAGATGAAATAATTCTGACAGCTGAGATATTCATCAACCGTAAGAAGTGCAGTGCTTTTAAAGATTCTTTCTTCTTTTACATTTCCAAAACGCTGTTGCGACAAGGCTCGTAGAGAGCCTTGTCGCAACAGCGTACAGAGTACGCTCAGAGTACTCAGAGTACGCTCAGAGTACTCCTCAGAACAGAGTAGTTCTGAGGACCCTATCAGTCCTATCAACCCCCACCATTGCTCCAAATAAAGCTTAATTGCTTTGAGTGCACTATATTGATGACGGTGACTCAGATGAGCACATTGTATTATCAGTACTGATTATAGTCTGACAGCTGCACAGTCAGAAGACACTATTTAGAGATATTTTACAAGGAAAATAAAATAATAAAATGTAAAAGGGGGGACATGTCCTCCCTGTGACCAAACGTGAATTCTTTGTCCTTTTCAGATTTAGTGATTTTGACAGAAAAGACAGCCGCACTTTGCCCTGTTAAATGTTCCCATGTGGATCTTTGATTACCTACTATTCCCAAACTAATTGGTAATTTGCCTTATTACACACCTGTTCTTGTCTTCTGGATGCTTGCACAGTAGAACATTCATATGTAGAACTCACCCATACACACAGTGTGCTGCAGTGAGGACCCAGCGTGACGTTATGATGGAGCCTCCGCACAGGTGTTCACTGCTGAAGTGGAGGCTGACCTGCCACGGGAACTGACCCGGCTTGGAGATGTTACCTCCTACGATACGAGTGTTGTACTGGGGTCTGGAACCGCACTCTGAAGACAGATGCATAGGTAAGCTCATGCACCTCTAAAGCATGGATGCAAACACAGTACTAATTCACTCATTCACATGCACTGGATCAATACCATGCTCAGCCTTTATTGAATATCAGTCAGTAACTGTCATGTGTTCCTAAGTTTCTCCTACCATTGAATAGTTGCTGTGGGTCACTTGCCTTAGTACTACAGTAGGGCCACTGCAGGTCAAAATAATAATAACATTACAGAACCAAAATAGGGGGAAATATTCAAAGGAAAGCTTAGAATTGAAGTCTGAGAGAGATTAAAGTCTTACATTTTTTTAAATATCCTCTGAGTTTAAAGCGGTACAACGGGGAAACAAACTCTCAAATTTATGAGACAAAAACTCAAATCATATGTTATATTTCACTGAACAGGCTCAATGTCTCTTTTAAGTCCATATGCTTCTCATAATACGGTGAATGTGGGTATTTCCTTAGCGCTAAATCCGATAAGTATAATGGTAAAATGGATGGTGAATGGACTGTACTTGTTCAGTCATCATCATTCACACCTATTCACACACTGATGGCAGGGGCCAAGGTGCCACCTGCCATCAGGAGTATCTAACATTCACACACACCGTATCATTTGATTAGATCAAGCACTGCAGACTTAATACATGCCAAGTTGCTGCAATGAGGTTGATTCAACTTACAAAATACAAATACGCTGCTAACAAGATGTTTCACTGTCTGATGTGGTATGATATGATCAGAGGCTTGTACCATCCTAACTGGGAGAAAGTCTGAAGAAAAACATTTAAAACTTAAAATTGTTTCCAGGAACCAAAGGTCTATTGGGGTACTGCGGTGATTTAGTAATGCACTTCAAAATCACAAGAGATATTTAAAACATAATTTTAAAAAGCAGTGATGACATCACCAGGGTCATTTGCGCAGACTTGAAGCTCTTTCAGAACCACAGAGGAAAGGACACAACTTTTTACATCGGTTCTTTATGTGTCCCTTTAAAGCGTACGGATATTGATCAAAAGTATTGAATATGAGAAGTTCTGACCCCAAAGCATACATTTTCATAAATCGAGTTGAAGCTTGATACATGCAAACACCCATGCATAAATATATGCAAGCCACATGCACACACTCTGCACACACTGGTCCCTCATCAGTTACAGCTACATTAAACCTTTGCTGTTTGCTTCTCAGTTAACTGTGTTTACATACAGACTGTGTGTTAGCGGGCAAAAGTAACAACACACATACGCTCCAACATAGACACAGAAGAAGAGAGACACAGTGCATGCCATGGAAGAACGTACACACATGCAACACATGCTCAAGACTAAAACAAGGTCAGCTCAGTCGGCAGTGTTTTCTCACCCAGACATTTCAAAGTGGTCACCTTCCCGGAGCTGCACTGAGTCTTACTGTGGAGGGGAAGTCCCAGAGAAACTCAGCAAACATGGCTCAGTGCACCATTTTAAGGTTTTAATGTCAATGACTTTACAGATCAGGAAACAGAAAGTTCAAGTGGAGAAGAATATTTCTTAGATTGGCTCCAACAATCACTGAAGAGCAGTTACACTAATCAATGAAGATATTTGACAACAAGGAAGTAAGGTAACTAAGTGCATTTTTCTTTGGAAGAGAGAGAGAAATATTATACTTATTGCTTTGGATAGAAAATCGTAGGGATGCTGCTGTGCGCTGCTCTTTAACAAAGGTAGGGCAGTAAAAAATAATGTAAACTTTATTTCAACAATCAAATACATACAAGCTGTTCTCTCTCCCCTCGTCAGTCTGCCATTTTCCCTTCCTTCCTTCCTTCCTTCCTTTAACGCAGGGGTCAGCAACCTTTCCTATCCAAAGAGCCATTTTGCCCTTTTTTCCACCAAAAGAAATGTGTCTGGAGCAGCAAAAGCTATTTGATATCACAGCTTATACAGTTTTATATATATAGTCCTAT
Source organism: Myoxocephalus aenaeus (assembly GCA_038501785.1). Classification (NCBI taxonomy): domain Eukaryota; kingdom Metazoa; phylum Chordata; class Actinopteri; order Perciformes; family Cottidae; genus Myoxocephalus; species Myoxocephalus aenaeus. The sequence continues at coordinate 3,143,497 of JBAMJR010000038.1, read as the reverse complement.
TATATATACACAACAACTATAGTTTGTTGTATTTATGAAATTATAGAACAAGAATAAAGACAATTATTGACATTATATTGCTATTTTACCTGTTATAACAATATCATTGAGGTCAATTAAAAACACAACTATGCAGTCCCTTGAGTCCTGTCTGTATTTGTGGCTCATGTGGTAGAGTGTTTGTCCTCTAATCACGAGGTAGCAGGTTTGATACCTGTCCTCCTAAATTGCGGTTTCCATTTCAAACGCATATCTTTTGCTCCGTTTACACTGAGCGTCCTCACTACAGACCTTTAGATCACCGCAAACAAACGGATCCGTTTTCACTAGCGGACGCCTCAGTGTCTCTTGAGCTGCCACAGCACCAGCAGCAGTAGTGGAGTTTAGAGACGTGATCCACTTCCTGAAGGTACTGTATATCTTGCTCAGTTTGCTGCAGCAGTTGATAAATCATTTTTTAGAGCTCATCTGCAGCTTGATACTTTTCAGCAGATGCTGTGTGTTTGTTCTGGAAGAGTCTTTCAACATTAGATGTTTTGTTGTTTGATAATTTCTCGCCACATATCAGCATACAGGTATCGTTGGCAGCGAAAGCTAATTAATACGTCCACGCAGAATTAAACTCTACTCATTTATCCGTTGATAGTTAACTGAGGGCGGGCTCAGATGAGCCACCTGCAAGGAAAGCTGCTTGACAGCGACATAATAGGACGCATCATATTTAAATTTTATTTTCAGTGACCCCAATATCACCTCAAACTCCAAGATAAGAGGAGTTCCCTTTGAAAGATTTTATATTTAAAAAATTAAAAACAAAACAAAAAATATATATAATGTTTTTTGTCAAAGCCTCAGGGAGCCACAGCAGAGGAGCTAGAGCAGGGGTGGGCAAACTTTTTGGCTCAGGGGCCACATTGAATTAAAAAATTTGACAGACGGGCCGGGCCAGTATCAGATGGATGGAGAGTGTTTGACAAAGGGGGCGTGGCTTATCGCCGTCGGGTCTCTCCGTGAAAAAGAGCTGTCTTTTCCGGTATCGATTATGGAATAAATAACCACTAGTTTTGCTTTATACTTGTTGTGGAAGTCCCAAACATGTCGGAACATGAAACACCCTCGTGTTTGGGTTCATAATATTATCCGTAGCCGCACACAGCTCGGTGAATTTCACCGACTCCTCCAGGAACTGCGCCGGTCTTATCTCCGTAAAACGGATACCGATTCTGCCATCCACCTTGGAAATAACCACCAGTTCTGCTTTATACTTGTTGTGTAAACTCCACATACGTCGGAACATCAAACTCCGTGGTGTCTGGGTTCATAATATTATCCGTAGTCCCACAACAGCGTCTGAATGACAGCCGCTGCACACACGAAAAGCCTAAAAGAGCGCTGTGCAATAAATAAGCATGAAGAAACATCAACGCTGGTCTGTTGTGGTCATCGTGCTTCGGGAAACTGAACTTGGGAACGGAGAAGCGCTACAGCGGTCTTTACTATAACTTATAATTATTTAAAGTAAAAAACTTTTTTTTTATATATTTTTTTAATAACTTTTTTTTAATATATTTTTTTAATGTTATAATAATTATAATACTCGGCGGGCCGTATATTAATACTCGGCGGGCCGTATCCGGCCCGCGGGCCGTAGTTTGCCCACCTCTGAGCTAGAGGGTTGCCGACCCCTGCTTTAACGCAGGCTCCCTGCCAGGCTATGCTTACTTCTGTGATTGCAGCCAATGTCCAAAGACTACTGGATGTAATGAGTGTAGGGAGACCTGCTTTTCTGTTAGCGCTGCTGCTGCTAGCGCTAGCTCACCAGCTCGGGCAGCAGCAGCATTAGCAGCATTAGCAGCAGCATTAGTAGCAGCAGCATTAGTAGCAGCAGCATTAGCACCAGCAGCATTAGTAGCAGCAGCAGCATTAGCAGCAGCACTAGCAGCAGCATTAGTAGCAGCATTAGTATTAGCAGCAGCAGCAGCAGCAGCATTAGCAGCAGCATTAGTAGCAGCAGCATTAGCAGCAGCATTAGTAGCAGCATTAGTAGCAGCAGCATCATCAGCAGCATTAGTAGCATCAGCAGCATTAGTAGCAGCAGCAGCATTAGCAGCAGCATTAGTAGCAGCAGCAGCATTAGCAGCAGCATTAGCAGCAGCAGCATTAGCAGCAGCAGCATTAGTAGCAGCAGCATTAGCAGCAGCAGCATTAGTAGCATTAGTAGCAGCAGCATTAGTAGCAGCAGCATTAGCAGCAGCATTAGTAGCAGCATTAGTAGCAGCAGCAGCATTAGCAGCAGCAGCACTAGCAGCAGCAGCATTAGTAGCAGCAGCATTAGCAGCAGCAGCATTAGCAGCAGCACTAGCAGCAGCAGCAATAGCAGCAGCAGCATTAGCAGCACCATTAGTAGCAGCAGCATTAGCAGCATCAGCATTAGCAGCAGCATTAGTAGCAGCAGCATTAGCAGCATCAGCATTAGCAGCAGCAGCAGAATTAGCAGCAGCATTAGCAGCAGCAGCACTAGCAGCAGCATTAGCAGCAGCAGCATTGGTAGCAGCATTAGCAGCAGCATTAGCAGCAGCATTAGCAGCAGCATTGGTAGCAGCATTGGCAGCAGCAGCATTGGTAGCAGCATTAGCAGCAGCATTAGCATTAGCAGCATTAGCAGCAGCATTAGCATTAGCATTAGCAGCAGCAGCAGCAGCAGCAGAAGCAGAAGCAGCTTATAAACCGCTGCGGCTTGTTTCTAAATTTTTTTGGACCAAAATAAATAAAAACTGAATGAGCTTGAGAAGGCTTCATTCCAGCCCTTGAGCGCAAAGTAAATGAAGAGCAGCAACACAGACCTCTAGTTGGCAAAGCGTTGCTTGAAAGGATTTGTATGTCAGTGACACTTTGCAAAGTGTCACTGACCATTAGCACAGTTAGTTTGCATGCTTTTCCATTCTTTCAAATAGGGATGTGCTTTCTACCTGAAGGTTGTGGCATTCTGGAGCTTAATGGTCTGTGCCTGGCTCAGGTTGATGGACACCAGGTTGTATTGAAGGTCTTGCTCAATGGAGGTCAGAGAGACGAAGAATGACTCCACATACCTGACGGACACAGCAACAAAGACAGAATGTACAACGGATGATGACATTTTAAAATCTTCAGATTAGACACTATTTGTGTAATTTGATTTTGATAAACTAGGACCTGAACTCAAAATCTATTGCTAATGTGTGTGCCAGTGCAAAGGAGAAGGGTCTTTCTGAATCTTGAAGAATACACAACATCAACTTTACCTTAAGATACGTCTACTTCAGACATGGCCCCTGAGATAACGTCTGGTGCCTAAAACAAACCAAGTACTTTTTGTGCCTAAACCAAATACTTAGTCAGCTATATGCATTCCCTCCTGTTGTATGCTGGCCACTGAGGGAGGAAAGGGCACAGGTAATCCTGGTGGCCTCGAGTTTGCCAACACAAAAATGGTTTGCCTACCTGAAGTCCCTTTGTCGAGGACGCATGACGGGAGAAAACTTCCACCCAGCTCCTTAAAAATGGAAGCTAACTTGTTGGCCCTTGAGCAGAAGCGTTTGTTCAAAGTAATTTAAAATGTCAGCATCCACCATGACTCTTTACTGGATTAAGTGGACTAAGTGGAAAGTATTTGAGTGCTGAACAAGGTAATGACCCATTTTACTGCAATATCCGTGTTATTCTGTGCTTCCTGCATAGCCTACAGCTGACCTTCTTCCCTAGGAAGCCACCAGGCTTAATGCAGGGTGTCCGTCATTTACACACTCATAACCACTGTCGCAGCAAAATGTACCTTACCAGGTGTAAGGGCTTTTTAAGCTGAAATGCTGAATATCGAAAAAAACTAAATTTATCTTTAAAGTATTTATTCTTGCAAGAAGAGGCTCAGTCACACAGAGTCGCAACGATTCTGTTGAAGTGAGCACTGAAGATTGAATAAATATATATATATATATATATATATATATATATATATATATATATATATATATATATATATATATATATATATATATATAAATAAAGCATAAGACCTACACAATATAATAATAGAAAAAATATATCATATAGTATTATATTTTAATATAGGTGGATGTTATACAGAGCCTTGCCATCATATTCGGGGGATAATGTCAGTGACTTTGAGTAAAACACAGACTTCACTTATCCCGTGCACTTTGAAAACTCAAAGTACTTTAACAATACATGTCACATTCACACACATTCATTCAGACCCTGATGGCAGAGGCCAATTTGGGCTTGAGTATCTTGCCCAAAGACACTTTGACATGCGGCTATCCAATAATTGTTGAGAAATGTCGCCGTGGACAGATGTGTTGGACGATCATACGGATCATTTGAACTGTGCAGGACAATCCAAATCAAGACAACCAAAAGGGGGTTAGGTGGACATGGATCTTCAATCAGACAATAAGTGCTAACCTGGAGTATCCTAGCTGCTTGCAGGCAGAGATCCCTAGCCAGTTGTTCCAGTCCTCTGAGCACACTGTCCTCCATGCTCCCCCTCTCTGGACCTGCAGGACCGAGCTCCTCCCACTCAGACGCACTGTCACGCAGACAGAGACACACACAGACAGGCAGAGTTATATTGATAGAGGTGGGCAGAAATCAATAATCAATCATTATTTCAAACCTCAAACTTTATCTCAAACCGCAAACTCCAAGATAACCTTAGATTGGCTCTAAGGGCTGGGTCGGTCGGGCTGGAGTGCGAAGCGGGGCTGGGCTTGCGCCGCGGCTGGGGGAGCAGTCGCTCCGTCGCCCTCCGGTTCACTTACTAGATTTACTAGCTATTAACTGCATCTCACAGTCTACCTCTATACGTTTTTGCTCAGTTGTGGAAATGACTAATGTGTAAGTAACACCCTTTGGTCATGTGATAACACAACACGTTGCCATATACTGATGCTCACAACTCGTCACATACTGAGGACCTCTGACATCACTTTCTAATGACGCAGCTAACTACTGTATGATGTTTCACTACGATCGGAGTAACCACCTGGTTAACATTGTGAATTCAAACAAAACCACTTCGTTAGGTTTCGGAAAAACTTCATGGCTGGGTAAGTAAAGCGTCATTTCACATATCTTGAAAATAACCACACTGTAGTGGCCATTTGTCCCGTAAATCCAATAAATAAATATAAATTAAAGAAAATAAACCAATATCAAAAAGCCACTGATGCACCGTGGGTTAGGTTGAATAACGCAGCCAAAATAATACAGGGTCCAATGCGGGAGTCCGGTTTGATTGCTATTTATTGTAACTCAAAATAATCAACAAACAAATAAACAAACAAAACGCCCCATGTGGCTTCTCCCGTGCTGAGCTGTCGCTGGTGACATGCTGAGCTGCTCTGCTCTGGTCTGGTAAAAAACCATAAGCCCACCCAGGTGCATCCCGGTCCTGTACCCGCCTACTCCATTAAGTACACCAGGTGCCCAGGTGCCCACAGCATTACCCAATTAACAAACTAAAACCTACGTAAACAACTATAAATAAACAATACTACCTGTGAAGAAAAATAACTTAAAATATTAGTAAATAGCTCCTACATTCCAGCCCCTAATTGTGCATCCAATCACAATTATCTATGATCTTAAACTGAGCTATTCCTGCAACATGTATTCTACTAACAAAACTATAACATTAGGAATATCATATGTGCGGCATGCATTAACCTAAAGTGAATCTTCTTGATGAACCTGTAATAGAAAAACAGAGAGAAAATAGAGGTAGAGAAAGATAAAGAAAGCATCAGTCCATGATGTTAAACTGCTGCTTCCAATAACAGACAGAGCTTGGTCACCGGCCTCTCCAGAATGCTGGTTCTTGTTCGAAGCCGCACAGAGCGCACCAGTCCCTTTGCATCTGGTCTTGCATCCAAAACTTTTCCCATTATCCAAGATCCTCTTGGGGCCGTGGCGTCGGCAACAAGGACTATGTCTCCAGCAGTGAGGCTTCTTCTTGGCCTTGACCATTTTTGTCTCTCTTGCATCATTGGCAGGTACTCAGAGATCCATCTCTTCCAGAAAAGTTCAGCCATGTACTGTATTTGCTTCCACCTTTTCCTTATGTAAAAATCATCTCTATCAAATAGTCCTGGTGGCATGATTGGTTTGCCCTTTAGACTTAGAATGTGGTTTGGTGTGAGAGCTTCAAGGTCATCTGGGTCATCTGAGACTCTGGTGATGGGTCTATCGTTTAGTATTGCCTCAACCTCACAGAAAATGGTCTGGAGCCCTTCATCATCCAGAGTTTGCTGTTGAAGAACTGAGGTGAGGACACTTTTCACTGAACGAATCAGGCGCTCCCAGATGCCGCCTTCATGGGAAGCTGCTGGAGTGTTAAAGTTCCATTCTATGCCATCTTGGACCAAAGACCTTTGAATTTTGCCATGATTGACAACAGCCAGACTTTCCTTCAACTCTCGGTTGGCTCCAACAAAATTGGTGCCGTTATCAGTCCTGATAGTGGAGACTGGACCTCTTCTGCAGATAAACCTCCGTACTGCGTTTAAACAGGAGTCTGTATCCAATGTATATGCAACTTCCAAGTGGACAGCACGGCTGGTAAAACAGGTGAAAAGCACTCCATATCTCTTAACAAGACTTCTTCCTCTTTTAACATTGATGGGCCCAAAATAGTCAACGCCAACATTTGTAAACGGAGCTTTGTCAGGCACCACTCTTTCCTCCGGCAAGTCTGCCATCTTCTGTTCACCAAGCCTTCCCCTGTTGCGTCTACAAACAACACAGTCAGATATGACTTTCCTGGCAGCAGAGTTTGCATTAATGATCCAGTACTTTTGCTGTAACCTGGACAACATGTGATTTCTTCCTGCATGTCCCAGCTGATGATGGATATGGCCCAAAATCAGCTTGGATACATGCAGGTCTTTGGACAAAATGACTGGGTGTTTGGATTCAGCTGGCAATGCTGCTTTACTCAACCGACCACCAACTCTGAGGATTTCATCATCCATGACTGGGTCCAGTTTGTACAGTGGACTTTCTTTGGGGACGGTTTTAAAGCTACCTTTGAGTGAGGCAATTTCATCTGTGAACTTGTGTCTTTGTACATGTTGAATGATTGACTTCTCTGCCTTGGCAAGATCTTGAGGAGTTAGACTTTGTCCTTTGAGAGTGGCTTTAAAGCTCTGAATTCCTCTTTCCACTTCCTGTTCTTGAATCTTCAGATTGTCCTTTCTGAGGCCTGCAGAAGCACAAAACTCCTTTCTCTTTTGTCCCAATAACATGAGAATTTCTTTGACCTTCAGAAACCAAGCGACAGATTTTTTTAGTCTTATCCAAGATGAAAAGTAAGATATCAGGTGGTTGGTGGCATTCTCCGAATCCTTGATGACAGCATTCACCATCATGTCCCTTTTGACCTCTGGGTCATCTGCTGAAATCACATTCAGATCCACCTCCAATTTAGGCCACGCCTCTTTTGCCTTGTACAGAAACTCCGGTCCATTTATCCATCTCCTGCTTTTCAGGAAATCCTCAGCTCTTAATCCTCTCGATGCTTCGTCGGCTGGATTCTCCTTAGAACCCACATATCTCCACTGATCCACATCTGCCGCGTCTCTGATAACAGCGGTTCTGTTTGCAACAAAGGTGTGGAATCGCCTGGTTTCACTGGAGATATATTTGAGAACCGTTGTACTGTCAGTCCAAAAGACTGATTTCTCAAGCTTAAATTGCAGCTCCTTCCGAAGCATTTGATCAATTCTAACAGCAAGAACTGCGGCTGTGAGTTCCAATCGAGGAATTGTAGTCTGCTTTAGTGGAGCCACTCTGGCCTTTCCCAAGAGAAATGCAACATGTACTTTGTGATCCTTTTCCAATCTCACATAAGACACAGTTCCATATCCAACTTGACTGGCATCAGAAAAGTGGTGAAGCTGGGCAGTAGGGTCTCTAAAGTCCCTGGGTTTAATACAGCGGTCCACTTTGAACTCAGACATCCTTAGGAGGTCCTCAAGCCAATTAGACCATTGGTCAGAGAAGGAGTGGGGAATAGCATCATCCCATCCCAAGTTTCTCTTACAAAGCTCCTGCAGCAACAACTTTGCTGGCATGCTGAATGGGGACAGAAACCCCAAAGGGTCATAAAGTGAGCTGACCACTGACAAGATTCCTCTTCTGGTCTGTGGCTGTTCTTGTAATGAGGTCCTGAACTTGAACGTGTCAGTTTCGATGTTCCACTGTAGTCCTAGTGCTTGCTCCATGGGCAGTTGGTCTGTATCCAGATCCAGTTCCACCAATTCTTTTGGTCTTTTGTCTTCTGCGATGGACAGCAGCACTGTACGGCTGTTACTGATCCAGCCGGAAAGATTGAATCCTCCTTTATGACAAAGAGCATTCAAATCCTTGATCATTTGCAGTGCCTCCTCCTCTGAAGCCATGGATTTCAGGCAGTCATCAACATAGAAATTATTTTTGACTGTACTTATCACTTCTGGAGGGAAGTTTTGGACATTATCATCTGCAGTTCTCCTCAAAGCATAATTTGCACAACTTGGTGAGGATACAGCTCCAAACAGGTGTACTTTCATCCGATACTCCAGTGGAGACTCTGCAGTGTCACCGTCAGGCCACCAGAGAAAACGAAGAAAGTTGATGTGCTCATCTGAGACATGAACTTGATGAAACATGGCTTGAATGTCAGCCATTACTGCAACGGGCTCTTGCCTAAATCGAATGAGGACTCCGATAAGAGTGTTAGTAAGATCAGGGCCCTGCAAGAGCTGGCAGTTCAGTGATGTTCCTTCGTAAGTTGCTCCGCAATCAAAAACAACTCTCAGTTTGCCTTTTCTGGGATGATAAACTCCATGATGAGGGATATACCACATCTTTCCATCACTTTGTTCTCGCTGATCAGCAGGTATCATCTCAGCATATCCTTGAGTGATCATGTTATTTAGAAATGCGGTGTATTCGTCCTTAAATGAACCATTTTTGTCCATTTTCCTTTTCAGGCTCCGTAGGCGCTGTTCTGCAACACAGCGATTGTTAGGCAAGACAGAATTTTCCTGTCTGAAAGGTAAGTCCATACAGTAATGGCCTCCAGTTAATACTGTTGTGTTGCTCATAACATTCATGAACTTCATATCTTCTCTGGACATTTCAATCTGCTCTTCTGATGATCTCTCATTGAAGTCATGGTTATACTGTTTAACCAGCATGTCTTGCAGATGTTCCACAGAGATTCGGTTGGCTGTTACCGCAGGGCAGTCACTCTTACTTCTACTGCTTCCGCCACGAAGTGGACCATTGATGACCCAACCAACTCTAGTTCTGACCGCATAGGGTCCATCATCCTGGCTGTTAATCAGCTCCCAAGGTTCCATCACTTTTGAAGCATCAGTTCCAATTAGTAGCTCAACCTCTGCATCAATGTCATGGAGCTTAACATCTTTGAGATATGACCATTGATCAAGATCCTCCTGTCGTGGGACATTGAGTGTAGAAACAGGCATAGTCTTTTGAGTTAAAACCTCAGGTAACTCAATGAAATCATTTGTACTCATGCCAGACAATTCAAGACCAGACAGAATATGTGCATTTACAATCTTCTTTTGACCCATTGTTCTCAACAGAATACTTGTCTTTTTACCCCTCAAGTTCAATTTTCTCGCCAATTTCTCAGTACAGAATGTGCCTGAACTCCCTGGATCCAAAAAGGCATACGTTTGCACCGTTTGGTTGTCCCTCTGGTTCTTGACTTTGACTGCAACAATGGAAAAGATGGCATTATCTTCACAACCAGCCCCAATATGGCCACAGGTCTGAGACATGGAAGTTAAAACACTTGGAGGGCTTCCAGACCGTTGAGCTTGTTGTAAGGTTGTTCCTTTATCCTGCCGTTCTATATGAAGGACTCCTGGGTGCTTTTGGTGACACACATCGCAATCCAAGCGACTCCTGCAGTCTTTGCTGATGTGACCTAGTTTTAGGCAACCAAAACAAATACCCCGTTCCTTGATAAAATTGATCTTATCACGATGTCCTTTCATTTTAAATTGTGGGCATTTATCCAACGAGTGATAACTTTGCGAACAAAACAGACAGTTGTGAATGGAGGAAGACTTGTTCTTTTCTTCTGTATACTGAGCGCGGAATCCATCTTTAACTGCAGTAACATTGGTAGCAAAGCTACTTCCCTTTTTCCTTTGCGTCAAGCGACTAATGTTGGAAGCCTTCAAGGTGGTGGGTTGTGAATCCTGAATGTTTCCAAAAAGTGGATCTGAGGCAATTCTGACCTGCTTTTCAATGAAGGCAACAAGATCATTGAACATTGCTCTCCGGCCACTTCGGTCCTGCAGATCACAAGCAACACTTCTCCACCTTTCCCTTAACTTATAAGGAAGTTTCAAAATGATGTTCCTCATATTGGATGGTAGGTCCAGTTCTTTCATGTGCATCATTTGCTCTGTTAGATTTGAGCATCCTCGAAGAAACAGAAAGAATGATTTTAATGCTTTAAGATCGTCACTTTTCACAGGTGTCCAACTGAGAATCTTTTCCATATAGGCAGATGCAATTTTGTACTTGTTTCCAAAGTGCTCTGCTAGAAGACTTTTGGCTCTGTGGTATCCTCGCTCTGCAGGTAAATGTTGACAACTGCACACCAGGTCTCTTGGCTGTCCCCTGGTGTATTGTTCGAGAAAGTGCAAACAGTCACTCCAATTAGTAGTTTTCTCCTCCACTCCATTTTCAAAGGCACTGATGAAAGACCGGTATTGAAGAGGGTCTCCATCAAACACAGGAATATTTCGTACAGGAAGGACAGAGCACAGATTTTGCTGAACCAGCAGAGCAGCGATGTCATTTTGTCTTTGCATAACATGTACAATGTCATTCTGATAGTTCTCAGTTTGGGTTTGAGGTTGCACACGTCCTGCTTGATTTTCAGTCACAGTGTGTGTGGCTGGCCTTTGTTTAGGCCTTACTGGTGCTTGAGTTGTGGGATCAGACACAGAACAAACATCTTTTTTAGCCATTTTATCTGGAACAAAAGTGTAGGCATGGGGATTTAATTGACTCGATTTTTGATACTTGTTCCTTTCAAAATAAGAGTCCATGCCATCCGAACATTTTGAGCCACGCTGTGATGACTTGTTTTCCAAGACACGAAGCTTTGCATTTGTTGCTGCCAATTCCGTTTTAAGCTCCAATTGTTCCTTTTCCTTCCTCAAACATTCCCTTTCTTTCCTCAAGCGTTCCTCTTGATCCTCTATTGAATGTTTCTTTTCTAGAGCAGCAAGCCGCTCTCCCAGAGCTGCCTTGTCGGCTTGAACTTGCATGCGTGCAGAAAACGTTGATGAAGTGCGTGATAGCTGGGAGTGTGTCTTCACAGAGTTTTCCTTTACAACTTGACACGTTAGAAGCACTATCCTCAGGGTTTATGTCATCTGCGTCTTCATCTGGCTGCACATATAAACCAGTATATGGTTGACCCATTTCAGACAGCCAGCCTTTTACCTTTGCAGTGAAGTCATAGAACATTGTCATTTTTTCTTCATGGTTCTTATTTTGCCTTGCAACTTCATCTTGTGGCAAAGGTAAGTTCACAAAAGATTCATGCATATCATTTGCGTCTTGGCAACAACTGATCAATTTAGCAAGCTCAGCGTTCACTGAATTTACATTTTCCTTTGATGCCATTAATGCACGTATGTTTTCCAAACACCTTTTGGCTTGTTTACACTTTGTACTCCTCTTTTTCTGACACATTTCCGTGTAGAAGGCCAAGCCTTTAGAAGTTAATTTAATGTCTCTTTTTGCTGACGGCGCTCCGACGTCATTCAAGTCACCGTCAGACATTTTGAACGTTTCTTCTAAACTGCTTGTTGCACATCAATCAAAATCCGCAATCGGATATAAATGCAGGCAAAGTGCTGCAAAACACAGAACGGGTGTTGACTGGCCGATCAGATCATCCAATTCATCACACAGACACACAATGAAGTCGGTTTTAATCAATGAAAGCCGCCGAGTGGTGGTGCGCGAGTATTGCGCAATAGTCACATGGTGCGATTCAGCGCTGTCAAACTTTTTCAAACTTCACGAAACACGGATGTGAATACTGACTTTGAACTCCAGTCGTTTAGCCGTTTTCCTATACAGCAGTCCAATCACATACCAGTTTCTTGTCGCTTGTTGATCTGGGCCAAAGCCGTCTCTCCGTCGATGATCCAAAAGAGTGATGAATGAAACATTTCCTGTTGTTCATCCATTCAAAATCCAAAACGCTCCATCTGGCTCAATGCTGATGGATCCGTCTCGTCGGTTCAAAGGCAAGGTTTTTTACTGTTGTAGTGGCCATTTGTCCCGTAAATCCAATAAATAAATATAAATTAAAGAAAATAAACCAATATCAAAAAGCCACTGATGCACCGTGGGTTAGGTTGAATGACGCAGCCAAAATAATACAGGGTCCAATGCGGGAGTCCGGTTTGATTGCTATTTATTGTAACTCAAAATAATCAACAAACAAATAAACAAACAAAACGCCCCATGTGGCTTCTCCCGTGCTGAGCTGTCGCTGGTGACATGCTGAGCTGCTCTGCTCTGGTCTGGTAAAAAACCATAAGCCCACCCAGGTGCATCCCGGTCCTGTACCCGCCTACTCCATTAAGTACACCAGGTGCCCAGGTGCCCACAGCATTACCCAATTAACAAACTAAAACCTACGTAAACAACTATAAATAAACAATACTACCTGTGAAGAAAAATAACTTAAAATATTAGTAAATAGCTCCTACACACACCTACATCAGAAAGTTCTTTGTTGATTTCAGCTCAGATTTCAGATCAGCCAACACTTCACCTCAATGAAACTGATAAACTCTGAGCAACTGTTTATTAGACTTCCTCACAAACAGAACCCAGCACTTCCTTCTTTCAAGTGTTGAACCCTGGAGCGCCCCAGGGCTGTGTGCTAAGACCCCTCCTGTTCATGCTGTACACCCATGACTGCTACCCCACACATGAAGAGGATTACAAACAACAACTACACTACAGTGACTAACTAAAAAAAAAAAAAAAAAAAAGCGGTGCAAGAGCTGTTGATGTTGAATCAATTGATGGAGGATCTGGCCAGAGGTATATATATATATATATATATATATGGGAATGTTTTCCTGTAGCGGTCCTTGTGACAGCGGAGCTGGACTAGTCTGTTGGAGAAAGTGCTCCGCTGTCCTGCAGTAGGTGGTGGAGAGGGTGGTCCGGGTTGTCCAATGTGGACAATCATTTCTTCAGTGTCCTCCTCTCCACCACCTGTGGTAGTCCAGTTTGCAGCCGATGATGGAGCCGGCCTCCTTCACCAGTTTACTGAGTCTGTTGGTGTCACCGGCTCCAATGCTGCTCCCCAGCAGACTGTGGCAAAGAACAGAGCACTGTTCACAACCGACTGGTAGAACATCTCCAACATCTTGCTGCACACATTGAAGGATCCAAGTTTCTTCAGGAAAAAGGTGATTTCTACCGGCCCACTCCACAAAGTCATCCACCACTGCCCTGTACTCCTCCTCCCGTCCATCCCTAATACACCCGACCACTGCAGAGTCATCAGAGTACTTCTGCAGATGGCATGACCCTGCTGTGTTGTACTGGAGGTCAGTGGTGTACAGGGTGAACAGGAAGGGAGACAGAACAGTTCCCTGTGGGGCTCCAACATCACTGACCACCTTTTCAGACAGCACACGGCCCATTCTGACAAACTGTGTTCTACCTGTGAGGTAGTCCGTCTTAAACCTTTAGTCCAGTCTACTCCGTAACTTAAACCTTTAGTCCAGTCTACTCCTTAACTGAAACATTCATGTCCAGTCTACTCCGTCTACGGTCTTTCTGTGCGGGCGCAATGAGCATACTTATAACCACACTGTTACAACTCCTTCATAGTGTCATATTGCTTTTTGGAGAATTATGATGATAAGTTCATAGTAGATACAAAACTTATACTTATGTACAATATATTATGTTGAACAGGTAACACATTAACTTTTCTTCTGATTACCTTTTCAGTAGATGAATACTGAAACACATGAAGCAGCATCACTTCAACCTGAGGTGCAACACTGACTAGACCTGAGTCTGGAGGAGTTCATACTGGGAGAACTGGGGATGTTTTCTCCTGACAAGAGTCTCAGAGTCTGGAGTTCTGCTGTGTTCACAGCAGAAGCGTTGCAGAAGAGTATATTACATATAAAGTCAGTGCACAGACGTCTGGATGCGAGTAACGCGCATTTCCCTCGAACGCGAAAACGCAAAAAATACGCCTCATTCGGTTAAGGTGCATTTTTAAACTCGGCATATGTGGCTGAACTACTTAGCCCTTAGTTACCAGCACGCAATCTCAGGTCCAACCAGTTTTTCGAAATGTGGATGAAAATGACTACTGCTCACGGATCTAAAGAGTTAGATTTTTGTTTATCCATCTGGGGCTGAATTGAGATGGAGAGAATGGATTGGGACATGCTGTTTTAATATACTTTTTTTTTTTTTTTATATATATATAAAAGTATTTGATTCATTTTTACAAACAAACTAATCCAGTAAAAAAAATTGTAAACAGGTAAAACATTTGTCCCATTGGTACTTGATTTGAAATTATTAATTTGTACCCGAAATGTATGTATAAATACAACAACACAAACTTTGTAAACACTATATAAATACAAAGTTATTATTTACCATATTCAAGCTGTACAACATTAATTGGCTGATTTTGAATAAAATATTGTGTTCGGATCAGTATGTAGGTGCGTGTTCTCACCACAGCCGAGCTCGTCCTCTCCACTGTCACAGTCCACCTCTCCATCGCACTGAGCCGAGTGCCTGATGCATTTAGACGATGAGCCACATCGATACTTCCCCACACAACTCAGACCCACTGTTGACACACACACACACACACACACACACACACACACACACACACACACACACACACACACACACACACACACACACACACACACACACACACACACACACACACACAGAAAAAGAGGCTGAACAAATCTAAATTCAATGATAAAGTAGTCATGGTGTGTCCCAATATACATACATTCTCTTTAAGGAGCAATGGAAGACATTCAGAGCCGTAATATAGCAACCAATAACTATTAGCTATGTAAAGACCTCGTTGAGGAATGTCCACCTGAGCAGAGAATGAAGACGCTCCGCCTGAGTGAGTTATTCTCCAAGCTTCTCCTTGCTTTGTAGACATAACCAGGCCAGCCATGCGTGCAGTGGTTCTCAACTGGTCTGGCTCATTCTCAACTTCTCAAATGTATTGAATGAAAAGATGGTGCAGTTTCAACCTGAGAGCGTACAGAATATGTATGCCAACACAAAAACAAGTTTAATGATAAACCAAAACGAGCAGCTGGTGGCGATGCTAGAGGGAACTATTCCATTTTACACTCAATTAGCTGCATTTTGATTAAAAAACTAAAAGTGCATCTTCAGAACACGAGGTATTACAACATCCATAACAATTCAGAATCTTCTGCCATTTGTAAACAGACTCAACAGCTTTCATGCACAAACAAAAAAGTCCAACAACTAAGAAGTAGTTTCAAAAAGACTCAAATTACCTAACATTAACTGAGAATCACTGAATCTATGACCAAGACTTTACTGTGGAACAAGTCACTGTCTTGAGGAGAAACTTTTCCACTAATTCAAAATAAATTAAATAAAAAGGATTCATATATACAAAATTACCAAGTTGCATTCGGAGCTTTGTCAAGAATTCTCCTCACGACCCCAGAGTGTGTTCCTGTCATGCAGGCAGCGCCATCAGTTGTCAATGTTATATTCAGTAGGCTGTTTCATTTAATTATCCTAAAAACCCAGAGTCTCCCCCATATCAGGATGGTTTGACCCAACCTGGCACACGCTGCTGAAAACATGGAGGACAAGTGCAAAACAAGTTGAAACCAGAGGGCAAAAAAACGACACTCCGCTGCATAAAAAAGTCCCTTCAAAATAAAACCACAGGATAAAAAAAAAAAAGGCAAAGGCCAGCGACCCACTGAAAACAGGTCCCACCAGTTGAGAATCACTGCTTTAATGCATGTGAGCGTGTCCGCTGTTTAGCCTCAAGGCAGCCGCTTTGTATCATAGTTCCCTGAGTTATGTTGTTTTACATTCATATACTTTTGGGGATTCCTGTTTCACCTCTCCATCTCATTTCAGATGACTTCACTTCCTGCCCTTGTGTGTTACCAGTGTGATTAACTTTCCCAGCCCGGATCATGTTCACCTCTTAATGGTGGTATAGCCTAAGCTACTAAGCAAGTTTATCCAATTTCCTTTTTGCAAAATTCAGCTGATGCCCCTCCTCTCTCCCTCCTTCTGCTTCATGGATCGTGTTATCTGGATCCTGGTCCATGCCTACTACTCATTATATGAATAATTTACGTCATATTCATTGAATGTGCTGTAACTCTGTTACGTTTTATTTTTATTTTTCCTGATCCGATGTGAGGCCCTGGGACAGGGATGTCGTATGTGTACAGATTGTAAAGCCCTCTGAGGCAAATTTGTAATTTTGGGCTATACAAAATAAACTGAATTGAATCAAGCGATTCACATTCACATACACTCACAGCCATTTGGGGTTCAGTTTCTTGCATAAGGACACAGTCGGATGGAGAGGTGAGTGGAGCCACAGTAGCATGTGACAGACATGGTGAAAGACGTTGTGGGCTCCAACCCGGAGCCCCCAACGCGGTTCAGGTTTAAGCAAAGGCAGAGGGTCCCGTTTTCACTTCAGCAATTGTAGACACCTAGTATCTGAGTGTCAGTCCCTCGGCCGGCTGCCTAGGGAGCGTTAAATGTATGTGTTGGCTGACATCATACCATAAATGTGTTGGCTGACATCATACCATAAAACAACCAGGATCTGATTTGATCTGGTTTAGCGTAAAAACTGGATACAAATGTAAATTTGTAAAAAAACAAACAAGGAGAGCGGAGAAGCAGACCCAATGCCACACAACGCTAACGCAAGTTTATATAGTCTTCATGACAAGTATGGTAAGAATGTTGGGGGGCGAAGTGTATTACGTGCTTTTTGTAATCCATCAGAGACTCATCGTAGTTTCTCCACTGCAGACTCACCAACGTAACGTCCACCGTTGCATCATAAATACCAAACTTGGTGAAAGAAAGTGCAGTCAAATTTTCTGAGCACCACAGTTTTGTTTAGCTTCTTTCCTTGACCTCATGATGTTGAGGTCAAGGAAAAGTGCTTAGAAGGACATTGGGAGATACTTTTTTGACTTTTCAGCTGCAAACTCAGAAAAGCAGATACAAAGAAGCTGCTTTCATTGGGCAAAAAGCTTCCAAGGCAAGAGCGCAAAAAGCAGGCAGGCGCAGGAAGCAGAAAAAACCTTGTAAAATTAAAATTGTGAGACTCTGGATTCACATGACTTATCTGACAATCAAAGTCAAGCTGGAAGTGAGACAATGAGTCAGTGACTGCACTGGGAGTCACCTAAACTATTGATGCCATGGACTGCAAAAGCAGTCCATGGCACCGTGGCTCCATGAAAGCCAAAAGCACAAAGTTCACACAGCACTTGGCTCCTTACCTCCAAGGCCAAGGCCAAGAGCCAGAGTGACCACCACGATGAGGCACGAAGCCATCAGCAGCTCTAAGCGGTGGGCCAACAGTCTGCTCCTCCAGCTTTCCTCCAAGTCATCCTCTATTGAGACAAAATCCTTTATGAACATCTACACTCTTTGGATATGAGACAATATGAGCTGCCAACAGCTCAAGTATCAAGCAGAGCTCTCAGAGAAAAGCTGTTATCATGTGAGACTTCTATAATTCATCAATGCAATTTTACGAGGAACAGGTTTTGGATTTACACACAATACTTGTTAGTGGATACATTCATTGTTAGTTTGGGTTTTCTATTTTCTGACATGCAAAATAAAAAATAACACCAGCCTTATTCTTGTATGATTTAAAGCACACGACTGAGAAGAGGACAACATGTTCTCATGTAGTTATATGGTACTAACAGCGTTCATATTGTCCTTACACTGTCATGTGTGGTGTAAATGCAACCTAAGATATCGGTGTTATAACATCCTATAACTCACTCACTGCATGTCGGTCAGTCTTTTGCCATCCAGGAGAGGATTTGTACTGAAGCTGCAGTCTAAACACAGATCAACTACCTGTAAAGCTCTTCATTCATGATCAGCTGGTCATTCGCCTCCAATGAAAGCATCTTAAAAGCTGAATAAAAACACAGACTTGTATGAGGTGAGGAAATCCCTTTTCTTAAGGCAAAGTGAAAGACCAAGGAACCAAGAGCTAAAAGCTAGAACATATAACGTATTAATCAGGGACAGACATAGAACTATGGTTCAACGTCTCCAAGATTCAGTAGAATTTCCGCTTCCGCTGCCTTCTGCCCGTGAGATCATATGATTCACACAGCGAGATATGAGTGTTCTAAACACCGACGTGTTGTATGACGCGTACACAGCTTCACTGTGAGTCAGAGAGAAGAGAGAGCAGGGACCCTGAGCGAAGCTATACTGGAGCGAAGCTATACTGGAGAGGACGGCGGATCTTCAGAGCCTGAAGGATTCGATTCCTGCGATGAAGAGGACAACGCCAATAAAAGGGTGTTTAAGTGTATTTACTGAACTTTGCAATAGCATATTTACGTTAGTAACGGTACATGTAGCCAGCTAGCGCTGCTGCTAACACAGAGCTAGCGGGAGCTAGCTAACGGGGAGATAGCTGGCTACAGCGTGTCTGTAAGACTGAATGGTGCGTAATCAAATATTGTCACTATCCCCGTTAACTTTCTTTCAGTGAACTTATTTTACAGAGGATTCACAGCTGCCAGGGCCCAGTGGACAACATGCAGCCTCCCAGTCCGTCTCTGCCTGTCAACAGATCACCATGGCCGGCCACAACGCCTGCCACAGCACATCAATCGCCACCATATAATAATACATTTGGTTTTAGACATTTATTTACATGTATCTACCATTGTATTCCTATATTCCACTGCTTTTGTGGACCTAAGACCTTTGGTAAAACAATTTCAAGCACCAAAAACGTTCTACCACCTGAGTAAAGTTATGTTTTCACGAGAGATATGAAGAATTTCAAAAATCGAGTGTCAATTTTTCAGTTTTAGGCCCATATTATCTCTTTACACTTGTGCCTTAGGACAATTATATAGAGAGCTGAGATTGTTCTGCAATATTTGATGTAAAACACATAGGTATATCCAGTGGTGTATAGTAACGAAGTAGAAATACTTCGTTACTGTACTTAAGTAGTTTTTGGGGATATCTGTACTCTACTTTACTATTTATATTTCTGTTTACTTTTACTTTTACTTCACTACATTTTGCAAAGAAAACTGGTACTTTTACTCCGATACATTTCCCCTGAAACCTTCGTTACTCGCTACAAAATCAAATCTATCTTTAGAAAGAAAAAACACATCCGGGACTGTGGTGGAACACAGACTCCACGAAGCAGGTTTTGCGAATCACAATATTATGCATTAGCCCTCTACATCCATTCGTCCAGCACTCCCAAACCTTTATGCGCCACAGACCGGTTACGTGAAGACAATATTTTCACGGACCGGGTCCGACCTCGGAGAGACGGGAGACAACGACACCTGACGTGTGTTCGTTATGTCCAGTCTACTGCTAACTAAACCTTTAGTCCAGTCTACTGCTTAACTTATAACCCGCTGCACAAAGACAGGAGGTTGGAATGGAAGCAGGTTTTCATGCTTTTTTGGCGATCTCAGGATACTCTGCCTTGGTTTTAATCCAGAACACCGGCAAAGTTAAACAGCCTTTTAAGTTTCATTTTTAGAGTAACGGAACCTCTTGACATGTGTCAAGAGATTCCGTCTGAGGTTACCACAGACGGATGTATGCGGTCTTTTTTCACAATAAAACATCGTTCCGGCCTTTATTTTTTTAATTTTATTTTTATTTTTCATTCATTCTTTCTGTGCGGCCCGGTACCAAGGGGCCCACAGCCCGGTACCAAGGGCCCCACCACCCGGTACCGGGCGGAATCAGCATACTTATAACCACACTGTTACAACTCCTTAGTGTCATATTGCTTTTTGGAGAATTATGATGATAAGTTCATAGTAGATGCAAGAGTATACTTAGGTACAATATATTATGTTGAATATAATATATATGGATGGATCACAGCCAACCCAGTTATTTTCAACACAACTCCTTGTCCTTGGTCACGGTGACCACAGCACTTAAAAGAATAAACTTCATAATTCTCAAAATTCTGACCCTTTGCTTTTTTATTAAAAGGATGTACTTCTACTTTTACTTTCAATAGTTAAGTACATTTTATATCAGAAAAATACTTTTGATACTTAAGTACAGAAAATATCAGATACTTTAAGACTTTTACTCAAGTAGTATTTTATTAGGTGACTTTTACTTTTACTGGAGTAATTTTCCAGTAAGGTATCTTTACTTTTACTCAAGTACGGCTATTGGGTACTTTATACACCACTGGGTATATCATATGCAAGTGCCTTTAAAAAGGTGAATTTAAGAAATTATGTAAAATCGAGAAAATGACCCCCGACTCCAGAGGGTAATGAACACTTACAAATCAAAGTTTTACTAGATTATGGTCAATAAATGTGGTCAACACAAGTCTCTCACTCAATTCCTCTGGGTTACCTTGTTGTTCTCACACTCCCTTTGGTACTGGAGAGCATTTATGCGTTTGTTCCTTTACAGTTTCTTTGTGAACTTTACAATAGTTGTGCAGAACAAAATAAGCATAAATAAGAAAAGGAAAGTCTTCCGTTTTGTGTCCATCGCCCTCCTCAAAGCTGCAAAACGCTCCGTAGGGCTGATAACGCCGCTGGACACGGCGCTCGCTCCAATAACAGCTGCTTCCTCCTCATGTAGTGGTAAAATTATGAAATGCTGAATTCAACTGCACAACAGCTGCTAGTATAGACAACAAGGTCAGCAACACCTGTATTCAGTAACCCATGTTGAATTACCTGGTAGTCACGACAGGGCGTGGCGAATCAGGGAAGGAAACGTTGTGACTGCGAAGACCCAATCAAGTAGTGAACGTGGGTGGCCACGTCATCGTTTTTAAATGTGAAGAGGAAACCCCGGAGTGTTCAAACTTATCCGTCCTCTAGAGCGTTTTTCAACGTATCCATTTTCGGTGCTCTAAAACTCCAGCCTAGCGTGATCACTCTGTTATGATGTTGGTGTTGGGTGTCCTGTCTTATTGTGAAGTCCTTGTCTTGTGTGTCCTCTGTGTTCCTGCACTTACTCCCCTGTGATTGTCCGTGATTGTCTGTCTGCCCTGTTCCCTGATTGTGTATTCCTTTCACCTGTGCTGCCCTCAGTGTTTTCCACCTGTTCCTCGTTACCCTCCTCTTGTATTTAAACCCTGTCTGTCTCCTGTCCCCTTGTTGGATTGTACTGTTTTTTCCCCCGTCGTGAGTAGTCTTGTCCCTGTCTGTTGGAGTCCTGTTTTGTTTTTGTTCGTCCAGTTTTGAAGCCTGTCTTAAGTTTTGTTTATTGAAATAAATGTAATTTCAACCGTTGCTTGTGCGTTTGGGTCCTCTCCTTCCCCCGCGCCTGACACACTCAGTGTACACGTAGCAAAAGATATACATTTTAAAATGGAAACGTAGTAGTGTGGACATGGCCTAGCTGTGTGCAGTAATCTCTATAACCATGGTTTCATGCACCATTAAGTCAAGAACATCACAGGGTCTCACCGTTGATAAATGGCTGCACCTTGGTGATTGGCATGGTGGGGCCGGGTGCAGCTGAAGGCTCGTCAGGTTTGGTAGAATCGCTCTCCGATTGGGAAAAGCTGCCCAGGGGACTGACATTCAGTGTGTTGGGGGTCTCAACAGTGGGGACGTCTTCCTCCGTCACAGAAACCACCTCTATCCTGGAGGGGTCCGGTTGTTGGGGTGTCTCCACTTTAAGTTCCTAAATGCGGGCAAAAGAGATGGAAATGGTCCATATGGCGGATTCATTTATTATAGCAGAGACAAGTGGCGGCTGGTGGAATCTTTTTTGGTAGGGCCATCTCATCAATTTCAGCAAACATCCCCGTATGATTCAATGCAAAAAAAGGTATCAAACACGCATTACTACTTTGCAGTTAAATATTTAACATTTATTCCAACACTTTTACATAATAAGGACATCTTATTAATTAATATATATGTAGCATACAGATAAGTGGTCCTGCACTTGACTAATGATTTCAAATGTATTGATAAATTCCCAAAACCCACGTAAGAGCTGTGTACAAAGGCACACAAATTATAATTATGTTAGCTTACTCCTCGTTAGCATTAATAGCACACACACACACACACACACACACACACACACACACACACACACAGCCAACACCTACGCTAATTTCCTTAAAACATACATATTTATACAACTTTAACTAGGGTGACCAGATTTGAGTTTGTGAAAAAGAGGACACTTCGTCGCGGGGGGGGTAGCAGTGGTGTGTAGCATGCCGTGAACTTACATTTACGTTGAGATCGGTCGACCAATGACAGTTCTCTCTACAGTCAGAGCTTGCGCAAGAAGGTGGAACGTGAGGGAGATACCATTTCCAAAACTTGTAAGGGGGTAATAACTATTTTCCCGGACGTAGCAAAATCCCGGACGTTTTTGGAATCCCTGCCGGACGCTTTTTTTAGGTCTCGAAAAGAGGACATGTCCGGGAAAAAGAGGACGTCTGGTCACCCTACTTTAACTAACCTTGTGCCTCTTCGGGGAGTGCTAATACCGTTACTGTTTCTAATTTGTATACAAAATTGACCATATTTTCCGTAGCTTTTCGACATTAAATCCGCACACAATGTGACTTCTTTTTTAACTCTGCGAACCGCCTTCAAAAATAAAAGCATCTCATCTTAAAACACGCGAGAGACGAGAACGCGCACGTTTATGCCAAATCATTTTGGCCCCAAGCTGAATCTATTTTAGGGCGCTGATTGGATAAATTGTATGCCACTCATTTATATATTTAATCAGTAATTGGCTAAACTGCTTCTTAGACCCGCTTCTCTTGGGCCAAAACGATTCGGCCCACAGGTGTGCGTTCTCGTCAGCCAGCAGACAGGCGGAGAGGACAAGCAGGAAAAGCATATATTTTGCGCAGATATCCTATTTTACAAATATTACTGGGTATATTCCATATTTCCAAAACACAAATATTGACAATTTGTATGGTTTATTATTATTATTATTATTATATTTTTTGTTTGTTTGTGGCTCAAGGTGGGGCCAGGCCCCATGGCCCTCTGTGTCACTGCCAGTGTCTCTGCCAGTGGCTGGCAGCCACGGGCAGGCCGTTTTTCCAAGACAATGATTGGCCAGTAGGCGGTCTTATATACCCGCTGAGATCTTATCCGGGAACTTAACCTGCTCCGGAGCAGGTTAGGCGTTCAGCGTAAGTTACCGGGGCAACGTACCCCGCTAAGAAGTGAACCAGCTTCGTGAGACGGAAAACCCAGGGTTAATCCAGAAGTTACCTCGCTAAAACGAAATCCAGCTTCGTGAGACAGGCCTCAGTATGGAGATTTATCCAAGATTTCTGAGACATATTTGGGATTAAACTTCTTGCCGAAAGAGATATTTGGGCTGAGGGTTTGGTAGTCCAACCTGTAGCTAGTATCTTGGTGTGGGTCAGTGGTAGGGAAGATGTTGAGATGTTCTCTGGTCTGAACAAGAACTGTCAACAAACGACAATATCAGAGTGCAATGGATGCAGAAGGTGGATAGAAAACCAAGTAAGACTGCAGATTCCCTCATACAATCTGAAGGTCTGGGCTCAGAGTCCCAGGGGAGAAGGGTGAACCTAAATGGAGGCATTCAGATGAATGAATTGAACTCCATGCAAAACCAGGTCTGAAACCTGCAACTAACCGGCCCCCCAGAGGGTCTGGGGCCTCACACATTCAATCAGTTCACAATGATATAAAACAAAGGATTTGAGGTCTATCAACTGATTGTTCCAGCACTAACTTTTTTCACAAAATGTTGTCCACTTACTGTTATGGGAGTTGATGTGTCAGGAAGAGCAGAGTTGGCAGCAGGATCTGCAAAACAAGAGATGAGAAGCCGTGGGATAAGTGGAGATGACAATGATAGAGGAAAGACGGGAAAGTAAGGGAAGAAGTTCAAATTAAATAAGGAATCCTCAGGAAAAAAAGGATAGTTGAGTTCTATAAACCAAGTTTTGTCCAACATACTGATCTCCACGGAGCTTTTTGTCATGGTGCCATTGTCCACACTCAACTGCACTTTGTCTAAGACCATGTCCCCTCAACTCCCTTTTTCTGTTCTTCTTCCTCTCTTTCGCCCTTGACTTTCCTCTCTATCTCGGTCTGTTCTAATGGCTGCCCTCCTGCCGTGCCTCCTCTTTAGTACAGAGACACCTGAGCAGGTGAGTGCTCCACTCAGACTGGGGATCGAATGACCCTGCACCTCCCACTCTGTGGATGGATTACATACTCGTGTGTCCCTTACTGTCCTGGGAGTCGGATGGGGAGGCAGGTGGAGGAGGAGAGAAGCTGCTGGCCACTGTCCGTCTGCTTTCTACCAATACACCATACACAGGTATATCAGTTATATGTCTCAAGATATAATTCAAAGAGCCACATGGATAGTTCTGATTATATGTGACACGGTTTCCTTCATTTCTGCTCCTATTCCTATACGGGTGGAAATAATTACAAAAATGTCCCCTGTGCAGTGGATTTTTGCATTTGAAAAACTCAACAGTTTTCATGGGGACTGTTTCTTGAGCAGAAAGTGTAAACAGTTTGGTGTGTGGGTTGTTTGATAGAGGATAGACACAGAAATGTAGAGCTCAAATTAGGGCCAAACTAAACTAAACTTGCCGGCATGGCTACATACATTAGAGTGTTTTTAATTGGGGTAAATCCTCCCATAAGTTCTACATTATACCCTAATGTAATTACGATATACACAGGCATGTCAAATTATTGGCTATCCTAAAGAAAGAAAGAAATGCAGATATTCAGTTCATCAAAAAAGTTATATTTTCAGTTTAACAAACATCAGCCTGACTGGTGTAAATACCAGTGGAGGGGGCCAAAGACAAACTATTTCTGACAATATAAACTGTAAT
Organism: Myoxocephalus aenaeus; assembly: GCA_038501785.1. Classification (NCBI taxonomy): domain Eukaryota; kingdom Metazoa; phylum Chordata; class Actinopteri; order Perciformes; family Cottidae; genus Myoxocephalus; species Myoxocephalus aenaeus. The sequence goes on along the minus strand of JBAMJR010000038.1, from coordinate 3,118,227 downwards.
GAAATATGAAAGGATAGCAGAGCAGGAAACAGATGCTGTACAGCAGAACTCTATTACGTTTCATCAAGCTAGTTATTATGGCAAATGTCAAACTGGCTGGTGGCTATTTAAGTAAGCTAGCTCATCTGTTGACCTTCCAATGTAAGAAATACATTTGATGAATGATAAATGAATACATTTAATTCAAAGTGTCTTTGTTTCACAGCTTTAACACATGAAGCATATACTTCTATCTTCTATACAACCAGAGGAGTCACCCCTGGTGGTCAGGAGAGAAAAATGCAGCTTTAACACATGAAGCATAGACTTCTATACAATCAGAGGAGTCGCCCCCTGGTGGTCAGGAGAGAGAATGCAGCTTTAACACATGAAGCATATACTTCTATACAACCAGAGGAGTCGCCCCCTGGTGGTCAGAGATATTGCATCTTCAACACATGAAGCATAGACTTCTATACAACCAGGGGGGCAAAAGAGTCACATGACACAACGACTCACACATAATGACTCACTGCAGAAGATGGTAAAAATAAATTGCATTTGTATAGCACCTCCTTCCGACCACTCAAAGCGTTGTATACTACATGTCAACATTCAAACACACATCCACACGCTGATGGCAGAGGCCCATTCCAGGTACTCCCCCGGACATCATACGACGTCACATGCTCTTTCCGTCCACAAGTGCAGCAAGAGGGTGTACATGGGGGTCAGTTGAAAACCTGGTGCGAGGAGTCGCCCCCTGGTGGTCAGTAGAGATAATGCCGAGGGGCCCGGACCAACCGTCAGTATTTAAAGAGTTGGGAGTGAGAATGTGTTTGCAGTGCAGTGTTAAATTAAATATCGGCCAATACTGCATTCTGAAACAAAAAGAAATAAAACTACACAATCAAAATGAATATGAATCATACGGAATAGATACACTTTTACATTTTAAAGGCATTTTCTTTTTCACTAGGATCAAACGCAACTCTGTGTAAACAACTGTCTATTACATCTAGTCATCCATCAATACTAAAATACAGACGATGTGTATTCTCACTACAAACTACTTTGTATGAACAGTGTCAGCTGCTAAATGCTCCACTCTGTTCACCAGCTAGTTGCTAACCGTCTGTCTGCTGGTTAGTGCTGAGCAGCTATAGTGGAAACGCTGCGCATGAGATACGAGTTCATAGCTGGAAACCCCCAAAAAGCTTTAGGAGGCTAAAAAGCTCTGTAGAGAGGAGAGGGTGTGGGGTTGGTGTGACTATAACTCTTTACATTACACTGTTATTTGCTCATATAAAACACATTGATTGGTGCAGGACAGAAACAAATAAGCTTGAACGGTTTCAGTTATTTACCAGGCCTGTGCAATTTAGAACATATCAGAAAAGAATACTGCACTTTGTAGTTTGAACAATGCTTTGTCCCACCAGCTGCTGTTCAGTGTTAAACACAATATATATATATATATATATATATATATATATATATATATATATATATAGTGTTCTTGGTGTTTAATAGTAGAGACCATGCCAACACCATTAACACGGCCCAGCATCGCCCCACAAGCAGCCATTGTTTTTTGAGTGACCCTCAGACTGTCGTGGATGGAATCACACAGCAAGCAACGCTCCAAACAATCCCACCAATAGAATCTCTTGCATGTGGTACTAGTTTCAGTTTTTCCATGTTGCTGTGTGGAGGCCAATGTCTAGTCTGTTGCTTAAATTCATCATCGGGCCTGAAGTCTGCAGGAGCTGGCTTGTCGTGGACCGTGATCACGAAGTCCTCCGAGGTAGGAAGTGGGTGCAGGACTGGTGGCGGCCCACACTGTTGCCCTTCCTGAGCTCTCCCTTGTGGGAAAGAGCCAGATAGAGGCCGGGGTGAGACACGGAGGAGTAGGTGGTGTAGTGATTCTCTTCCAGGTTCTCCTTCAACAGGCAGTCGTCAGAAAACTGCTCCTGGAAAAGACAAGGCAGGAAGACATTTCATACCGTCTGATTGTTTTGGTTCCATTATGCAGCCGGGACTTGGTGTTCAGTGAGGAAGCTCCATCATAAAGTCCTCCTTACTGTGACACTGGTTCACCAGGTCTGAGAAAGTGCTGCTGTGTTACTGGTGTGAGCTCCATACCGTTCCATACGCCAGTCCTTCTCCATTCATACACAGGTACAAGGCACTCTGGACTCCTCGGATCCCCACCACTCCCCGTCTCATAGCAAACACATTCAGCCAACCTGGAGGAGTGGATGTATCACAGATACCTCTTAAGTACTGGTCTAAAATATCGGCAATATTGCAAGTAAGAAACGTCAAGAAGACTGAAGAATGACTCTACAGAATGTCTTAACACACGGGCGTGGTGAAGGACTCACAATGCTCAGTGGGTGTGTGGACTCCTCCTACAGAGCCGCTGGGAAGAATCTGGAGATGGTAGCCGATCCCAACACGGCAGTAGAGCAGCTGTTGTTTGACCCCTTCTCTGATTGGATGAGGATTAGAAGCTGCATTACAAAGAGATGAATGACTGTTTGGATCCATGACACACAAAGAGTCTGTATTTATTATCATGTAATACAACAAACACAATATTTTGGAAGCGTCTTGCAGTGCTGTTGCAAAAATTATTTCTGAGGGAATTCCCATCACTTCTCAGAAACTGCGCTTGAGTGCTGCAACTGCGACAAACATATCTTCATACTAAACTCAGATGCTGTGTTATGGTTATGATTCCTCTTGTCCATACTGGCTGAGGAGGGAGTCCAGCTGGGCTCATGTGAGTCGTTCATGTAACTGTCTGGTTTTCACAGACAGTGTTTCCTTGCTGAGTGTTGACAGAGGGAAAAGTATGGAAGCCCTCAAGCAAGTGCAAGAAATATCTAAATTCTGGAGATCCATTATCTAAATCTGATCTTATAGTTTTCTCACTGTATATGACTTAAGAACCGGCAAAAAAGGTTTTCTCACAATAATTGTTTCAAATTCCTTTTTAAAAATCTGTGAAACAGGGAATATGTTTTTCCAGTGTTTGTTGTTGTAATACTCATTTCGGCCACAATAGGTGCAGGTGCACCACAACCCCAGGGTTCTAAATAGGACCTGAAAGCTTAGTGCTGATTAAAACACTTTACTAGCCAAAGAAAAGATAATAATGTTACATAGTTTGCTAACATAAATGTTTTAGTAAGCAATTTACCTTTTGACTTGTTTTAGCTGGAAAAGCACAAGTGATAAAGTGAAACATAAATATCTTCTGTAAAAAAGAAGGCCAATAGCAGACACATAATTAAATGGAGCCACAACCAAAGTTAGTAATCACACCTGTGATTTTGCTGACATGGCATTTTGGAAACTTGAAACAAAGATACAAAAAGAGATCAATCATTCTGTTGGCTTACCTTTTCCCTTCAGCAGGCGTTCCCTCATGTGCAGCTTCCAGAGGCCTTGGAGGCGAGTGCCTTGGTCCTCCGGTGAAACTCCTGCTTTTTGTATCTTGGCTCCTACACTGAAAACCAGGAGCAGCTGGAAGCCCGGCAGCAGCAGCAAGGAAACATTCATCATGAACCCCATCAGACAGCTGCCATCACCGTCCCTGGTCCAGTGAGTGTGTCGTCCAGCAGGTCCGGTTGGCCCTCTTCCTCTAAAACATTGGGCTCACTGCTATGTCTGCTCATCCCCTCCACGCACACTTCCTGCTTTTATCTGCTCAACGCCTCTTTCTACACTGAAGCACCGACTTACAGCGACACAGTGAGATACCCAACCTTATCAGTGACATATCAGTAATGCTACAAACAACAGCCTCAACACAGGAGATGTTCTCTGGAGCAAAGCCGCTGGTCTCATTTCCACAAACAGAACATCTGCAGTGTTAACCTGCTGACTGATCTGCTTTATACTTCTACTTCATACACTTAAGGAGCGCTCATGCAAACTGTGGCCCTTTACTGTTTGGGGTTCGCCTGCGTACATGAACATGTGTTTATGTCGCCCAATCAGGCCTCTGACGGGTGAGAGACATGCAAACTGTTTGTTCAGTATCATAATCACTGAGATTGGAGAGCGAGCGGAGCCGATAGTGAGAGCAGAGAAACACTTTGAGGCAGAAGAACACGCTGGATACACAAACAAGTTCAGGGATCAGAGGAAAGTAACGCCTTCATTTTATAGCCTGACAAATACGCCACATGCCGTGTGAGGGTTGAACATGCCGTGTGAGGGTTGAACATGTCGCGTGAGGGTTGAACATGTACTGTGAGGGTTGAGCATGCCGTGTGAGGGTTGAACATGTACTGTGAGGGTTGAACATGTACTGTGAGGGTTGAACATGCCGTGTGAGGGTTGAACATGCCGTGTGAGGGTTGAGCATGCCGTGTGAGGGTTGAGCATGTCGTGTGAGGGTTGAACATGCCGTGTGAGGGTGGAACATGCCGTGTGAGGGTTGAGCATGCCGTGTGAGGGTTGAGCATGCCGTGTGAGGATTGAACATGCCGTGTGAGGGTTGAGCATGTCGTGTGAGGGTTGAACATGCCGTGTGAGGATTGAACATGCCGTGTGAGGGTTGAGCATGCCGTGTGAGGGTTGAACATGCCGTGTGAGGGTTGAGCATGTCGTGTGAGGGTTGAACATGCCGTGTGAGGGTTGAGCATGCCGTGTGAGGGTTGACATGTCGTGTGAGGGTTGACATGTCGTGTGAGGATTGAACATGCCGTGTGAGGGTTGAACATGCCGTGTGAGGGTGGAACATGTACTGTGAGGGTTGAACATGTACTGTGAGGGTTGAACATGCCGTGTGAGGGTTGAACATGCCGTGTGAGGGTTGAGCATGCCGTGTGAGGGTTGAACATGTACTGTGAGGGTTGAACATGTACTGTGAGGGTTGAACATGCCGTGTGAGGGTTGAACATGCCGTGTGAGGGTTGAGCATGCCGTGTGAGGGTTGAGCATGTCGTGTGAGGGTTGAACATGCCGTGTGAGGGTGGAACATGCCGTGTGAGGGTTGAGCATGCCGTGTGAGGGTTGAGCATGTCGTGTGAGGATTGAACATGCCGTGTGAGGGTTGAGCATGCCGTGTGAGGATTGAACATGCCGTGTGAGGGTTGAGCATGTCGTGTGAGGGTTGAACATGCCGTGTGAGGATTGAACATGCCGTGTGAGGGTTGAGCATGCCGTGTGAGGGTTGAACATGCCGTGTGAGGGTTGAGCATGTCGTGTGAGGGTTGAACATGCCGTGTGAGGGTTGAGCATGCCGTGTGAGGGTTGACATGTCGTGTGAGGGTTGACATGTCGTGTGAGGATTGAACATGTCGTGTGAGGGTTGAGCATGCCGTGTGAGGGTTGAGCATGCCATGTGAGGGTTGAACATGTCTTGTGAGGGTTGAACATGTCGCGTGAGGGTTGAACATGTCGCGTGAGGGTTGAACAAGCTCTTTCACACTACTTGTCATCATTCAACCATTCATACACTGATGGGAGGAGCTACCATGCAAGGAGCCACCTGTCCATCAGGACTAACTAACATTAGGCTCGTTAGAAAGAGGAGGCGTTGACAAAAAACTGTCACAGAAAAACTGAATTCCTGTTAGTTCCGATATTTAGGCTACTTGTAGTTTACAGATCACGTTTGGATTTATTCATATACGTTTATAAATATATATTTATGTAGAAATGTGCGTGTAGCTGCATCCTTTGTTCTTTTTCTGTCTGCCTGTGAAATACATTACTGGTTTTGATGAGTGTTGTGTAAATAAGATTTTGTATTATCAACCACCAGTGGCGTCCCTAGGCTAGAAAATACGTCATTCACCCAAAACAGCGGCGTCAGGCAGCAGGCGCACTTGCAGTGTGCGCCAGTGTGCGCCCCCCTATTATACAAGTCGTCATTTAAGTTTCTCTTTCCTATAGAACCGGTCTACATCTTGTTCTGTTATTAAACAAACTAAACGGAAGTATTTTATTGATCTTATCCACATGACAGCTTGTCATTTCTGTCTCTAAATGGTCGCGTTAACACTTCTCCTCTGCTCTGCATCGCGCACGGCGGAGTTCCACCGCGATGCGCACAGACACGTGCGCGCGCACACACAGGTGAGCACTGAGCACACAGCAGCGGACAGAGAGCGTCGAAAAATATGTCGCGTGAAAAGCAGACCGCTATATCTGCGTTTTAAACGCTCCCAGGGTGAAGATGGCAACAGCAGCTCTCCTGTGAGGAACAACCGGAGTTCTCCTCGCACCGGAGCAGCTCTCCTGCTCCAGGTGAAAGAGACAATGAGCTTGTGTCTTCTACCAACAATGAGCTGCTGGCTTCACATATTACAAAAGTACAAAGTACACGGACATAAAACTAAGTCATTAATAAATACATGGAGAAATGCCTGTATTTTCGGGTAAATGGTTACGCCGTTAACAGGTTACGCTTGCGCCCTTATTTTTTGGCGTTTTGCCAGAAGTCTCTGTGACGTCCTTTTTGCTGCTGCGTGTCTCAAAACAGGAAACAGATCTCAACGTTGAACATGAATTGTATCAAATCTACAACCCTGTTTTAAAAAGATGTGTAGAGGAAAGCAGCTCACTGCAGCCATTAGTGGCTGCAGTGAGCTGCAGCCACTAATGAACCTGATGCTCACATATCTGCACTCATTCTGTTTTGTTTGGCAAAAAAATAAATAGCTTATTGTTTTCCACAATGAGCTATTTAGTAGTAACTAAATATTAGTATTTTTTTTTTGCTGTTGGTATGTTCAACATGATGAATGGGGCATTTTTGTGCCTGGGCTATTGAGGGAAGTTTGTGAAAATTGCTAGCCTATTTGGTATTAACTGGTAACCATGAAATGCCTCAATTCAATTCAGTCCAGAAGAGCAGGTACCTGTAGGGTATGTGGAGAGTGTTTCTATGTCTAAAAATTTCGCTGCTTCACTCTTCTGGGCTAAGCCCCAGATGTGTCAAAATCCTAGAGACGCCCCTGTCAACCACACAAGATATATTTTTAGATTAAACATGAGACTAATAGTCAACAATCCAGCGTTAAGTATTACAACTACACATAAAATAAAAAGGTTCTACAACACATGTTTGCTGTCAGAGGCCTGTCTCACGAAGCTGGATTTCGGTTTAGCGAGGTAACTTCTGGATTAACCCTGGGTTTTCCGTCTCACGAAGCTGGTTCACTTCTTAGCGGGGTACGTTGCCCCGGTAACTTACGCTGAACCCTAACCTGCTCCGGAGCAGGTTAAGTTCCCGGATAAGATCTCAGCGGGTATATAAGACCGCCTACTGGCCAATCATTGTCTTGGAAAAACGGCCTGCCCATTTCTACAGAATCCCGTTGAGGAAGGCGCACGGATAGTAAGAGCAGCGCTCCAGAGAGCGTCTCTTCATCTGTTGCCTCCTCAGTGGCCGACATGAGAAGTGGCAAAAGATTTCTTCCTCTTTAATGCACGATCAGCACCAACAGATTGCTTGTAAGTGTATGACAGTTTGAATTTACTGTTACCTTTTAACTTGCGCCCATGTTCTTTTAGCTCCACTGGGGTTGCAACTGAAATGAGGTTAAATTGTTAAAACGAAAAGATAATCAAAATAGGCACATACATTTGAGACAGTGATTTAATATTACAATCCCAGTAATTTATGCATTGGCGGAGTCGGCGATTTTTTCCCCACGATTCCTTGCGGCTTCTGGCTGCTGCAGCAGTGTTGCTTTTTGCTTGTATTCTTTCTCTATATTGTTCGTACATTCTTCAGATTATGGTTTGCTCCTCCGTTGTAAAACACGTTGCTCTCGGCGGCTTCTCCATGGTGCACAATTGGTGTAACGGAGTTAACTCCGCCCCTTTTATGTGCACGAGCACAGATCTAGATGAGACGCTCCTGGGTTCACTTAACGAGTTGATAACCGGCTTCCTGAGACCAATAAGCGAGACCGCGGACATCTGGTTAAGTGCAGCTGGATAACTGAGGGAAACCCCGGGTATGTTAATCCAGCTTCGTGAGACAGGCCTCAGATCTAAGAATCAGCTCTCTGATGTGGCGACATTTCCCATAATGCACTGGGCCACGCAGTAGGTGGAGAGCTACTGCGGTGCCTGGCTCTAAAATCGGCGGCCGCCGCCTCGCTTTGGGTTCTGACAAGAAAGAACAATGTGTGGAATAAAAAAAGAGTTCTGCTGAATCAATCTTTTATTTCATTTTTTTAAACTGCCCATCATGAGTCTGACAATGTCAATTCAATTTTATTTATTTGCATAGGCCAAAATCACAAATTTCCATCCTTACAATCTATACACAGACATCCTGTCCCAGGACCTCACACTAGATCAGGAAAACAGGAAGAACCCTTCAGCAGAGCAACAGAGGAGGATCCTCGATCAGGATGAACAACGTAGCAGAGTACAGCACATTACATGAATATGACGCGCATCATTCATAAGGGTGTGGTTATGGCAGTAGGAACAATAATAGCAGAATACTAATAGACAAATGATGACAGAAGCAGTGGTTCTAATAGAATGATACTAGTAAAAGTTAAGAGTACTCGGTTCTCTGGAGAACGACTGAACGCTCCAGAGGAACCCTGCTCACGCTGATTTGGCCGCCTTGTGCATCTGCAGCAGGAGATTTGAAGTTCTTTGGTGATACACAGGATGTTTCCTTCAGATTCATCATCTTCTGATAGCGTGCTGCCTTCAATCAGCACGCGCTGTCTGACAGAACACAGCCTATCTAAATGAGCAACAGCAAAGGCATTTCAATCCTGAATAGCAAGATTGCTTTATTTATTAAATACTGGTTGCACATGGCAATCTAACATGAGGTGAGTTCACGTGAGAACAGCGTCATTGCAAAGACCTCGACACAGAGAGTTATGCTGAGGTTGGGCCTCCTCTTCCTCTGGGGAGCTCCACTGCCTCGTCTGAGTTCATCTCAACGCCTCCGATATGAAATATAAGGCCTTCCTAAAGATGCTTTAACATAACAGCAAGCACAACAAGTTCAAGCATTCCTCTCCTCCCTGTGATCCACAAGAGGTGAATTCGGTGCAGCGGCCTGGTTCAGCTATAAAGGGCCATCCAGATGGGATTACATTTGAACAGTTTGTACGTTTATGGGATATTATTAAACACATTGTCAGGATTTATGGGGCTGTTACAGGGCTCCTACTGATTCATGTAGCAAATCAACATTTGTTGTAGAGGAATGGGCCGACGACGTGCTGAGCAGCGTTCAGCTAGAAGAGTTAACAACCGGATGAGCCAGAAAGAAAAACACAACAACCAAGTGTGGAATGTTACAAAAAGATCAATTTAGCGCATAAAGATAACACATTTTATTTGAGTCGGACATGAAACGGTTGTCTAAGAGGCTCCTTTCGCTCTCAGTTTGGACAGCAGCATCTCGTTCTTCCGACACTCCTGGTGACAAAAAATAAAAAAATTAAATCACACATGGTTTAATCTCAGGTCAAGAGATATTGATTGGATTAATTATTGCCATGTCAAACACATTTTAATGATTTGGAACTTGTTTCGGTGCAAACTTGAAATCACGTAGTACGCAGAACAAGACACATTACAACACAAACAATACGGGAGAGCAGCCGCATGGCTCCTGCTGCTAGGAGGAGGTACCACCCCGTGTGCTTCATGTGCTCAATGGTCAGGGGTAGTGCTATTCTACACGTGTAGTTGATGAATTAGAATGATAAAAATACAAAGAAAAAATAAAATACTTTTCCTTACATTTGACTTGTTTAAACAGACGCACAGCAGCGTTGTAGTCGCAGTACGAGCAGGGTTCATACACATTGACCAATGGATTTCCATGACTTTAAACCAAATTTCCATGACCAAACATTTTGTGAAAAAGTGAGTAAATGTAGTATTTAAACTAACAATGACAATACAAAGCATACAGTAAACCTTAAATGACACAAATGAATGAAAAGAATAAACATTTATATAGATGCCTGTATGTATGCCTGCTTATATTTTGAGAGTTTCTTTTAAAAGCATATTAATTATTTCAAACTCAGCGTAAATGAACGACATGAACACATGAATATAACACATTTACATGACTTTTCCAAAACTTTTGGGATTTTATTTTTTTCAAGGACTATTCCAGGCCTGGAAATAACCATTTTAAAATTCCATGACTTTTCCAGGTTTTCCATGAGCGAAAGAACCCTGTACGAGACGGCATTCAGGCACACACGTTCATAAACGATAGCCGAAGATATAGAACAATATAAAAACATCAAACTGACGCTTTCCACGTTCCATATGACTGATGGTGGAATGTGTTCTTTTTGCTGTTGTGACAAAGACGTTAGAATCTCCATGAAGTTATACGCCTGATAACTCTGCAGGAAAAGCCCTGAAGAGATGAAGTGGTCTTAGCACGAGGGAGGGTGTTTCTGCTCCTTAATTACTAAGGATGGTTAAATGCAGAGAATCTTTTATAAAGGATCATTTCTTCTTAAGCCACCTAATTCAGGCCGGAGAGCTTCAAAAGGGCAGAGGGGAGAAAAAAAAGCTTCTTTCATGTCAAAGTGAAAACAGATATTCAATTGGTGATATGTCCAACTCGCTGGACATCCACAGGGTTCAGGGGGGAGACCACCCACGAGCACTCTGAAGAGTTACAGGCTTCAGGGAGACGGGAGAGACTGGACAACAACAACAGGTGCCCGGGTGGCAAAGAGAAAGCACTGTTGAGAAAAGCTCCTATGAAAAGGCATGTGAGACTCAAAAGGTCAATTGGAAGAAAACTGTTGCTTTGTGGCCATCCATCAAGACGCCATGTTTGGCGAACACCAAACTGCATATCACCACAAACACACCATCTCCACCGAGAAGCGCGGTGGAGGCAGCATCACGCTCCTCATCATCATCATCATCACGCTCTAAGGATGCTCCTCAGCATCACCATCATCACGCTCTAAGGATGCTCCTCATCATCATCATCATCATCATCACGCTCTAAGGATGCTCCTCAGCATCATCATCATCACGCTCTAAGGATGCTCCTCAGCATCACCATCATCACGCTCTAAGGATGCTCCTCATCATCACCATCATCACGCTCTAAGGATGCTCCTCATCATCACCATCATCATCACGCTCTAAGGATGCTCCTCATCATCATCATCATCATCACGCTCTAAGGATGCTCCTCATCATCACCATCATCACGCTCTAAGGATGCTCCTCCTCCTCATCATCACGCTCTAAGGATGCTCCTCATCATCATCATCACGCTCTAAGGATGCTCCTCATCATCATCATCATCACGCTCTAAGGATGCTCCTCATCATCACCATCATCACGCTCTAAGGATGCTCCTCAGCATCATCATCATCACGCTCTAAGGATGCTCCTCATCATCATCATCACGCTCTAAGGATGCTCCTCATCATCATCATCATCACGCTCTAAGGATGCTCCTCATCATCATCATCACGCTCTAAGGATGCTCCTCATCATCATCATCACGCTCTAAGGATGCTCCTCAGCATCATCATCACGCTCTAAGGATGCTCCTCAGCATCATCATCATCACGCTCTAAGGATGCTCCTCCTCATCATCATCACGCTCTAAGGATGCTCCTCATCATCATCATCATCATCACGCTCTAAGGATGCTCTCAGCATCATCATCATCACGCTCTAAGGATGCTCCTCCTCATCATCATCATCACGCTCTAAGGATGCTCCTCATCATCATCATCACGCTCTAAGGATGCTCCTCATCATCATCATCATCACGCTCTAAGGATGCTCCTCATCATCACCATCATCACGCTCTAAGGATGCTCCTCCTCCTCATCATCACGCTCTAAGGATGCTCCTCATCATCACCATCATCACGCTCTAAGGATGCTCCTCCTCCTCATCATCACGCTCTAAGGATGCTCCTCATCATCATCATCATCACGCTCTAAGGATGCTCCTCAGCATCATCATCACGCTCTAAGGATGCTCCTCAGCATCATCATCATCACGCTCTAAGGATGCTCCTCCTCATCATCATCACGCTCTAAGGATGCTCCTCATCATCATCATCATCATCATCATCACGCTCTAAGGATGCTCTCAGCATCATCATCATCACGCTCTAAGGATGCTCCTCCTCATCATCATCATCACGCTCTAAGGATGCTCCTCCTCATCATCATCATCACGCTCTAAGGATGCTCCTCCTCATCATCATCATCACGCTCTAAGGATGCTCCTCCTCATCATCACGCTCTAAGGATGCTCCTCAGCATCATCATCATCACGCTCTAAGGATGCTCCTCAGCATCCTCATCATCATCACGCTCTAAGGATGCTCCTCAGCATCATCATCATCATCATCATCATCACGCTCTAAGGATGCTCCTCCTCCTCATCATCATCACGCTCTAAGGATGCTCCTCATCATCATCATCATCATGCTCTAAGGATGCTCCTCCTCATCATCATCATCATGCTCTAAGGATGCTCCTCATCATCATCATCATCACGCTCTAAGGATGCTCCTCATCATCATCATCATCACGCTCTAAGGATGCTCCTCAGCATCATCATCATCATCACGCTCTAAGGATGCTCCTCAGCATCATCATCATCATCATCACGCTCTAAGGATGCTCCTCATCATCATCACGCTCTAAGGATGCTCCTCCTCATCATCATCATCATCACGCTCTAAGGATGCTCCTCATCATCATCACGCTCTAAGGATGCTCCTCATCATCATCATCATCACGCTCTAAGGATGCTCCTCATCATCATCATCACGCTCTAAGGATGCTCCTCAGCATCATCATCATCACGCTCTAAGGATGCTCCTCAGCATCATCATCATCACGCTCTAAGGATGCTCCTCATCATCATCATCATCATCATCATCATCATCACGCTCTAAGGATGCTCCTCATCATCATCATCATCATCATCATCACGCTCTAAGGATGCTCCTCATCATCATCATCATCATCACGCTCTAAGGATGCTCCTCAGCATCATCATCATCATCACGCTCTAAGGATGCTCCTCCTCATCATCATCATCATCATCACGCTCTAAGGATGCTCCTCAGCATCATCATCATCACGCTATAAGGATGCTCCTCCTCCTCCTCATCATCATCATCACGCTCTAAGGATGCTCCTCATCATCATCATCATCATCATCATCATCATCATCATCATCACGCTCTAAGGATGCTCCTCATCATCATCATCATCATCCTCATCATGCTCTAAGGATGCTCCTCCTCCTCCTCATCATATATAAAACTCATATATAAAACTTTATAAGCTGTGATATCAAATAGCTTTTGCGGCTCCAGACACATTTTTTGGGTGGAAAAAGGGGGGTCCCTACCAATGCTGAGACCAAACCTACGCCCTTGCTGCATCTACTGAATATTCATGCAATAATTTACTTTACCTTTTTATATTTTTAATTCATTGGCATTAGTTTGTGTAAATCAGTTTTCACCTTGACATTAAAGTTTCTTTTTGGTAATTATTGTCAAAAAGCCAAATTGTATGTATTAAAGCAACTAGAGTGAAAAGGGGGTTGAGTTCTTTTGTTTAGGAATTAAGTAAGTAGTGGCCTTCTCCTTTAAAAAAGGAAGGTTCCGCCTCTCTTTGCACTGAGCAACACCTCTCACATGCTCTTTAGTTCCCAGAGCGGCTGAAGCCCAGACCCCATGGTCTCCTCACCTCTTTGAAGTCCTTCACGGTTTTGAAGTAAAGCCTCTGCTTGTCCAGCAGCTCCAGGTACTCGTCGTTCAGCTGGTCTCTCCTCATTTTGTTTTCCTGCTTCTTCTTCTCCATCTGGAAACGCAAACGAGGAAAATAACGTGATTCACTGCTTTGTTCTCACTAACATGTGAATGAATGAATGTGTGCGTTTACAAACAGCAACAACAATGTCATGTAGAGAGTTGAACCTTGATGCGACTCTGTTTGATCCCGTCCACTATTTGCTCCATCTGTCTGAGGAACTGCTCCTTGGCTGCTGAAGACGACATGGCCCTGGACAGCAGGACAGCAGCTTAGAGCCCATTCTCTGAACAACCACGGTATCCCATCATATACAGCATGTTGCATATTACAAATGTACGTCTGGATACTTACTGGTGGAAGTTGTCGTGAATGGAATTCAGCAGATTCACCTGTAGAAAGGAAAGCATACGTTTTACTACTGGACAGAGTTGCTAAAATCACAGACCAATCTACATTTAGAGCCAAATTTTACCTCAATTATATTGTCAATCATTTTGTGTGCTGCGGTGGAGACTCACCTCCTTCTCCAGATACACCTTCTTGTCGTCCAACGTGTTGTACAGTGTGAAGAACTGCTTGGTCTCTTTATGTGTGGCAGCAACTGAAAGGCAGGGGCAGATTTAATGTCTTTGTTGCTGCTTCTTAAAGACGTTGGCGTGGCCACAGAGGAGGAACCCACCCTGGCTGTAGAGCTCGATGAACCTCTTCTGGTACTGGGTCAGCTCAGCCCGGCTTGGCACCTCGTCCATCTTCCTCTGCAGGATGGCAATCTCACGGTTCCTCCGAGCCTGAACAGAGGAGGGAAAGTCCCCAGTGGTTCAGCTCAAAAGAGGAGAGCCTTTCAAATTAGAAAGACGTATAACATAGAATAATGCCATGCTTATTTTCTTAGTTATTAACCTTTAACAATGCCCCATATTATATAAGATGATCATACGGTTTTGCAGCTCTGATATTAAAACGTTCCCCTGAAAGAAGAAGGAGCAGAAGCATTGAGGGGCTACAATAGCACCAAAGAAAAGAACAATCCCTTCAGTACAATTGATGACTGAATGTAGTTATTTAGTCCAACATCAAGTGGACAGTTTAGGGAGTGACGGTCTAATTCAGGGGTCTCAAACTCAATTTGGCTTGGGGCCACCACTGGTATTGTGATCTCATCGGAGGGCCACACAGAAAGCGCAATATATTTTTTTACATTCATAACATATTTTCGTCATAAAAAAGGCAACCAGCAGTTTCTGTACATTTTTATAATAGTTTTTCACACAGCTGAGCCACATTGACCCTGATGGAGGTCACAGTGGAAACCCTGATGGAGGTTACAGTGGAAACCCTGATGGAGGTTACAGTAGAAACCCTGATGAGGTCACAGTGGAAACCCTGATGAGGTCACAGTAGAAACCCTGATGGAGGTTACAGTAGAAACCCTGATGAGGTCACAGTGGAAACCCTGATGAGGTCACAGTAGAAACCCTGATGGAGGTTACAGTGGGAATCCTGATGGAGGTCACAGTGGGAATCCTGATGAGGTCACAGTAGAAACCCTGATGGAGGTCACAGTAGAAACCCTGATGGAGGTTACAGTAGAAACCCTGATGAGGTCACAGTAGAAACCCTGATGGAGGTTACAGTAGAAACCCTGATGAGGTCACAGTGGAAACCCTGATGGAGGTCACAGTGGAAACCCTGATGGAGGTCACAGTAGAAACCCTGATGGAGGTTACAGTGGAAACCCTGATGGAGGTCACAGTGGAAACCCTGATGGAGGTTACAGTGGAAACCCTGATGGAGGTTACAGTAGAAACCCTGATGAGGTCACAGTGGAAACCCTGATGAGGTCACAGTAGAAACCCTGATGGAGGTTACAGTAGAAACCCTGATGGAGGTCACAGTGGAAACCCTGATGGAGGTTACAGTAGAAACCCTGATGGAGGTTACAGTGGGAATCCTGATGGAGGTCACAGTAGAAACCCTGATGGAGGTCACAGTAGAAACCCTGATGGAGGTTACAGTAGAAACCCTGATGAGGTCACAGTAGAAACCCTGATGGAGGTCACAGTAGAAACCCTGATGGAGGTTACAGTAGAAACCCTGATGAGGTCACAGTAGAAACCCTGATGGAGGTCACAGTGGAAACCCTGATGGAGGTCACAGTGGAAACCCTGATGAGGTCACAGTAGAAACCCTGATGGAGGTTACAGTAGAAACCCTGATGGAGGTTACAGTAGAAACCCTGATGGAGGTCACAGTAGAAACCCTGATGGAGGTTACAGTAGAAACCCTGATGGAGGTCACAGTGGAAACCCTGATGGAGGTTACAGTGGAAACCCTGATGGAGGTTACAGTAGAAACCCTGATGGAGGTTACAGTGGGAATCCTGATGGAGGTTACAGTAGAAACCCTGATGGAGGTTACAGTGGAAACCCTGATGGAGGTTACAGTAGAAACCCTGATGGAGGTTACAGTGGAAACCCTGATGAGGTCACAGTAGAAACCCTGATGGAGGTTACAGTAGAAACCCTGATGGAGGTCACAGTGGAAACCCTGATGGAGGTTACAGTGGAAACCCTGATGGAGGTTACAGTGGGAATCCTGATGGAGGTCACAGTGGAAACCCTGATGAGGTCACAGTAGAAACCCTGATGGAGGTCACAGTAGAAACCCTGATGGAGGTCACAGTAGAAACCCTGATGGAGGTCACAGTAGAAACCCTGATGGAGGTTACAGTAGAAACCCTGATGAGGTCACAGTAGAAACCCTGATGGAGGTCACAGTAGAAACCCTGATGGAGGTTACAGTAGAAACCCTGATGGAGGTTACAGTAGAAACCCTGATGGAGGTCACAGTAGAAACCCTGATGGAGGTTACAGTAGAAACCCTGATGGAGGTCACAGTGGAAACCCTGATGGAGGTTACAGTGGAAACCCTGATGGAGGTTACAGTAGAAACCCTGATGGAGGTTACAGTGGGAATCCTGATGGAGGTTACAGTAGAAACCCTGATGGAGGTTACAGTGGAAACCCTGATGGAGGTTACAGTAGAAACCCTGATGGAGGTTACAGTGGAAACCCTGATGAGGTCACAGTAGAAACCCTGATGGAGGTTACAGTAGAAACCCTGATGGAGGTCACAGTGGAAACCCTGATGGAGGTTACAGTAGAAACCCTGATGGAGGTTACAGTGGGAATCCTGATGGAGGTCACAGTGGAAACCCTGATGAGGTCACAGTAGAAACCCTGATGGAGGTCACAGTAGAAACCCTGATGGAGGTCACAGTAGAAACCCTGATGGAGGTCACAGTAGAAACCCTGATGGAGGTCACAGTAGAAACCCTGATGGAGGTCACAGTAGAAACCCTGATGGAGGTTACAGTAGAAACCCTGATGGAGGTTACAGTAGAAACCCTGATGGAGGTCACAGTAGAAACCCTGATGGAGGTCACAGTAGAAACCCTGATGGAGGTTACAGTAGAAACCCTGATGAGGTCACAGTAGAAACCCTGATGGAGGTTACAGTAGAAACCCTGATGGAGGTTACAGTAGAAACCCTGATGGAGGTCACAGTAGAAACCCTGATGGAGGTCACAGTAGAAACCCTGATGGAGGTTACAGTAGAAACCCTGATGAGGTCACAGTAGAAACCCTGATGGAGGTTACAGTAGAAACCCTGATGGAGGTTACAGTAGAAACCCTGATGAGGTCACAGTAGAAACCCTGATGGAGGTTACAGTAGAAACCCTGATGAGGTCACAGTAGAAACCCTGATGGAGGTCACAGTACAGTGTTTCCCCTAGGTTTACAGCTTCGGGGGGGGCGGCGATGGCGACACAAACACAAACACTTAAACCGGTGGTTCTCAAACCTTTTCTGTAAATAACATCATTTTGTGACTCCATATATGCTTTTATAAATAACAGAATAAAGAAAATTGCAATCACTTTCAAGTAAATCAGATTGCTCCATCAGACAATTTGTTTGGTTTTAATTGCAATCACTTAGAACAATGAAAATAAAGTTCTATCTGTGCTAAAAAATAACTAATATGTAGTTACTACTAAATAGCTCATTGTGGAAAACAATAAGAGTCAGTAGAAACCCTGATGGAGGTCACAGTAGAAACCCTGATGGAGGTCACAGTAGAAACCCTGAGTACAGCTCCACGATAGGCATCAATAAGCCTGGACCTGTACTTTTGCATTTATTAAAGTTCATAGTCAAGAAAGGTTTCTCACAGATATATGCTTCCAAAAAGGTACATTACCCGACTGGTCACTTGTCTGCTCAGGGAAGGATGGAGCAGTTCTCTCAGAAATGGTCCAGTCTTGTCTGGTTTTCCTTGTGCCTCTGAATTTAGCTTTTAGATCACTGTTGCAAGTCAATAAATTCCATTTGCAACGTACTCGGGACTGAGAAATGACTTCGTACTACAGATCAAGCTTCATGGGGTGTGTGCACATGAAACATTAATATTAATAATAATAATATAATAACAGTTTTGGTTTTCAAACGAATATTTACTATATATTTGAGTCAAAATATGTCCTATAGAAAAACAAACTATTTACAATGTTTACACAATGTGCATGTTTCAGTTTCGTTTTTTCAAGAACCAGCGCATGGTCGTGTGTCGAGTAGCGCAGAGTAAAACTGAACAGCTGAGCGGAGCAGAGCTGTCGTCTCTCTGTGGCCAGTGTTGATTTTTGTAGTACACTGCAAGGTTTTTTCTCTCAGGTGGTAGTGTGTTGTTTGTCTGAATAAAAACCAGTGAAGATACACTGCAGCGTATGTGGGTGGGTAGGTCATTGGGTAGTTTCACAAAAAATGTCGACTGACACCTGAATCAACAAATCACGGTGAAAGGTGGAGCTCGACACAGACGCCTCAGGCTGTGTGCTCCTATGATAGGCGTGTATGATCACACTGATAAGTGGGGCGGAACCTCCAGACTTTGGCGCATCTAGCAGCATCTGAATCTTTTTTCTACTCCGTTTTTTCACGGAGCTATTAATGAAACGTTCAGTAAACGTTATCTTACGGGACCGCACGCGCGCGCGGACCTCAGAAAAACACACGGGCCGCACTAACAATAAACTTTGAGGTCAAGTAGGGGGCCACAAAATATCGGCTCGCGGGCCGCAATTGGCCCGCGAGTTTGAGACCCCTGGTCTAATTCATAACTGATGGGCGGTTCCATCCAGACAAGATGGCGATTCAGTTGTCACCTTGTTATGTCGTGTGAAGAAGTTACCATGAGCAGACGGATCTTCTGGAGCTTCTCTCGGTCGGTGTCGTACTGTTTGTCTATCAGCTGGTTCCTCTCCTGAGAAAAGAGAAGACCAGAAGAGTGCAGTTAAAACACACTGGGACAGCAGGAAGGCTCCTGCAGTCTTTAGGAATCCTTTTATACGGTAGGAGTGTTGCATAGTGAATATAGAATGCAATGCTAAGTGGAAACCAACCGCGTCCTCCTCTGTATCCTGTCCCGATGCCGCCTTCAGCTCCTCGATGTTCTGCTGCAGACGGGCCATCTCTTCCTGGACACATTCAGGAGAACATGAGTTCCAGGGTTGTAAGCCTTACCTCTGTACCCGCTGCTGTGTTGGTGTACTCACTCTACAGTGTGTGCGGAACTCCTGCTCTTGCTGCTTCAGGTTCTCATTGGTGGTCACCAGAGCCCTCAGCGTCTCCAGCAAGCTGCTCAAGAGAAGAGCGCGTGTCTCAGAGGGCAGAACTCTTGTCCTCATCACAACTCTTTACACACATTTGGATTTGTTGTGTGGCAATATTGCTTGTAGCTAATATAATAATTATCAGAATATGTAACTCATCATAAACCCAGGAATTGGTAAAATGTCAGTACTCTACACATCTGTTCTTTATGTAGCAGACTTTCATACATGACCATGGCCACTAAAATGATAAGAACATTAGCCCTGTGCACAGGAGTTTGGTTCTATTGACTTAGTGGGACACGCAGAAGAGTTTGGACCCGTCTAACTCCTGGAGAAGTCTCATACTGTAGGCAGGCCAGGTGAGGGCGCTGGTGGTGCCGTTTGGGCCTTCGACACTTTGTTATCAGGGAAGTTGAGTCCAGCCACTTGGGGACATGGTACCATTCATACACTGATGCATGGTGTCCCCTCAGGACGATCTCCCCATGCACTCACCGCAGGTGTCTACGGGTCTTGGTCAAAGACACGTCGACCTCTGATTAAAGGGCGCCCCGCTCTGCGGCTGAACCACAATCAGTTTCAAAGCAACACATAGTTGTTGTATGCTTTTGTAAACATATGGGTGATATCACGGACAACAAATTCATGCTTTTTCAGTCCACTGACCCTTTCAGACTTGCACCCATTTATGCTAATCTGATGGCAATTTAATATGTTGGCCTCATGTCTGAAGAAGCACCATTATTTATTTTGTGTAAAAGCACCCCTCACACTTCATGAAAGCATTGATAGCAAAGGCTGCTGTCATTCCTCCCAGATGCCACAAGAGGTCAATAAACCTACAAACAAACTCTTGACCCAGAATACTTCCAGAGATCTTGAAGATTGTCATTCAAATGAATACATGTAAAGTCTGTGGCTGAAGAGGGTCACACACTGGTGACTGAGCCTCTGGCCCACTGATGAGAGAATTGCAATATTTTTATATTTGCAGTATTTCAAACGCTCTGGAGCGCACAGACCAGACCGTCTGCAGCGTGCACACACACTGCTGCTGCGGCGGCGTGCACACACACACACACACACACACACACACACACACACACACACACACACACACACACACACACACACACACACACACACTGCGGCGGCGTGCACACACACACACACACACACACACACTGCTGCTGCGGCGTGCACACACACACACACACACACACACACACTGCGGCGGCGTGCACACACACACACTGCTGCGGCGGCGTGCGCACACACACACACACACACACACACACTGCTGCGGCGGCGTGCACACACACACACACTGCTGCGGCGGCGTGCACACACACACACACACACACTGCTGCAGCGGCGTGCACACACACTGCGGCGGCGGCGTGCACACACACACACACACACACACACACACACTGCGGCGGCGTGCACACACACACACACACACACACACACACACACAGCTGCGGCGGCGTGCGTGCACACACACACACACACGCGCGCTGCGGCGTGCGTGCACACACACACACACACACTGCGGCGGCGTGCACACGCGGACACACACACACACACACACACACACACACACACGCGCACACGCTGCGGCGTGCGTGCACACACACACGCTGCGGCGTGCACGCACACACACACTGCGGCGTACACACACACAGCTGCGGCGCGCGCGCGCACACACAAGCTGCGGCGCGCGCGCGCGCGCACACACACACACACACGTGCGCGCGCACACACACACACACACACACACACATGCTGCGGCGCGCGCGCGCACACACACATGCTGCGGCGCGCGCGCGCGCGCACACACACATGCTGCGGCGCGCGCGCGCGCGCACACACACATGCTGCGGCGCGCGCGCGCGCACACACACATGCTGCGGCGCGCGCGCGCGCGCACACACACATGCTGCGGCGCGCGCGCGCGCACACACACATGCTGCGGCGCGCGCGCGCGCACACACACATGCTGCGGCGCGCGCGCGCGCGCACACACATGCTGCGGCGCGCGCGCGCGCGCACACACATGCTGCGCGCGCGCGCGCGCGCACACACATGCTGCGGCGCGCGCGCGCGCGCACACACATGCTGCGGCGCGCGCAGCGCGCACACACATGCTGCGGCGCGCGCGCGCGCGCACACACATGCTGCGGCGCGCGCGCGCGCGCACACACATGCTGCGGCGCGCGCGCGCGCGCACACACACACATGCTGCGGCGCGCGCGCACACACACACACATGCTGCGGCGCGCGCGCGCGCGCACACACATGCTGCGGCGCGCGCGCGCGCGCACACACACGCTGCGGCGCGCGCGCGCACACACACGCTGCGGCGCGCGCGCGCACACACACACGCTGCGGCGCGCGCAGCGCGCGCACACACACACGCTGCGGCGCACACACACACACGCTGCGGCGCGCGCGCACACACACACACACACACACACGTGCTGCGGCGCGCGCGCACACGCACACACACACGCTGCGGCGCACACACACACACGCAGCTGTGTGTGTGTGCGCGCACACACACACACACATGCTGCGGCGCGCGCGCGCGCACACACAGCTGCGGCGCGCGCGCACACACACACACACACACAGCTGCGGCGCGCGCGCGCACACACACAGCTGCGGCGCGCGCGCGCACACACACACAGCTGCGGCGCGCGCGCGCACACACACACACAGCTGCGGCGCGCGCACACACACAGCTGCGGCGCGCGCGCGCGCGCACACACACACAGCTGCGGCGCGCGCGCGCGCGCACACACACACACAGCTGCGGCGCGCGCGCGCGCACACACACACACACAGCTGCGGCGTGCGTGCGTGCGCGCACACACACAGCTGCGGCGTGCGTGCGTGCGCGCACACACACACACACAGCTGCGGCGCGCGCGCACACACACAGCTGCGGCGCGCGCGCGCACACACACACACAGCTGCGGCGCGCGCGCGCACACACACACAGCTGCGACGTGCGTGCACACACACACACACAGCGGTGGCGTGCACACACACACACACTGCTGCGGCGCGCACACACACACACACACACTGCTGCGGCGCGCACACACACACACACACTGCTGCGGCGGCGTGCACACACACACACACACTGCGGCGGCGTGCACACACACACACACACTGCTGCGGCGTGCACACACACACACACACTGCTGCGGCGTGCACACACACACACACACTGCTGCGGCGTGCACACACACACTGCTGCGGCGTGCACACACACACTGCTGCGGCGTGCACACACACACTGCTGCGGCGTGCACACACACACTGCTGCGGCGTGCACACACACACACTGCTGCGGCGTGCACACACACACACACACACACACAGCGTACACACACTGCTGCAGCGTACACACACTGCTGCAGGGTGCACACACTGCTGCAGCGTACACACACTGCTGCAGCGTACACACACTGCTGCAGCGTACACACACTGCTGCAGGGTGAACACACTGCTGCAGCGTACACACACTGCTGCAGGGTGCACAGTGCACGTGAGTGTGTTGCATCACTCACCTGCTGTCAGCCTGCTCCTCCAGCTGATGGAAACACTGCAGCTCCTCCTCCAGCTTCGTGGACTGCTCTTTAGCCTGCCAAGAACAGAAGAAACATTTGCCATTTTTCATCTTATAAAATGTTTCCTGATGCTAATTACTTTTTTTTTTCCTATTTGTACACACAACCCTGACCACTATTTTTCAAATGACTAATACATTGTCTTAATGTCATTCATACCATAGTCTGGGCGAATGCTCGATTCTGACTGGCCGCACTGTACCCATTCATTCCTGGTTATGGACACCTACTACGTCGTACCAGGTAAAAGGTAAAAGGTCTGTTCACTCTTCTACATGAATTAAATGTACAAAATAAAACACATTTGAATATCTTAATTACAACAATGAGTGTAGTCCATCAGTGACTAACACACTGCAAGAATAACTTGCACTGCACTTCTGACCCTAAGGACACATTTAAGTGATCCCATTCGCTACTTCAGGCTGCGCTGCCCGTACACATGGACTCATCTGTTTAGGAAACATGTATACTGATTTAGGGACAATGACATGGCTGGATAGCTAGCTAGTGTTGTTGTTAAACAGTCATAATATAATCAACGTTTCGCAATGTTATTGACTTTGAATCTTGCTAGCATAACGTATTCATAATGGGACAAAGACATGGCTGGATAGTGGGTCTTGCTAAACAAAGTGTGAAAATATATTTCCGTATTGACTAAATCTCACTAGCATAACGTTAGCTTTCTGCTCATCGCTCAGCCAAAGGGTTCAAAGAGCCGAGTGGCCTGGAAATAGCTCCAAGTCATACTTCATTCCTGATAATAGACATCATGATCAAACGATGCCAAACCATAATGTCAGCCACCAAATGGCCCTGAAATGTTCATTTGGTGTTAATATGTGGTTTAAGAAGATTTGTTTATGACAGCAGATGCTGACAGGCCCATCTCAAAATACAAAACCAAGACCCATTATAAAGATATCAAAATGTTAAAACAACTTAATTCAGCAACCTTTGATAGCGTTTAGTGCTTCAAAGGCAATATGAATATGAATATTCCACCGTCAGTCTTTCACACAGTTATCCATTGTTCCATGTGTCTGCCAATATAATACGCAGGTCTACAATCAGCTCGTCTTACCGCCATTAGATTTCTCTTGGCATCGTCACAGCCTGTTTTCACCTCTGCATACTTGGCTTGTAGCTGTGAAAAAAACATAAATACTTGTTAATGAATGCTATGACACCTTCCCTGATCACTGTATTTTAAAAAGGTCCCCTACCAGACAACTGAATGCTGAATGTATATATTATAGAAGTACTGCAAGTGTTTCTACTCAGAGCTCCTCTGTCTTATGCTCTACATGTGGATCATGTAATCACAGGACACAGAAAACTATACATGTCGGTTTCTGCAAGGCCAACAACTAATTCCTGTGCAGTTTCTCCTGATCCGATGTGAGGTCAGGGGTGTTATGTGTACAGATTGTAAAGCCCTCTGAGGCAAATTTGTATTTGTGATGTTGGGCTACACAAAATAAACTGAATTGAACATTGTGATCGCAGTGGCTCTGGCTGGAATGAGAATATTGGAGAATACGTTGAGTCCCAGCTGACCTCCTCCAGTTGTTGAGTCTTGTGCTGGATCTGTTTGTTGAGTGAGGCCACGGCCCTGCGGTGCTGCTGCAGCGGGCCGTAGCGCTCCGAGCGCTCCGACGATGACAGCTCCGACTGCTGCAGGACACATGGGAGAGAGACCTCACAAGCTGCTGGAGGCGGCGTGCCGTGTTTTGTAAATGCATCTACACTTCGGATATATTCCTCTCCATGTTTCACTTCACCTGTTGCAACAAAAATGCTTGGAATGTTTTTTCATTGTGATTTTTTGTGAGTTGAGATCTAAATTCTTCCTTTCTTTAGGATCATGATAACCTAGATTTGATATATTATTGAAAAACACAGAGGTTGCTTAAACATTTAGAAGATGCTCTTAATACACAACAGCATCTTAATATGGAGCTCTATTATTATTATTATTAGCATACTGCAGGGTTCAAACACATTTTGACCGATGGATTTACAGGACTTGTCCATGACTTTAAACCAAATCTCCATGACCAAACATTTAGTGAAATCTGGGTGTAAACATGAAAAAATTTAGTATTTAAACTAACAATGAGAATACAAAGCATACAGTAAACCTTAAATGACAAATGAATGAGACAATAGTTTGATTAAAAGAATAAACATTTATATAGATGCCTGTATGTATGCCTGCTTATATTTTGAGCGTCTTTCTTTTAAAAGCATATTAATTATTTCAAACTCAGCATAAATGAACATGAACACCTGATACTGTCTGTATATAGAATTTTATAAAACGGGTAGATCAAATCAAGCATTCTGATTGGTTGAGAGTGAGTCACAGGGTGTATTTTATTCAGCCATAAAGTACTGTACAGCCTGTTTACATTTAGAGCGTTCCATATCAGTGCGCACTTAAAATAACAGCTAGATTTAAATTGCGCGACCGTTAGTTGTCATTTCAAGCTTGACAGTTACCAAACATGTTTGGTGTAAACTTTGATATTGTCACGTCCGCAGTAACGACTCGCAGACGTTGGTTTCCTTAACTTGCAGGTTTATTGCTTGAGTGTTCACAGGATTGCAACGGGGCTCTTCGCTAACAGTAGCTCAAACGGAACAGCTAACAAGCTCACGTAGCATCCCCCACACTAGCATAACGAACGACAACACACACGTCACTTCCTCCCTAACCTAAAGATGAGGAATGAAAAGGGTTTGATCACAAAATCCTGATCATTTCCAGTGAGAGATAATTACGTCGGTAATTTCCCGACGCGAGGCGAGTTCTCTAAACATCATGGAGGAGAAAAATGACGGAGAAAAGACGGACAGAAGCAGCGAGAGCACTTCTTGACATCGGTGGCTGAGTGTCATCCTCCACCCTGCTTTCAAACCTGGGTTTGCCAGCCCTCCGCTGCGCGTCAGGCCTAACAACTCCCTTGAACAGTACATTATTGCACGACACAGTACTGCCTCTCGTACCTTATTGCTTAAATATAAAATGATACACCAATACATATTCATTGAAACATGTAGAGGTTAACACAATAACGTTTAAGGATTAAGTTAAGAGAAAAATACACTCATCAACATCGGAGAAGAAAGTACGATGAAGAGCAGCAGATCTTGACAAGATTACCGCCCACACAATGGTCCAACACTCCATTGATGAAGGCTAAGCCCAGGACTTCAGGTCAGCTCATGTCCAGTCGCTAGACAATAAGATGGACATGTGGATGATCTTAACCCTAAAGTGCTGTATGGATGGTATGAATGATTAGATAGTCCTGATGTGCATGTGCTGTATGAATGGTATGAATGAATGGGTGAGGGACATGTAGTGTTTGGACGACTAGAAAAGTGCTGACAGGTACAAGTATAGACTTGTCGCCAGCTTTAATAGTAAATAGTTACTATTAAAGCTGGCGACAACACCATTGGTACCCATCAGTGATGTTGGTGAGAGGAGGAGCTGAGAAGAGCTAAAAGAATATGAAAACGAAACCCTTCCAGCCACAGCCTGGTGGCCTGCTGCCGTCAGGAAACAGACAGAATAACCAGCTGATGAACCAGCAGCTACAGCAGCTTCTTTCCTCTGGCTGAGAGACTCCACATAGATCTCCACATAGTATAGATTAAATGGTCTGTACTTGTTTATCTCTTTTCTTTCTTCT
This sequence comes from Myoxocephalus aenaeus, assembly GCA_038501785.1. NCBI lineage: Eukaryota > Metazoa > Chordata > Actinopteri > Perciformes > Cottidae > Myoxocephalus > Myoxocephalus aenaeus. Next base: position 3,091,424 of record JBAMJR010000038.1, on the reverse strand, counting down.
ACTTGTCATCATTCACCCCCTGATGGGAGGGCTAAGGTTCCAGGAGTATAACATGTATACACACATTCATAGGCACAGTGAGAACAATGTGGGGTTAAGAGTCTTGCCCAAGGACACATCGACATGGAGCCGGGGATTGAACCGCCGATCCTCTGATTGAAGGACGACCCTGCTCACCACTGAGCCACAGTAGTTAGTTTTTTGTGTTTTTTTTCTTATGAAGCTAAATGGGACTACAACCCGCATGTTGTTGCACTATACTGTTGCACAATGACCATAAATAACTGAGTAACCTGTAACCTTGTATGAGAGTTCCCCAAATAATTCTTAAAATATCTTAGCCTTGTAAGATCTTATGAGTATTTTAAGAATTAAGATTAAATTATTGTCATAGTACATACTTTTTACATACATACATGAAATGTATTCTCTGCATTTGACCCATCCTTAGTATTAAGGAGCAGTGGGCTGCCTTGAACAGCGCCCGGGGAGCAATTTTAGGGTTGGGTGTCTTGCTCAGGGACACTTCGACATGTGAGGACTGGGGATCGAGCCGGCTACCCACTCATCCCCCTGAGCTACAGCCGCCCTTTTTAGCTGCCGTACCAGCCATTTTAAGTCCTTGAAGTGGGAGGGGCTCCTGTGAGACCTGGGGTTAAGATTCAATACGACAGAGTAGTTTATTTTGAGCCGCTTAAAGTTGAGTTGTACACCCTGGGTGTTATGTACCATGAAGAACAGGCATAGTCAAAGTGAAGCTAACAGACCAGGGTTTAAGGGACCCTTACAGGTAGGAACCTGTTCTGGTTCCCCTTGGTAATATCTCTCCATTTAGGGACGCGTCCACCTGTGAGGTCCCAAGTAGTTAACGCATGTTTTGGCAGCATTGGGACATTGTGCTTAAGGACCTACTCAACCTTATTTTAGAACAAAATATTATAGATTCAGTTTTCTCAAGGTGCAAAGGTTTCAAACAGCCAGTTACGGATGTTTCTCAATTCAACACTTAGTTGAGGAAAAGACGATTACGTGTTCACAAGAGGAGGTACTCTTTTTGAGTCAGGAAATATTGCCGTCACAGGTGAAGATAACAAAAAGAGAGCAATAGATAAGATACAAAACATTATACTTCTGTATTATTTCATGTTTCACTTTTGCATGAGAAAAGGCTTCAAGGACGAAGAGCCTTTTCTCTGCATGTGTAATATGACCCGTCTTTGTATTTCTTACTAACTGCCTTTCTGCTGTTTATGTTGTTGTTGCTTCTTGCGTTTGATGAATCGAAGATATATTCAATAAACATTTAACAGGAAAGATTTGCCGTATTGTATGTCATATCCCCAAAACAGATGCTGGAAAAAGTGGGCTGAGCCTATGATGAGGGTTAGGACACGAGCCCTCATCGTCACAGTGATCCTGCTCACCTTGTCGGCGTACTCAGAGACCATCAGTTTGATCTCCTCAGACTGCAGACCCACTATGTGACCGACTGCACTCGCTGTCAGCTTCCCCTGCACAGGAAGGAAAGACAATCAATCCTACAAGTCACATGAATCTTTTAGCTATTTCCTTGTTGCGTTTATAGTGAATGACGTGGTACAAAAACATTAAATTACCAGATCACTAAAAAGATCAGCTGTATGTATTCATATTATTTGAGATAAGACCAGCTTTGTGAAACATGTGGCCAGTTAACCAGGGGAGTAATGTGGTGATGCAGTTCTCAACAGTCCAAAGATGAAAAGAAAAACAGGCTTTTGTTTACCTCTTCATGTGCCATGGCAGCCATGCTGGTCATCAGCGTGTTGATCCGCATCTCAGAGGAAAAAATAACAGTTACGTCACATTTAAGGCAGGACGTTTCTCACACACACAAAATATATTCCCATATTGTCTCTAGCCTAAATTCTTTCATGTATACGTCTTGCAAGGTCCTTAACTTTTAACAGTACAAATTCATAATGAATTCAAATGATAATGTCACCGCCTGTATGAGCGCTCTACTCTTTATACTGTAGGAGCGCTCTACTCTTTATACTGTAGGAGCGCTCTACTCTTTATACTGTAGGAGCGCTCTACTCTTTATACTGTAGGAGCGCTCTACTCTTTATACTGTAGGAGCGCTCTACTCTTTATACTGTAGGAGCGCTCTACTCTTTATACTATAGGAGCGCTCTACTCTTTATACTATAGGAGCGCTCTACTCTTTATACTGTAGGAGCGCTCTACTCTTTATACTGTAGGAGCGCTCTACTCTTTATACTGTAGGAGCGCTCTACTCTTTATACTGTAGGAGCGCTCTACTCTTTATACTGTAGGAGCGCTCTACTCTTTATACTGTAGGAGCGCTCTACTCTTTATACTGTAGGAGCGCTCTACTCTTTATACTGTAGGAGCGCTCTACTCTTTATACTGTAGGAGCGCTCTACTCTTTATACTGTAGGAGCGCTCTACTCTTTATACTGTAGGAGCGCTCTACTCTTTATACTGTAGGAGCGCTCTACTCTTTATACTGTAGGAGCGCTCTACTCTTTATACTGTAGGAGCGCTCTACTCTTTATACTGTAGGAGCGCTCTACTCTTTATACTATAGGAGCGCTCTACTCTTTATACTGTAGGAGCGCTCTACTCTTTATACTGTAGGAGCGCTCTACTCTTTATACTGTAGGAGCGCTCTACTCTTTATACTGTAGGAGCGCTCTACTCTTTATACTGTAGGAGCGCTCTACTCTTTATACTGTAGGAGCGCTCTACTCTTTATACTGTAGGAGCGCTCTACTCTTTATACTATAGGAGCGCTCTACTCTTTATACTATAGGAGCGCTCTACTCTTTATACTATAGGAGCGCTCTACTCTTTATACTATAGGAGCGCTCTACTCTTTATACTATAGGAGCGCTCTACTCTTTATACTGTAGGAGCGCTCTACTCTTTATACTATAGGAGCGCTCTACTCTTTATACTATAGGAGCGCTCTACTCTTTATACTGTAGGAGCGCTCTACTCTTTATACTGTAGGAGCGCTCTACTCTTTATACTATAGGAGCGCTCTACTCTTTATACTGTAGGAGCGCTCTACTCTTTATACTATAGGAGCGCTCTACTCTTTATACTGTAGGAGCGCTCTACTCTTTATACTATAGGAGCGCTCTACTCTTTATACTGTATGGCGCTCTACTCTTTATACTGTATGGCGCTCTACTCTTTATACTGTATGGCGCTCTACTCTTTATACTGTATGGCGCTCTACTCTTTATACTGTATGGCGCTCTACTCTTTATACTGTATGGCGCTCTACTCTCTATACTGTATGGCGCTCTACTCTATACTGTATGGCGCTCTACTCTATACTGTATGGCGCTCTACTCTTTGTGCTGTATGGCGCTCTACTCTTTGTGCTGTATGGCGCTCTACTCTTTGTGCTGTATGGCGCTCTACTCTTTATACTATAGGAGCGCTCTACTCTTTATACTATAGGAGCGCTCTACTCTTTATACTATAGGAGCGCTCTACTCTTTATACTATAGGAGCGCTCTACTCTTTATACTATAGGAGCGCTCTACTCTTTATACTGTAGGAGCGCTCTACTCTTTATACTGTAGGAGCGCTCTACTCTTTATACTGTAGGAGCGCTCTACTCTTTATACTGTAGGAGCGCTCTACTCTTTATACTGTAGGAGCGCTCTACTCTTTATACTGTAGGAGCGCTCTACTCTTTATACTGTAGGAGCGCTCTACTCTTTATACTGTAGGAGCGCTCTACTCTTTATACTGTAGGAGCGCTCTACTCTTTATACTGTAGGAGCGCTCTACTCTTTATACTGTAGGAGCGCTCTACTCTTTATACTGTAGGAGCGCTCTACTCTTTATACTGTAGGAGCGCTCTACTCTTTATACTGTAGGAGCGCTCTACTCTTTATACTGTAGGAGCGCTCTACTCTTTATACTGTAGGAGCGCTCTACTCTTTATACTGTAGGAGCGCTCTACTCTTTATACTGTAGGAGCGCTCTACTCTTTATACTGTAGGAGCGCTCTACTCTTTATACTGTAGGAGCGCTCTACTCTTTATACTGTAGGAGCGCTCTACTCTTTATACTGTAGGAGCGCTCTACTCTTTATACTATAGGAGCGCTCTACTCTTTATACTATAGGAGCGCTCTACTCTTTATACTGTAGGAGCGCTCTACTCTTTATACTGTAGGAGCGCTCTACTCTTTATACTGTATGGCGCTCTACTCTTTATACTGTATGGCGCTCTACTCTATACTGTATGGCGCTCTACTCTATACTGTATGGCGCTCTACTCTATACTGTATGGCGCTCTACTCTTTATACTGTATGGCGCTCTACTCTTTATACTGTATGGCGCTCTACTCTTTATACTGTATGGCGCTCTACTCTTTATACTGTATGGCGCTCTACTCTTTATACTGTATGGCGCTCTACTCTTTATACTGTATGGCGCTCTACTCTTTATACTGTATGGCGCTCTACTCTTTATACTGTATGGCGCTCTACTCTTTATACTGTATGGCACTCTACTCTTTATACTGTATGGTACTGTATGGCGCTCTACTCTTTATACTGTATGGCACTCTACTCTTTATACTGTATGGTACTGTATGGCGCTCTACTCTTTATACTGTATGGCACTCTACTCTTTATACTGTATGGCACTCTACTCTTTATACTGTATGGCACTCTACTCTTTATACTGTATGGCACTCTACTCTTTATACTGTATGGCACTCTACTCTTTATACTGTATGGTACTGTATGGCGGTCTACTCTTTATACTGTATGGCGCTCTACTTTTGAATACACTGATGTAACATGCTCACCTCCTCCACCGCCTGCAGCTGGTCTTCCTCAGACAGCTCTGCCATCCCCGGGGGTGCTGGCTGGGAAGCCTTCCTCTCATCCACCTAGAGGAGGAGACGTACAAACATAACTTATACTCAAGCAGTTCCTATGTATCTGTATATTGTACTATACCTCTACCTGTATACTGTACTCTACTTCTATCTGCATACTATACTCCTATATGCATAGGTTACTTCTATCTGCATACTATACTCCTATCTGCATACTCTACTTCTATTCTGCATACTATACTACACTCCGATCAACAGAAATGTAGAATTGTGCGTCATCAACATAACTATGTACATTAGTATGCAACTTCTTGATGATGTAAGCTAAACGCTATGCTGTCACTGCCGTGCAACATGCATGGGAAGGAATTACGTTCTACGTCTACTGCTGATTACGTTCTAGGCCGTCCACGATATTGAAGAATGTTGTATCTTTGGTATCGGACACATTATTTACATGGATTTGAAACTGACCATTTATGATTATTCTCACAATTGGTGATAATGAGCGACATAAGCTCTGAAAGCTGCCCATACTGTCAGTATGAGTAGCATCTGCTCAGCCTTTAAAGTAAATGCAGTGTACTCAAATGTGGAGAAATCAACACAACTTACCAAAGTGCAACTGGATTTGTTTGAGGAAATAGAATCTTTGTCAGGTGAGCAGCTTTCTACTGCTCGCCACAGTTAAGCCAGTGAAGGCGTGTACTAACAAATTGTTTTCAAATTCCAGAAGTCTGATTGGATGATAACATTCCCAGTGCAGGGGTGTTTGGCCAAAAGGCTGGGGCTCTTGGGAAACATTTGGTCTCCGCTGATCTTCTCCTGACATGCCTCACTTTTGAATCAGAGGGAGGAGCAGGAGGCGGTCAGCGTGACCAGAGGGAGGAGCACACAGTGTGCTCGCACTGTGAGAAGTGATCAAGGGGAAACAAGCACTGTTCCTTGTAAAAGACAAATCCTTGACCCGCCTACCTTGTCTTCTTTGGACTGTTTGCTGAATCCATAACGTCTAGGGAGAGAAAACAAAGGTGTGAAACTTAAAAAACTAAAGTACAACACCAGCAGTACAACACACCATCAACAGATCAAGTGTCAGGAACAGAACCTTCAGGACAGGGCCGCCAGGTTAAATACATAAACTATACAGCAGCAACCTGCATCCATCGTGCGTGTCAGAGGTTAGCGCCACACAGAACAGTGAACAGAAGCTGCTCATGCTCACACGTACTTACAGGAGGAAACCTGGCATTCTAATAGAGGGAAGATGGAGGAAGAAACATCGTCAGACAGATACGACCTGGAGGGAGATGTGTGGACAACTGACTACAACAGCGCATGGCGGGTTCAGGTCAAAGGTCAACAAGGGAGGCACCCAAAGGAAACGGATATTTGTGTAGAACTGTGTTTCTCATCAGACTTCAGCTTTGAGGAAAACTTTATTTTTCATTCTAGATTCTCATTTTTTTTTATTATTGCCAAAATAATACATTTTCTAGGGCTGCAACTAACTGCAATTGATATAATAATAAGACACCAATAACACCATATAGTTATGTTGGTGTGTGTCAGGTTGATGCTGAGACCACATTTCAAAGGGTAATATGGTGATGAAACACCGGATGTTTATTTGGTTAAGCAAATATAGTGTGTGGTTAATAAAAGCTTACATCGTGGACTGTTTTTACTTTCAGGATACATGGAAATGGAAATAAATGACAACTATGCCTTTTCCAAGATTTAAATTCATAAATATCTGGAAGGGGACACAATGGTGACTGAGCCGCCTTCTGATTTAAGTATTGCCTTATTCATATATTTTTTGTATTACGAACTGGGTGTCTTTGGCAACATTCCCAGTGAAAATGCTGCATCAAATTAATGTTATCCGCAGTGCGCGCACACGCACACACACGCGCACACGCACACACACACACACACACACACACACACACCTGCCATACTCCAGCAGGGTGGAGTGAACCCTGGACTCCTCATCCAGCAGTTCCCCTGCATCCTTCTGCCTCCTGTACTTCCTCTGGGGTTTGTACACTTCCTGTAAAGCACAACAGCGTTCATTCGGAATTACATATAGTATAAATATAAACTGAATAAAGGGATTCGTTAGATTATTTATTTTTAAACATGTAGTATAAAAAGTAATCTTAGTCATTACTGTGTCATATTTTAGTTTAATATTTATTTCAGTTGATAACTCACCAGTACATCCAGAACTGTCCTCGCAGCTTTGCCCTTCCTCTGGAGGAACTCTTCATCCTAGACAGGGTTTCACAGCACTATATTTAGAGGGCACTTTATTTATGGGATATCCTCACAATGTCTTGGTTTGCATGTTAAACCACCGAGCAAGTTTGAAAATTACTTCCACACACCTGCATACTGGGAATGGACTGTTGAGGTTAATACATTTCTTAAAATCAGATTTCTGACTCTTTTACTTCAGCTGTGTTTTTGTGCTGCATTTCACCTTCTGATATTTAAGATCATTTCCACAAGGAGAAGTAAACATGGCTGAAAAGTAAGTAATGATAAGTCAAATTTCGTACTGTCTCACAATTGTGATTGATGCCAATTCAAATTGTATTAATTTGACTTAATATTTAAATCATTATGACATATCATACATTTCCCTTGAGGAGTTTTATTTTGTGTTATTCCTATAATAACACATTAATTGTGTTACTATATAGACTTTAATTTACCTTGCTTTGATTATTAAGCCTGTGCTAGTGTCATAAGCAGATGGACACTTTATGTTATGTGATTATGGTCATTTCCTGAGCATAACTTCTGTGTTATTACATAACTGATCAAACCCAGTTTATCATCTGGATGTCACACCCGGCCCAATACTACAAGTTCTGACTGCTGCTGTGCGTTACCTCTGGGAAGCTGTGGGTCTTCTGGAACTGAGAAATGGAGTAGGCTCTCACATAGTCGCCCATCTCTTCCCTGGTTTCTATGGCTCGCTTCACCAGCCACTGGCAGGAGACACAACACAGCCTTTCAGATCCAAGAATAAACCAGAAGCTGCTCTGTACGGGTCAAACCTCTCACTGGGAAAATAGAAAACGGCCCTGTGCTTGTATAGATCTTTTCTAGTCTTCCCAAAACAACGTCATCATTCACCCATTCACACACTGATGGCACACAGACAGCCAGGGACGAACCAACCCGTTCCACCACTGAGCCGTAGACTGAGTCTTTGTGCTTTCTCTCCTCGCAGGTTTACCTGGATCGTGGTTATACCTGCACTGCTATCATCATTATTAATATCATTATTATTCTATTACATCCACTGGTGCTGTTATTTTTGGTAGTTGTAACCGTTTCATGCCTACTACTCATATGAATACTTTCTGTCATATTCATGTAATGTGCTGTAACTCTGTTACGTTGTTCATTCTGGTCACATGACATCTATTGGTTCTGTCCATCCGGGGAGAGGGATCCTCCTCTGTTGCTCTCCTGAAGGCTTCTCCCCTTTTTTCTCCCCTAAAAGGTTTTTTGGGGAGTTGTTCCTTCACTGATGTGAGGTCCCGGGACAGAGGATGTTGTATGTGTACAGATTGTAAAGCCCTCTGAGGATAATGTTGGCTTTTGGACTATACAAAATACATTTTAATTGGTAGACGGCCTGTCGTTGGCTTTCATTAACATTGAGACTGATGTGACATAACTGTGGTCCTACAGAGAGTTAAAGCTGTCTTAGTATCTTAGCCAGACGAACAGTGGCTATCTTTGTCTGATGGAGGAAAACCTACTTTGAAGACAAATCACCAACAGGAACCACAAAAGGTAAATCACTTTGACTTCATCAATATTACTAAATGCTCCGGTTGATGCTGAATATTAATATATGAGGAGCCAGCAGCGTCTCAGGTTAGGATGAACTTCTCACCTGTATCACTGGGAAAATGTGGATGAAATCTAGCCCTTGGATCTGATGGGGCTCCAGGCGATGAGGACACTTCATCTTCGGTAGCACAGAGACGATCTTCTCCGTCAGAGCGCTGCAGAGAGAAAGAAGTACTCATCACTTATCATGCTTTTTAAAAACAAATAAAATCAAGCCCATCCTATTCACAATTAATGGAGCTTTCAGGAGATTGATGTTGAATTAGCTTTTTGTCATTACATTATTGATGTCCTGTATGCAAAATAATTAAACTTTTTAAAGGATACAAAGAGTAAAATTCTGAAAAATCACAAGTTGCATAAAAATAGAGTCTTTGTCTGAAATATAACTTTTAGTCAGACTTGTTATCGACACTTAATTTGACCCGTTGCATACAGCTTCCCTATGTTTCAATAATGGAACACAGACTTACAGCCTGTTACGCAATGCATTATGGGTGAAAAAAGACACCAAACCAAGTATGGGAGATATAACTATAAACTTAAACAGCATGAATCTAACGGTCGTAGAGTTGATAAACCAGCTCTATTTTGATGCTTTAGTTTAGAATATCCGCGGGCACCTTATTAAAAGTACATGTCTTGATCCTCATTCAGCACCTTACGCATGTATTCTACCTAAGTAGGCTACCATTTTGAAAGAATATGTCATTTAGTATTTGTATTTTTCTACTATATACTTATTCTCCATTACAGGTAAATATTGTACTTTTTACTTTTGCTACCATACAAATTCATTACAAAATGGAAAACACAAATAAATGATGATGTATTTGAATAGATTCAACAACCTAGCAGTATAAAAAGTCATCACCTCTACCAGCTGCAAGATTAAAGTGATGAACACATAATAAATCTGTTTAATGGATAAACAGGTGAAGAAGTTAGCTAAATGGTCTTCATACAGTTGCCTGTTAAGTGATCCAACACCCACCCACAGAAAAGGCCAACTGTTAAATCAGCTGGATATATAGCCAGTTTTGGTCGTCATGTACATCGGATGAGATCGGCTCCAGATTCCAACACACGAGTGGATTAGTTCATGTGGGTTGTAGCTGGAGCGTCAGGACTTTGTTCTAAATGTTGGTTCTTTGATCTATGGCTCCACTGATCTCTCCATCCAGCTGCCTGTAGCAGATCCATAGAGCAGAGAACTTCATGGATACCATCGTGTTCGGTCCAGCACAAGCCGACACAACCTGTGCCCGAGTGCCTGAAGCCGCCGCTCCTCGTCCCGCTGCCGTGGGACTGTCCGGTGTCGCTGCTCGCTGTCTGTCTGCTGCTGCTCTCTACCACACTTCTCTCTGGGACAGCGCAACATCTCAGTGGAGCAAAAAACAGCTGAAACGAACACTTACATTTTCTGGCCAATGGTTGAGTTTTCTTGGAAAAGTAGATCCACGTCGATGTCGAAGTTACACGTGGTGATGCACCAGGTCATACCACCTACCACCTGAGGAGGAGAAAGTAGGGATCATCAGAGGCACTCACTCACTTCATTGGGTACATTCCAAGTCTCTAAACTGCATCCCGTTTCCTTCACTTGCGTCCTTTCCTTGTGTCTTAGTCCCTCCCACCAGGGATGCATGGAGAGACGCAAGGAAACCAACCAGGGAGAGAAGACACGAGGAAATATGTTTTAAGAGACATCCTTTCCTCTGGAGCGTCACGTGAAGCCACGTCGGTTGCTGATGAGTGCAGCGCTGATCACAGCTGATCAGATGTGAGTCGCTTTAACAGCTGGAGACACTTATGATGGAGTTTGTGTCCGTAAACATGATCAGTGTAACGGAGTTGTTTTCTGGTCCGGACAGTTTTTAGCGAACGTTCCAATACAAATGAACTTAAAATAATGATCGTATAATGTTTTTAGTTGATGGTGTTAAACTACTACTTGTATTAATAAAGACATCAGTGTCAGAGTGATATGTTTTCTCTGTCGTCTGTTACCTGTTAAACAAACGTTGAACACACAGAACACACAGCTCAGGTGTACAGAACACACAGCTCAGGTGTACAGGGCACACAGGGCACACTGCTCCAGTACCTTGTCGAAAGGAGACAGGCCCTTGATGCGAGCCCTGAAGTAGCCCGCAGCCAGCAGCAGCTCCAGGGTCTCCGCCAGCTTCACGCTCTGCTCCTCGTCCTCTCGGGTCTCCACCTGGACACAGTTAGCACGGTTAGCCAGCTAGAGGGTCATTATGGGATGTCTGAGAGGAACGTTAATGCTTTTCTTGAAACTCTTGAATTGAACGTAACTATTGAGACTGTTAAACAGATAAAGTGTGTTTATGTTAGCTGACGTGAAGCGGCTACCTGTTGCACACAACTCTAGCGGCAGGTTTTACAGGGAAAGCTCGCGTTACTTCGTGAAACATGTCATTAAAATGCTCTTCACCTGAATAAGGTTGCCGTCTTGGTCATACTGGGCACCAATTTTAGAGCCAGTTCTCACTCTGTGGAAAACAGACGTAGCCGCCGCCATGATGAACTGCAGTGTTTGATGGTGACAGATCACGTGACCGGAACACGTGACAGTCTTTAATTCTTAGTTTATTATGCCGAATTTTAAGCGCAACTACACACACAGGGATACATTATAACGTGAATGATCTGATTTGAAGCTACGGTCTGTGTTTTAAACGAGGGACAGCGTCACTAGGAGCGCGTGCATGTCGACAACACGACATGCACGCGCCCTTCTCGCCAGCAGAGGGAGCAGCGACACCGTCACGAGCTCAGAGCGGGGTCATGACGTCACTCCTCAACCTCTCTACTTATCCTAAATGCTTACCTTGTACACTGACTGTAATTATAAATATCCTATTTACGTTTTCAAGTGTTATTCACAGGTATATCCACACATGTATATTCTATCGGTGTTGCATTTATTTGATTTTATTTGTTTAAATAAGACTGGGACAGGTGCCTCAGGTACACACTCCAATACAGCAGGTGGCGGCAGTGCACCTTTTGTTGGATGCCATCCGCCATACAGGTTAAAAGAAGGAGAGTAACTATTTTGCGACAGTGCTGCTCACATTGCGGCAACTACTTTACGACAACGTCTCCGTTCACGGCTCACGTGTGTACAGTCCGCATCGTTCCGTCTGTGTATTCCAACATGACTAAAGTCTCTCAGAAGAAAGTGAAGAAAGTGAGTAATGCGGCTCTCAAGAAGATGAGGCCAGACGTGGTCTCTGACGACGAGGAGGACCTGAACCCAGAGGACCTGAACCCAGAGGACGGGCTCAGCAGCGAGGAGGACGGCGACGATGAACGAAAACGGCAAAAGCTGCTGGAAGCCATCAGCGCGCTCGGTGGGAAGAGGAGGAAGAAGCTGGGGGAGAGATCCGAGCCGTCCGTCCAGATGTCCGAGTTTACCGTCAAGGCGGACGGGGAGGGCGACAAGATCGACCTGTCGGACCTCATCGGGACCATGGAGAAAACCTCCGCGGTCACAGCCAAGACCAAGAAGCAGCTGAGGAACCTGCAGCGGGGTCAGAAGACCATCGAGTGCCCTTTAAGCAAGCAGGAGAGTCAGAGGATCCAGAGAGACGTGGCCTTTCAGAAGGCGGCCACAGAGGTGACCCGGTGGAAGAGCATCATCAAACAGAACCAGAGGGCCGAGCAGCTGGTCTTCCCTCTGAACCAGGAGCCCCCGGGCCCCAAACCCATGGAGAGGGTGGTGAGCGGCTGGAAGGCACAGACCCCGCTGGAGCAGGAGATCTTCGCGGTCCTGTCCGCCAACAAGCAGCCCATCCTTGACCCCATCTTGACCCCCGTGGAGGAGGCTTCGATGCGGGCCATGAGCCTGGAGGAGGCCAAGATCCGCCGCGCAGAGCTGCAGAAAGCCCGGGCTCTGCAGTCCTACTACGAGGCCAAGGCCCGGAGGGAGAGGAAGATCAAGAGCAAGACATACCACAGAGTGCAGAACAAGGCCAAGCGTAAAGAGTTCCTGAAGCAGTTCAACGAGATGGTGAAGACGGACCCGACCGCCGCCCTGGAGGAGCTGAGCAAGATCGAGCTGGCCCGGATGCAGGAGAGGATGTCGCTGAAGCACCAGAACAGTGGCAAGTGGGCCAAGTCCAAGGTGATCATGGCCAAATACGATGACGGGGCCCGCAAAGCCATGCAGCAGCAGCTGGAGGTCAACAAAGAGCTGACCCAGAAGCTAGTGGCCTCGCTGCAGGACGAGGAAGAGGAGGAGGAGGAGGCGGCGGCAGGTGACGCAGAGATGGTGCCTGATCTTGTAAACGATGCAGAGCAAGGACCTGATGGGTTAAATCCCTGGATGAGAGGGAAGCTCTCTGAAGAGCCCACAGACAAAGAGATGAGTGACGTTGTGGATCTGACAGCAGAGGGGCCTGCAGACCCAGTGGAAGAAGAGGATGAGGTCGAGGAAACCGAAGAGGAAGTGCTCCTCAGAGAGTTTGAAAGCAGGAGGAAACTGCGTCAGGCTCAGGAGACTTTTGCAGCACCATTCATATCTGTGGACGATGAGGAGAATCAAGCTGCTGCAGCAGAGGCCCCAGATGAGGAAGAGGAGCTCACAGAGTTCACAAGCCTCTTCCTCGGAAGAGCAGACATCCGCCAGGAGGCCGAGGAAGCTGAGGCGCCTGCAGACGCTCAGCTGGAGGAAGATCTGATCAGGGTCAGGACTCTGGAGGACGTGGAGCTCCTCAGTCAAGAGAAGCTGAGCAGCGATGAAGCAGCAGCTCCTCTTCATCAGCCCTCAGACCCAGAACCACCGCCTGCCCCTCAGCCGGGACGCAAGAACAGGAAACGGAAGAGGGGCATCGAGCTGAAAGAAGTACTCACCAAAGGGTCAAAGGTCATTCAAGTCCCACTCACTCCCACCACAGAGGACACGGAGGACTGTGAGAAGCTGGACCAGCGGGGGCTCATCAGAGAGGCCTTCGCCGGAGATGACGTCGTCTCCGACTTCCTCCAGGACAAGAGGAAGCAGGAGGACGCGGGGAAGCCCAAAGTGGTGGACCTGACTCTGCCGGGGTGGGGCGAGTGGGGGGGCACGAGCCTGCAGCCGTCCCGCAGCAAGCGCAGGAGGTTCAGGACCAAGACGGCCCCGCCTCCCCCCAGGAAAGACCAGTGCCTGCCCAGCGTCATCATGACGGAGAAGAGGAGCAGCTCCTTCAGCCTGCACCAGGTGAGCTCGCTGCCCTTTCCCTTCCAGAACCACGCGCAGTTTGAGGGCACCATCCGGGCCCCGCTGGGCCGCACCTGGAACACCGAGCAGACCGTCAAAAAGATCAGCAAGCCCAAGGTGGTCACCCAGCTGGGCGCCTTCATCGAGCCCATGGCCCGGGAGGAGCTGCTGAAGGACCAGAACCAGGGCTCCACTGGGAGGACCAGGGCTGTGGACTCGTGGAGCCGGAAACATTGATCTTGACTTTAACCGCTGTGACGTCCTTTCAGCAGTTAAATAGCTGCAGCTGTGTATTGACTGCTTTTCTGGAGCCTTTCATATTGTATATGTGAGATTACGGTATCTTTATTCCAATATATAAAGCGATCTATGTAGGGAAGAATATTTGAAATAAAATCTCTTTGGAGTTAAAGATATGGTTCCAGCCTTGTAAGTAATTATTAACAGCTATTCCTTTTTTGACTGTAGCTGTGTGTGCTGTGTACTGCTGTCAGAGTGGAGTACTTCCCAGTGGCTCATGTAAAATATACCATTATAGGTTCAAAGTATGGAAGTATTTACAGCCATGTCAAAAGTATCAAAGCTGCTTTAAACACATATTGCTATCGGTCTATATTTAACGTTTCTTCAGTGTGATGCATTTGTCTTTGCGGCATTTTCAGGCTGGTAGAAGTGCTAATGTCACCTACTTTATTTAATGGGTTGTAAAATGAACGGTATAAATATGTATTGTATTTTATTATTAATTTCTCATTATAGGTTTCTGATCCATGAAGCTGTAAACTAGTAACTATAGCTGTTAGGTCAATGTAGTGGAGCAGAAACCTACAGAAGATGGAAATATTAAGTACAAGTACCTCACAATTGTACCTGTATTTACCAAACAGTTGAGTAAATCACTGAGTGAGAGAACCATCACAAGAGAAGCAGTTACACTGGAACCGTCATGAACATGGAAGAGAAGTTTTGACTGATCTGAAACCATAATATCATATATGATTAATATTATAAGTTTGAAAGCCAGAATATTTGGTGTTATTCTCCACATGTATTTGACTGGTTCTTGTTCTTTATGGCTGCTGGTTTTTAGGGAAAAAAATAGTTTATATATATAGTTCCTCAAAGTAAGGCATCAAAACAGTATTTAAGTATCGTACTGATATCAAAACTATTTCAAACGATAGCAGCTGTAATGTTCACAGCTGAAACAAATGAATTAAATGTTCGATCAAAAGAAAATTAACCTGCAACTATTTTGATGGTTGATTCATGAATGTTTTTGTCTTTTTCGAAGAAATATTGTATGACTGTACGACAGTACTTCCTTTTATATGATCGTAAAATACATGGGAGGGGTCCAGCAGCAGCATCAGTCTGTGCTGGACTCCTCAGTCTGTGCTGGACCTCCTCCTCCCCTCTCTGAGGCCAGCAGCTCTAACAGAAGCCATTACGGTGTTAAACCTTCACACATGGGTGAGAGTGCATGCGTTGGCACCTGACGTCTCTGTATTTCACCTGATAGACACTCTATTAAAGCGGGGCATCCCATAATGGACTATGCATCAGTTCAGGTAATGGTTGTCAGCTTGAGTGGAGAATTCCATTAGAAACCTTATAGTTACTAAATCAGTCATTCTCCATCTTCCTCTCTATCGAACCAGCTCTTTGGGCCAATTATACAGCTTCATCCTCAGCTCTGAAGAGAGACCGAGTCCTTGGACTGGCTCCTGCCCGCTGGACTGCAACCAGATCAGACAGTGATCCTCACTTGCATATCTGAAGGCTGCTGGGTTGTAAATCACAGCGCGGGGTATGAATGGCCTCCACCTCCATGATGGAACATGTTTTTCTCTATAATGCCCATTTATGAGATCTGCTTAAATATTAGTTCTAGGATGAAGGAGCGTTCATGCCTTACTGCTGCGGAGCATCAGAGGCAAAGCTGACTTTAGGGCGTACAGTGTGGCGTGCACACAAGACGTGACTGAAGCGGTTACCTCGCTGTAGTCATCATCTACATCAGAGGGAAGTGGAGTCCAGCTGGCTCTGGATGGACCCGGACCCGCTCCCCTGGGATTCAGGGCCCCACTCCATTCCCTCCCTGACAGGTGTAAGATTAACTTAGTTAGGTGTAGAGGCACTCATGCACACCAAATTAAATTAATGGAACAAATTTCCCTCCTAATTAAGATGAAAATACGTGTCAGTTGTAACCTTGCTGAGCACTAATTATGTACAAATGATTTATCATCTGTTTCGTCCTGAATAGCAATGGGCTCACCTCTCCGATAGCCCTGATTAACTGTGACAGGTTGTGCTGCGGAGAAGCTGCAGAGAAGCTGCACGGCGGCGGCCGGCCAATCACAGCCGGCCTGAGCTCCGACTCTCCTCCCTTCCATTAACCTACATCGAGTGTGCAGCTGAGCAGCACTGTGCCCGGCTCTCCTTCTTGTTTCTCTCCTCCCAATGAAAATAAAGTACCTTCAAAGAGGACGCAGTCTGATGGAGAGGGGTGAAACCTGAACCAGGGATGAGTCATACGAGATGGGCCATTCACACTGAGACTGGATTAGCATGTGCATCTTTACCAGGCTCTCCAACAACAAAGAGACTAACGCAGAACACAGTTAAGCTCTACATCTACATGTAATGCCTGGCGGCCGATAATTGCTTGTTGGTTCCCTGGAACCAGAAGCAGCTTGTACCACCCTGAGACCAGCAGGTGGTGCAATAGGTTAGGCCTGCCAAAAGGCACTGGATACATTCCTGTGGGCTAAAATATCAAAATAAGCAGGGCTGCATTATACAATTACAGCCTAACTGGGATATTCCATCTTATTTCCTCCTGCCTTGCAAGCACAGATATATTTCAATGGGCGGCAGCTCTGATTAGCATTAGAATCCGAGTCCCTTGTGATGCTAGACACACCGGCCAATCTGTAATCATTGTTCCGCAGGCTTGCTCAGGGGATACAGCCGCTTTGTCATTATCATTCACTATGCCACACACATGCTGCACAGCTTCTGTCTGCTGCCAGCAACAGGGCATTTGCATTTTCCTCCTCATAGTTCCAAGAAATTGTGCAGACAATCATGCTCCACAAATGAGTCGGCTCTGTTTCCAGCGCCTGAAGATGAGAGATGCCGTTCCACCCTGACGGCTGCTGAGACAGAGAAAAGAGCCTCATTCTATATTTCACTTCCACCTTGTGTGATTCTCCTTCTGCAATTGTCTGTGTGTGTCCTCCAAATGTCACATGTACAGGTGTCAGCTCCAGCCACAGGGACCATCTGACTTTCTATTGTGAGCGGGGCTTATTTAGCCGGCACCTTGTTGTCACAATTAGCTTGTTGGATGTTGTTGTGTTAAATGTCCCGACGGCTGCACAGCGACGTTCCTGTGTTCTCCAGCTGGAGAGCGTTCCGAGCACAGAGGGAATGTCAAACATTCCCTTTCCCGCTGCGTGCGCTGGCTGGAGATTATTGTAACATGCAGACTTTAAATACAATTGTCTTTCTTTGAAATGTGAAATTCAAAATATGCCTTTATTTTGAATTTCACATACAAACATTTTGTCATTGGGACCACGACTCTAATCTTTCTGAGGTTTTGTGATTGACACATTTATATTATTTAGTTTTCGGCCTCATAATGCAGAGGCTTAGGTCACCCCTAACATGTGACCATTCACTGGAAGACAAGCGCAGCAGCCATCTTCTTTGTTGCTCCCACAGCCTCTTCCCAGTGCACGCCTCTGCCTGCAGAGAGGGTTGGGGGTTGAGCAGCAGCTTCTCATCATGGCTGTCTGGGGAAGGAGGGTGAGAGGTTAATTATAGACAACAGAGAGGTCACAGGGCCTATTATTTTGGAGCCTGGACCTGCAACGGTCCAATGGGAATGACATTCATGACGAGGGTCCGGCCCCACCCCTCCATCACCATACAGACCCACAACCCACCCTGCGCACGCCATCACTCACATGTCTCCTGAAGGGCCGACAGTGGGACTCAGTGGTCTGATAATGAAAAGGCCCTCAGCGTTTGGCCCCGGCAGGATGATGAATTGAATCCCTGGCTGTTCTCTGCTGTCAAGGGGCCTCAGTGGCCCTTGACAACTAATCGAAAGCCCCCAATCCGTCCTCACACTACCAGACTTCCTTTATCACTCTAATTATTAGGGTTAAGTGAGTGTCCCGTGGGACTGTGTGTACACAGGGTTAGGACCTGCTGAGTCATCTCATTAGATATGAAGCAGGATTCACTATGATCACATGATGGGAGTTGTATGTTCAGAAAAGTTTTGTTCCAAATGAAAATGGCTTTTTAAGATATGATGAAATATAAAGCAGGGCAAAGCTGTATTAAAGCACAGGGTTTGCAATAATCTATATTTGTATTTATAAGAACAAATCCTATGTGCATTGTTGTCCAAAAACTATTCAAAGCACATCAATGAGCCACAATGTTGCACCGTATGACATGTTCCTTCATTAGCATGAACACACACACACACACACACACACACACACACACACACACACACACACACACACACACACACCGGTGCTTTGAATACTAAAGCAATACATTCAATTCAATTTATTTGTGTAGCCCAAAATCACAAATGTGCCTGTTGGTTTTCCCCTGAACAGCTGACAACAAGCTCTGTCTGTCCTGGACTCTGGCATTGGAAAAGGAAAACAGAAGAAATAGAGCAAATTTTGAGGATGAGGAGGGAGGATGAGGAGTGAGGATGAGGAGTGATGCTCTGCCTCTCTGTAAACATGTTAGAACAGAGAACATCAAAGTGTTTGTGCATGAGTAACAACTCAAACACACAGCTGTTTGTTTCTTATGTCTGGAAACCGAAACCTGCAGAAGCTTAAAAAAAACATTAAAAAGTTTACATATTTTTACACAGATTACATGTTTTTGGAAAACTACCAAACTAATTCACACTCTCGCAATTCATTATAAGGCTATACTTTAATATTTAGAAACATTCAGAAATCAACATTTAAATATATAACCTTTATTTATGACGTACACCTGACTTCTAATCACGTGATGTTCAGCTTTGTGTAACGTGATTACGTCATAGTTTTAGACGCTGATTGGTGTTCACTCATCTTTGACAACCGGGAGTAGTCTCAGCAAGGAGAGACGTCCTGCAGCCTAGCTAGTGCTAAGCTAGCTATTCTAGTATAGTGCTAGCTATTCTCACGTCACGTGTAATGTCCAGCTGCACTTGTATTGGACGTGTCGGTTAACTTGAGGTAAGATGAGCTTTAGCTAACCTAGCTAAACGCATCCGCTTAGCCAACTAACGACCAGCTAACTAGCTTAGCATACCAGCCCCCATCACAAGTGCCCTTATTGGTTCGTGATTCCTTTCAACACGTATTCCCGTCGTGCAGTTGTTTCAGGCCCTTTTGAACGTATTCATTCCTCTGTAGCGCTGCTTCGTGAATAGCCTTTAGGCGTTAAGCCAGCTGGCGTTACGTGCTGAACAATCCGACTGTTACGTTGTCCACGTTATGGAACATCACGTTCTGCAGTGAGGAGCTGAGCCTCAGACGAGATGCACTGTCCTCTCCTGTAGCCTCACTGCGCAGGCTGGGCTTAAGGTGAGTGGAGCCAGCAGCTAGGGCAGCTAGCTAGCCGCTAGCTGCTGGGCTTAAGGTGAGTGGAGCCAGCAGCTAGCCAGCTAGCCGCTAGCTCCTCGTTGAGTTAGTGGAGACAAGCTGTCTGCTCATCAGTAGCAGGTCTGCCCTCACGTTAACCTCTCCTGACCCACTGCATTGAGACAAGCTTTAGAGACGGATCCTGGAGCTGCTCCATTCAGGACAATGTGAGGGTCTAGTGTAGTACCTGGTCTAGGCTCTTTATCGACTTTACACAAGCCACGGGGAGTCTTCAGACTGTTACAAATAGTTCACCAATAACACATTTACATGTCAGAGGACTATTCGTTTTTAGATTATTTCGAAACGGGAGTTTTTTTAAAACTCTTTCAGCCAAATCAAATTGTTTACAGGATATTTAGCCTTAGTTTCTTTATAATGCATGTACTACTTGTCATTTCTCTTGACAGGTTTGTTCAAAGACAATAAAGTAGACTATGAATATAATATACAGATAATTATAAGTCCTTCTCTGCATCGTGGAGGTGTTCACCGTGCCTATACACAGGTCAACGTTTTGCTGTTAGCTTTTCAAAGTGCATAGGAGAGCAAACATTGTTGGGATAAACATACTGTATGGATAATGTAATGTTATGTCGCCTAAATATACAGTTCCTACAGTAGTTGGTTTGTTTATTGGTGGATTATGCAATTTGTCTTCAATTTTAATACAATCATTTGCAAATCTTTTGTTAATACAATTCTTCTATTACTGATAGATTTCCTCCATAAAACACACCAGAATTTGTGGATGTTGCCCATCCCTACTGGAAAATGTGTTAACGTGCGTTTGTTATTCTTCCTCCTGGGAATAAAAGAAGCCGTTCTGTAAACTTATTGTAAGAAGACATTAAGTCAGGGATTTAGTTTGAGCAGCAACTCCTCAAAGGGTCGCACTAAAATCCCTGAATTAGCATGGTGGACGTTGTGTGTTCGTTCCTGGTTGTTACAACGTCCCCCACCCTTCTGTCTTCACTGACCTAGGCTTACGAATGTCCCTAACACTGACGGCCATGAGCGACAGCGCAGTGACCGGGGGCCAGCAGAGCTCGGGGTCCGGACAGATGCCACCGCCTTCCAAGGGCCCGTATATCTCAGTCATCACCAACAGGTTAGTCCTGCATCTTCTCCACCAAAGCTCAACTTAAGAAGAACAACATGATGACTAAAGACAGGGGTTTATACTTGTTGAAACCCATAACTTGAACTTGCTTTATGTAACATAACTATGGGAGGATGTGTTGGAGTCTGCAGGGCAAAGGTTGCAGTTCACTGTATTTATGTACTTTGAGGCCTATCATGTTGTGTCAGTTTGCTCTACATAACACAGCCTCCTGACTTCCTCCTCTGCATTAGGACCACCAACCTGGTAATCCGAGGGGCCATGCTGTTCTCTGTGGGCGTCTTCCTGGCTCTGGTGCTGAACTTACTTCAGGTGCAGAGAAACGTCACCCTCTTTCCCCCTGATGTCATCAGCAGCATCTTCTCCTCGGCCTGGTGGGTACCGCCCTGCTGTGGCACTGCCTCAGGTATGTGGTTTATTTTCATCTTTAGGAAAGGAGAGAAGGGCTTGAACAGGGGGTTCTCAGCTGAAATGGTCTGAGAGGTGGTGGAGTGTTCTGGCAGGACGTCTTGTCATACAGCAGAAGTATGTGATAGCTCTGAGTGCTGCACAGAGATAGTCATCTCAAAATCCAGCTGGGTTGTGACCATGTATGCATGCATGTATGTATAACCATAACTTATGACAACAATATTCAATCGCAGCTAAAATTCTAATCCTTACTGTTTGACAAGACACTAACACACATTTTATCTGCTAGTTTTGGACAAGGAAATCAACCAAGCCTCAAACCAGCGCCCACAGGGAGACTTGAACCTGCGCCCACAGGGAGACTTGAACCTGCGCCCACAGGGAGACTTGAACCTGCGCCCACAGGGAGACTTGAACCTGCGCCCACAGGGAGACTTGAACCTGCGCCCACAGGGAGACTTGAACCTGCGCCCACAGGGAGACTTGTGCTGTGTTCACACCGGACGTGACAGGAATTGTCGCGTCGCGCTTACCACTTCAGTTTGGTCGCGCGAGTGAAACGAGGGTGTTCACACCAAACGCCACAAAGGGGGCGTGGCTTATCGCCGCCGGGTCTCGCCGTGAAAAAGAGCTGTCTTTTCCGGTATCGATTATGGAATAAATAACCACTAGTTCTGCTTTATACTTGTTGTGTAAACTCCACATACGTGGGAACATCAAACTCCATGGTGTCTGGGTTCATAATATTATCCGTAGTCCCACAACAGCGTCTGAATGAAGCCGCTACCAGCGCTACTTCTGGCAGAGCAGCGGCAAGACGGCGGTGGTGACGGGCGGAGCTTCTCAACGCTGATTCTTAACGCTGATTGGCTGACGCAACTATGACTCGCGCGACTTTGTCGCTGGAGTTGGGATATTTCAACTGGCGCGACTTCGCCCCGCGTCCTTCGCTCTGTTCGCCCCACGTCAAACATTCTGTTCGCGCCGCCTCAAACGCGTCAGTCGCGTCGCCCGGCGGAAATGTCGCGCCGTCGCGTCTGTACATTGACTTTGCATGTAATCTGGTCGCGCGACAAATGCGTGTCCCACAGGGAGACTCAAACCTGCGCCCACAGGGAGACTCAAACCTGCGCCCACAGGGAGACGGACTCAAACCTGCGCCCACAGGGAGACGGACTCAAACCTGCGCCCACAGGGAGACGGACTCAAACCTGCGCCCACAGGGAGACGGACTCAAACCTGCGCCCACAGGGAGACTTAAAGCGCCCAGCAGGAGTATCCTTGTGGGCCGAGTCTAGGCATGGTGCCTGCCACCACACACGTGAGCTCTGTTTGTGTTTCCTCTTGATTGTCTGTTCTCCCTTGCAGCCGTGATCGGACTGCTGTACCCCTGCATCGACAGACGCCTGGGTGAGCCTCACAAGTTCAAGCGGGAGTGGTCCAGTGTGATGCGCTGCGTGGCTGTGTTTGTGGGCATCAACCACGCCAGTGCTGTATCCTTAAAGTGTTGGGGCTTTGTGCATCTGTTCTTCTGTTCGATACTTATATATTGGGTGAAATGTATAGGTTGCTTAGTGTAGGCAGTGGTCGTACATCACTGTTTAAGTAGAGGAATACGCTGCTTTTCTTCTTATGATTGGTGGCTAACTGGTTAAATGGTAGGCATGTGCCTCTGCAGCAGTGCTGCACTGTAACAAGCTATGTTAACTAGTTTGGAGCTACCAGCCATTTACTGCTTGGTCCTTGACCCTACTTCTGTCAGAAAGTGGACTTTGCTAATAACGTCCAGCTGTCTCTGACTCTGGCGGCGCTCTCCATCGGTCTGTGGTGGACCTTTGACCGCTCCCGCAGCGGCTTCAGTTTGGGAGTTAGCATCGCCCTGTTGGCAACGCTGGCCACCCAACTCTTGGTTTATAATGGAGTCTTTCAGTAAGTTCAAATGCATACAGCTTTATTGGCATGACCTTAATATAAAACTGTGTGTGTGTGTGTGTGTGTGTGTGTGTGTGTGTGTGTGTGTGTGTATATATATAAAAAAAAAATATATGGTCAATATTATATATTAATTATACCTTGTTTCTTTGGCAGGCTATGAGTCTGTACTTTGTTAAAATGTTTCTGATTTGTTGTGGAAGCAAATGAATGAAAACAGTGGAACATATACAGAAAGGAAGTAGAAGAGACGATATGAGAAGGGATGAAATTTGAAAAAGGAATTTGATAACACAAGCTGAACTACAACAGCAAACAAATAGTTATGTTGTGTGTCTCAAGGACTTTTTTGCAAGATTGCAATAGCAGCACTATGCTTTGCCCGTAATTGTTGTTCTATGGCAGCAGTCCTCAGCTCCGGTTACCTTTACTGTATGTGGATAAATCCTCCACCAGAAAAGCCTGCCTTCTTGTCTTACTGTATTTGTGAATTCTTCTTGTAATTTGCATTTGAACACTTTCCTCTGTCTTGGATATATTTGGTGTATTTTATAAGATAACCAGAGGAACACAGATACAAGTTAAGTTTTGGCATACATTGTTTAAAGAATTAAGAGCTGCTGCTTCTTCTCTGCACAGGTATACTTCACCAGACTTCCTGTATATTCGCTCCTGGTTACCTTGCATCTTCTTTGCTGGGGTGATAACTATGGGAAACATAGGACGTCAGCTAGCCTTGGTAAGGAATTTGAATCTTTTCAGAAATTCTGCTTTGCTAAAACTCTGTTAAATTAATATTGGATTCATGCTGGACTGGAAAGCAAACAGATGACCGTTAGATTAGGAGGCAACTTCACTTAAAAGTGAAGCCTATGCTTCATGTGTTAAAGCTGCATTCTCTCTACTGACCACCAGGGGGTGACTCCTCTGATTGTATAGAAGTCTATATAAATGACTCTACTTCTCTTGATGTATTCCCTCAGTAAACATTGTAAACATGAGTTTATGTCTCAATCTCTAGTTTCAAGTTTTCTTCAATACAGCATGATGTTCATTTAGTAAATTATGGTCATTTAGAGTCAAACAGACCATAAAGCAGGGGATGCTTTAGGGCGGGGCTACTGTGATTGTCAGGTCAACGCCAAAGACGTATACGTCGCTCCTCCTCAGTCCAGTTCTGTTCACTGGTTGCAAAAAGCAAGATGTTGACAGAACTCGAGGCTTCACAGCCCCAATCCATAAAACAATGGGTGACGTCACGACGACTACGTCCATAAACAGTCGAGTTGCATCAGTGTCCTCCGAAGTTCTAAACTCAAAGAAACTGTGAGAGAGGAACCTGGCTGTTCTGTGTCTAATGATATTTCCTGCTCATGTGTGTCATATTTTTTTTTTTTTACCAGTATGAATACAAATTCGTTCAGGAAAAGACTCATCAGGACTGAGGGATCTCACTTAGGCCTCTGCTCACAATGACATTGTCTCTGCACCGACTTGAAACCAGAGAGGGAGAGAGCGTCTCAGCATCGAGGACTTGCTGGCCCTGGAGGAGCCAGTTAGGCCTGTCAAACCAGACCTGAGCTCCTGATTGGTTGCCTGGTGCTTTCTGCTGCACAGTATTTTGATTGGCTGTCGTCAGGCCATTCAGATCCTGGGATGTCTGCTGGCTCTATTGTTACCGGATCTGAACAATGATAGCAGAGTTTCTTGTGTTTTTTTTTATCTCCACTTACCTGGGAAGGGATTAGCAGCGAAGCGTCTATCGTTCTTCAGATCAGAGGGAATATTTGAAACCTTTGGCTTTGTGGCAAACACACCACATCAGTTTTACAGTCAGCTCTTATCTCCAGAGTCTTCCACATATCAGTGGAAAACACACAGCCGAGCTGAAGTCTATCTAAAGAGATATCTATATACCAAACAGTTGTATGTAATTAGCTCATATCTACATTTTGGTTTTCTTGATAAAGGACTGATGTGTGGTATTTCTACCAGCCAACCTGCCCTGCTTATCTCCAACATGTGTGGAAGCGTAATATTTACAGATATAACAAACACACATTAACGCGATGATAAACTCATCCCATATGGACCATTTGCATTATGTTTGCACTGTTCTAAAGGCTCCTTCTGGTGTACGAGTGTGAGGTATCCCTGAAGACCTGAATTGGATCTACAGGAAGACGTGATGTCCTCCTTTGTTCTGATGAGCTGTTTCTTCTTCTGGTAACGTTGCCATGAAGATCTACACGCAGTGTTCAGCAGAAACCATCTCAAGTTCTCTGTATGCAGGAGTTGTTGGGTGATGAAGAAAAGCAAACAAGAAAGTAGGCAGAACAATCTGCTATGATCCTGTAATCATTTTCTAATCATTTGTAATAATCCATGATGGGAGTTACAGCATTCAAACTGAAACTGTGTTTTTGTAATACTGTGATATGTTGGATGATGGAGAAACCTTATGCATTTTTAGAGGGTAGCATTTTATATCACTTCTGTTAAATAAGGATACATTGTACCTAGTTGCTTTAGTCCACTTACTGAAGCAACCTCTGAAACCTGGACATGTGCAATCTGTTGTTGTATTAAAGACTTTGGCCTTTCTGATAACCTCTGAGCTCCGTTGACTGGTCTCCTCCAGATCTAACACAACCCCCACCTGCAAGTGAAGGATGTTCGGCTGTTGGTTGAATATTTTACAAGACGAGTGATCTGCAGAGAAATGATGGTCTGAAGGGGTAAAAGCAGAGACCTTCTGTTTCTAACCTTCATTCTTCCAGGACATCCTCAGTGAGATTAAGTCAAGTGGAGAACCCATCACACAAATGTTCAAACAAGCTGCTGCGAGTCGAGTGGAGAACCCATCACACAAATGCTCAAACACAAGCTGCAGTGCCACTGCACATGTCAGCCGTACAGTGTCCTCTGCTAATGTGGATTAATGTGTCTGGTCTTGTCCCGGCTCCTATAGGCACAGACAAAAGTAATTAAGATGAATAATCAGGATTTAAAGTGCCTTTGTTTGCATTATTGCTAAACTCCAGGATAAGGACACAGCTTCTCAGTTGTTTACATGAGTATATGAGGCAATTTGCTGTGTGAATGTTATTGTTCAAGGCTAACTAGCTAGTAAAACAATAGGCGTGAAGTGTCATAGCCATAAGTGCTGCTCCGAAGAGCTAAACTCCCCACCACTAATGAATTCATTAATCTCTCTATTTATTCCTGACAAGCAATTATCTCCTCACAGAACGAGGGTCAGGAGACGACCAAGAGCTCACACAAGCCGAGGAGGAAACGTTCAGAGCCCATCGCTGCCGTCCAGGAACCGGATCCCATTTATCTTTTGGTGATAATTCCGGTGCTGAACGTTAGCCTTCATTCACATGTGGTGTCTTAATCAGAGGAATATGAATTGTAAAGTCCTGCAGACGCTGACATGGAGGCCACTCTGATGTCTGCAAACATTTATTATATTCTTCTGTCGTATTGTTAGATATTGTTAGAGATTCATTAACAAATTCATTTGACATGTCAAAATAATCGCTCAGCTCTTGAAACACAGGCTGAAGTATGTTGTCACGGCAACGCATCTGTCAACTTAAAATGTCGTTGGATGCAGGTGGACATGTTGGTCTCCAGTGATCAGCAAAGATCAAGCCCCGCCCCAGATGAGTGCGTAGGTCATGGACGTAAAGATACAACATGCACTGAGCTGCTCCACAACAGCATTAGCACTATAATAGACAATAGTTTATCCAGAAGGAGAGAAAGAAGAGGAGAGGAGGAGAGGAAGAGAAGAGGTGCTCAGTGTATCCTAAGATGTCCCCCAGCAGTCTAGGCCTATAGCAGCATATCTAGGGGCTGGACCAGGGCAAACCTGAGCCAGCCCTAACTATAGACCTGAAACAGCCCTAACTATAAGCGCTATCAAAGAGGAAAGTCTTAAGTCTACTCTTAAATGAGGTGACTGTGTCTGCCCCCCGGACTGAAAGTGGAAGCTGATTCCACAGAAGAGGAGCCCGATAACTGAAAGCTCTAGCCCCCAACCTACTTTTTAAGACTCTGGGAACCACAAGTAACCCTGCATTCAGTGAGCGTAACGCTCTAGTGGGGTAATATGGCACTATAAGCTCTTTAAGATATGATGGTGCATCACCAGTTAAGGCTTTATAGGTGAGGAGGAGGATTTTAAATATGATTCTCGATCTTACAGGAAGCCAGTGGAGAGCAGCTAGTACAGGTGCATGTGGAACCAACATGTAACACTACACATGTAACACTACACATGTATTACACTACACATGTAACACACTACACATGTAGCACATTACACATATAACACACTACACATGTAAAACTCAACACATGTAATACACTACACACGTAACACACTACACATGTAACCCACTACACGTGTAACACACTACAAATGTAACACACTACACATGTAAAACTCAACACGTTACACACTCCACACGTTACACACTCCACACGTTACACACTACACATGTAACATAATACACATGTAACACATTACACATGTACACTACATGTGTAACACACTACACATGTAACCCACTACACATGTAACACTCAACACATGTAAAACATTACACATGTAACACACTACACGTGTAACACACTACACATGTAACATAATACACATGTAACACTTTACAAATGTAACATTACACACGTAACACACTACACGTGTCACATTACACATGTAACACACTACACATGTAACACACTACAAATATAACACATTACACATGTAACACACACCACATGTAACACACTACACATTAAACACATGTAACACACTACACATGTAACACACTACAAATATTACACATGTAACACACTACACATTAAACACATGTAACACACTACACATGTAACACACTACACATTAAACACATGTAACACACTACACATGTAACACATATAACACACTACACATTAAACACATGTAACACACTACACATGTAACACACTACACATTAAACACATGTAACACACTACACATGTAACACATATAACACACTACACATTAAACACATGTAACACACTACACATGTAACACACTACAAATATTACACATGTAACACACTACACATTAAACACATGTAACACACTACACATGTAACACACTACACATTAAACACATGTAACACACTACACATGTAACACATATAACACACTACACATTAAACACATGTAACACACTACACATGTAACACACTACAAATATTACACATGTAACACACTACACATTAAACACATGTAACACACTACACATGTAACACATATAACACACTACACGCATTGTTACAAGCTCATTTGGACTGAACCCCAGCAGCTGGTCCACCCTGCCAGAACCTCTGCCACCTTCTTGACAGCGCATGGAAACTTACTAGTTCTGACCTTGTCCTAGCGCATGTGTTTTTCACACGCAGTGGGGCACAGAACCTATAAACGGCTGAGGACAGGCCGAATGCAGTGAAATAGGTCTTAGGGATCCAAGCGCTCCATCTGCAGCCGTCTCTGAGGGATGAGCGTCTAAAGTGGAATAAAAGCTGTTAAACGGTGTCACTACATGAATCACTGCCCCCAGAGACATCCATCACTGCTTAAAGGTGACCACAAATGATCTGTGAACCACTAGATATTGATTACTCATGTGCTGCAGGTGTCAGGTTTAATGTTGCAGCGGCTTGATAGTGTCGCCTCTGACAGTCGCTGCCCTAACTCTCCTCTGATAGATTTTAATGGTGAAATATTGATTTCTTTCTGGCCAAGGTCTGCCAGCAAGGGCCAGATCATTTGTTGGGCTAATGCAGGACACTCTGTGCTCTGGTCCCAATCAATCATTTTGACAGGAAGCACCAAAGAGAAAAGGAAAAAGAAGTGAAGCGACAGCACATACATCCTCAATGGGCTCCTACAGACCTGCAGAGCAGAGCAGTGCACATATCTCCAGCAGCTCCACTTAATATGAATACTAATGATGTGTTTATTGAGTGGGAATGCTCAGCCAATCACAGCTGGGATAGCAGTCAGAGCGCCTTGAGCAGGGAATGAGGATCTCGGAGAGAGGGTCTATATTTTATTCAAGCGGCTCTTGGCTGGCTGGGGAGAGACTCGGTAATGTGTTGTGTTACAACTCAGTGGTTGTCCCCCAGCCGGAGCGATAACACACTGGCTAATGGGAAGCCATCAATCACAATCAACCTCCTATTCCACCAGTGTCTCCACTCCTCAGCGATGTAACAGGGAGCTGGAATAGAGGTAATAATGGACTTTGTGGCTTAGCAGCAGCTCCTGGAGTCATATTTCCAGCCAAAGCAATAGATTCTTTGCCATGTCAGCATGTCTTTTAATCAGAGAGCCACAAAACAGCGATGAGAAGCAGCTAAAGGCCGGACGAGGCCTCGGAATTAACACCAAGCGGTCTCGGGTGGGAAGGGAACGCCGGTGTTTGGTGCCAAAAGCAGCTAATTGGTTTTTCATTACACGGTTCAGTCTGCTGTTACATCCACACACAGGACGAGTGGGGGAACGATGCATGACGAGCCAGAGAGCAGTCAGAGCTATAAATGTGTGTTTATTACACTTCTGTCCATTTAAAGGGTATTTTATGAATGTTGCATTACATACTTCCAGATAACCTCAAAGGTGCTGCAGTGGAGGAGAGTTGGTAAGGTACCATGTGCCAGCTGATTGTCTCTTATCCTGCACGTCTATATGCATCATGTACGATATCTAATCATCGTTCATATCACAGGACATAAAAGATTAGGCTGACACGGGACCTTCTGGATACTGAGAGGTTGGTGGTGGAAGTGACAGCCTCATGATTTGACCTCATTGTCAGTTTTCTGACATGAGCATGATGAATAAACTGAGTGCTTATGAATGCCCTCCATACCGCTTCCCTACTGCACGTTTCTGAGGGTCTCCACAGCATCCTGTCCTGCAGCCGGCTCTCTTCCTGAGGTTCCTTCACCGGTTGGTAAAGGCTCTTTTTTTAGT
The DNA here is from genome assembly GCA_038501785.1 of Myoxocephalus aenaeus. NCBI lineage: Eukaryota > Metazoa > Chordata > Actinopteri > Perciformes > Cottidae > Myoxocephalus > Myoxocephalus aenaeus. The sequence goes on along the minus strand of JBAMJR010000038.1, from coordinate 3,061,255 downwards.
TTTTATCCAAAGTTTGGCTCTGACTTTGTGAACAGACCTGACTGATGGAAAGTATGAACACTGAAACAATGACATTTTGGTTTTCATGCTTTGCACGTTGTACATAGCTACATTATCATACAGACATGATAGTTACTGTACTATTGGAAGCCCCGAACCATTCATTTGGCTGAAGACATCAAATATTTTCAAAAAGTGTTTCTTTGTCTAAAAATGTCTTAAAACAGCTGGTCACTGTAGTTTTTTGTTGGGGACTATTTTCAGCTGCAGATTAATACACGTTTAGTATATTTGGGACTGACCCACAATACGCTCAGTGTGTGTGCTGGTCCTGAAGGAGCATGTCGGCTGTGTGAGGCTGTGTGTTCTCTCAGGCTTCAGGAAGACCACATATCATATTGATACACACACAATATTTGTTACCAGGATGTATTTATGGCTGTTTTCATCCCATTTGCTGGAAAGATATTGACCAACTGTCGGTTATGTGAATGACGTCAACGTCAACCAGCAGAACTTCATACTCTATATTGATTTTATTGTTGGCAACTTGTCCGTTGAAAAATATTACACAGAAGTCTGTTTAATAAGTTGTATGGTGAGAAATGCAATTACTGCACAATCACCATTTAGTTTTCATAACTAATATTCCCTGTAGTATTGACTCGTGATGACAGAAAGAAAGAGTGTAAGTGACCAAAAGGGGGCACACTCCTACACGTCTCCTCAAGAGCCTCCCTGATCTCACCCTGAATCTCCTCCACATCACCATGCTGACTGTCATAGATGAAGTGGTCTGGACCTGGACCCTCTGGACCAGGGGGCCACCCCGTTATGGACTTCACCGCTGCTCATGTGGGAGGAAAAATCATGTAAAAACACTGTTCTTAATGATGAGCCTCTATGTCTAGTCACACACACACACACCTACACACACCTACACACACCTACACACACACACACACACACACACACACACACACACACACACACACACACACACACACACACACACACACACACACACACACACACAGCGTCCCAGAGGGATCAAGTGGAGGTTACACCAGACTAATGGCTGACTTCCTCCTCGTGTCGTCTCCTCGTCTTCAGGCGTCTGATGGAGCACGTCTGTCAATCAAAGAAATGTCTGCATGTGGCACCATGTTTCCATGGCAACCTGGTAGCTATAGAGCAAATGCAGCTAGGAGCCCTGACCCACACACCCTTGAAGCCCAAATATTCCAGGGGCCCCCAAAAGGTGTCTTCCTTCCAACCACAAGGACCCCACATGGTCCGGACCATCTCTAGTGTGTGTGTCATTACACTGCATTGTTGGTCATGCTTATTGTTGATGTAGAATCATAAAGTGTTCATACCTGCTCACCAACAGAGAGTCCTCAGACCTCTCACATCAAAGAGGCTCTAGGAACAATGAGGTCACACATGAGGGCGTGTGCTGTGTCCCGGACTTCAGAGACCTGGAGCCATGGGGATCCAACGGTCTGGGTTCAGACCCAGACCATTCAGAAACAACAACAATCACATGGAGACAGACCATAATACTTCATGGGCTTAAAGATCTGAAGCGTAGGAGGAGCAGGAGGAACAGGAGGAGGAGGAGGAGGAGGAACAGGAGGAACAGGAACAGGAGGAGCAGGAGGAGGAGGAACAGGAGGAGCAGGAGGAACAGGAGGAACAGGAGCAGGAGGAACAGAAACAGCAGGAGGAGCAGGATGAACAGGAGGAGGAGGAGCAGCAGGAGGAACAGGAGCAGGAGGAACAGAAACAGCAGGAGGAGCAGGATGAACAGGAGGAGGAGGAGCAGCAGGAGGAACAGGAGCAGGAGGAACAGAAACAGCAGGAGGAGCAGGAGGAACAGGAGGAGCAGGAGGAGGAGGAGGAACAGGAGGAGGAGGAACAGGAGCAGGAGGAACAGGAGCAGGAGGAACAGAAACAGCAGGAGGAGCAGGAGCAGGGATGTCCTGCATCCAGACACTCGCCCCACAGCCATGACACCTCCTCCGTGTCGGGAACAAAGGGCCTGTGCTCCTCCTCCTCCTGCTCCTCCTGCTCCTCCTGCTCAGCCCCCTCCTCCTCGGGTCACTTTGTGTCTAATCACACGTGGCATTGTCATCACACTGATTTCCTGCCCTGACACAAACTCACAGCCACTCTGTCATGGAGGTCAAACCGAATTTTGTCAGAGAGGGTCTGAAGATTCAAAGGCACTGTCACGGTCCCCTTGGTGATTTCACACACACACACACACACACACACACACACACACACACACACACACACACACACACACACACACACACACACACACACACACACACACACACACACACACACACACACCCTCCAGCAGATGCAGTTGGTCCCTGTGGGTGTGCAGCAGGTTGAGAGGAGGCTTGTGTGTCCTTGGCTTTCTCTCCCTGCTGCATTGCCCCGAAGCTGTGATTCAAACACCGTTCACTAAGTACAGTTCAGTATTTTCAGGTCAACAGACAGCGGAACTTCTCGGTTACAGCTGGCAAAATGGGATTGTTTTGATATCAAAGGTACTCACAAGCATTGTTTTTTTACAGCTGAACATCCAAATGGTCATATTTTCATCTCAACTAGTTCATTGGTACTTTCTCTGACATTTGGGGGTTTCAGCAACACACGGGATTCTTAACTGAATACATATAACAAATCCCTATGAATAAAGCATAACTTCTGTCAGCTCAGTTCAACACTGGAGTCTCCCTTCACGTAAAGTGGATACTTGCAACCTAAACTTAACTCTACCTCTCCTCTGTGGGCTGCTGTTGATCCAGAGGCTTTCCTCTCGTCCCGTTAGCTGGATGCTGACAGACACAGATGACATGCTAAATCACTGACGCCATTAGACATGCTGCTGACCAGGCGGATGCCTAATCCTGGTCTGAATGGCTGAGTGTGCCGTGACTAAACGCTTTTGGTCAAACACAAATCATAAGTGTGTAATCCACTTAACTGTGAGAGAGAGAGAGAGAGAGAGAGAGAGAGAGAGAGAGAGAGAGAGAGAGAGAGAGAGAGAGAGAGAGAGAGAGAGAGAGAGAGAGAGAGAGAGAGAGAGATGGTGTATGTGTGTGGTCCAAAATAGCATAACAAACTGTAACAGAGCAGCTTCTGAGCTGTAGCAGAGCAGCTTCTGAGCTGCATGTGGCCTGCAGGTCATGAGGAGGTGGGGAGTAGCTAAAGCTTCTATAGTAGCTTCATGATCGAACTGCCATTGACAACAGAATATTTGGTGGACTGGCTAAACAAGAAAATGTTCCAATTTCTATGCATTATTTCAACAACTGGAATTATGAATTGAGCAGCATTGAACAGCATTAAGAAGCTTTGAACCACACTGAGCAGCATTAAGCAGCATTGAACATCATTGAGCAGCATTGGATAGCATTGAACAGCATTGAGCAGTATTAGGCAGCATTGAACAGCACTGAGCAGCATTAAGCAGCATTTAACATCATTTAGCAGCATTGAACAACACTGAGCAGCATTAAGCAGCATTGAACAACACTGAGCAGCATTGAGCAGCACTGAGCAGCATTGAGCAGCATTAAGCAGTATTGAACAGCACTGAGCAGCATTAAGCAGCATTGAACAGCATTAAGCAGCATTTAGCAGCATTGAGCAGCATTTAGCAGTATTGAACAGCATCAAGCAGCATTGAACCGCACTGAGCAGCACTGAGTAGCATTGAGCAGCATTAAGCAGCATTGAACAGCATTAAGCAGCATTGAGCAGCATTAAGCAGTATTGAACAGCACTGAGCAGCACTGAGCAGCATTAAGCAGCATTGAACAGCATTAAGCAGCATTTAGCAGCATTGAACAGCATCAAGCAGCATTGAACCGCACTGAGCAGCACTGAGTAGCATTGAGCAGCATTACGCAGCATTGAACAGCATTAAGCAGCATTGAGCAGCATTAAGCAGTATTGAACAGCACTGAGCAGCACTGAGCAGCATTAAGCAGCATTGAACAGCATTAAGCAGCATTTAGCAGCATTGAGCAGCATTTAGCAGCACTGAGCAGTATTGAGCAGCACTGAGCAGCAGTGAGCAGCATTAAGCAGCACTGAGCAGCATTACACAGTATTGAACAGCATCAAGCAGCATTGAACAGCAGTGAGCAGCATTGAGCAGCATTGAGCAGCATTGAACAGCATTAAGCAGCACTGAGCAGCACGCAGTATTGAACAGCATCAAGCAGCATTGAACCGCACTGAGCAGCATTGAACAGCATTAAGCAGCATTTAGCAGCACTGAGCAGCACTGAGCAGCACTAAGCAGCATTGAACAGCATTAAGCAGCACTAAGCAGCATTGAACAGCATTAAGCAGCATTAAGCAGCATTGAACAGCACTGATCAGCACTGAGCAGCACTAAGCAGCACTGAACAGCATTAAGCAGCATTTAGCAGCATTTAGCAGCACTGAGCAGCACTGAGCAGCACGCAGTATTGAACAGCATCAAGCAGCATTGAACCGCACTGAGCAGCACTGAGTAGCATTGAGCAGCATTGAACAGCATTAAGCAGCATTGAGCAGCATTAAGCAGTATTGAACAGCACTGAGCAGCATTAAGCAGCATTGAACAGCATTAAGCAGCATTGAACAGCATTGAGCAGCATTTAGCAGTATTGAACAGCATCAAGCAGCATTGAACCGCACTGAGCAGCACTGAGTAGCATTGAGCAGCATTACGCAGCATTGAACAGCATTAAGCAGCATTGAGCAGCATTAAGCAGTATTGAACAGCAGTATTGAGCAGCACTGAGCAGCATTGAGCAGCATTAAGCAGCACTGAGCAGCATTACACAGTATTGAACAGCATCAAGCAGCATTGAACAGCAGTGAGCAGCATTTAGCAGCACTGAGCAGCATTGAGCAGCATTGAACAGCATTAAGCAGCACTGAGCAACATTGAGCAGCATTAAGCAGCATTGAACAGCATTACGCAGCATTGAGCAGCATTATGCAGTATTGAACAGCATCAAGCAGCATTGAACCGCACTGAGCAGCACTGAGCAGCATTGAACAGCATTAAGCAGCATTTAGCAGCACTGAGCAGCATTGAGCAGCACTGAGCAGCATTAAGCAGCACTGAACAGCATTAAGCAGCATTGAACAGCATTACGCAGCATTGAGCAGCATTACGCAGTATTGAACAGCACTGAGCAGCACTGAGCAGCACTGAGCAGCATTAAGCAGCATTGAACAGCATTGAGCAGCATTGAGCAGCATTGAGCAGCACTGAGCAGCATTGAGCAGCATTGAACAGCATTAAGCAGCACTGAGCAGCATTACACAGTATTGAACAGCTTCAAGCAGCATTTAACCGCACTGAGCAGCATTGAACAGCACTGAGCAGCATTGAACCGCATTGAGCAGCACTGAGCAGCATTAGCAGCACTGAACAGCATTAAGCAGCATTTAGCAGCATTGAGCAGCATTAAGCAGCATTGAACAGCAGTGAGCAGCATTTAGCAGCACTGAGCAGCATTGAGCAGCATTAAGCAGCATTGAACAGCATTAAGCAGCACTGAGCAGCATTGAGCAGCATTAAGCAGCATTGAACAGCATTACGCAGCATTGAGCAGCATTACGCAGTATTGAACAGCATCAAGCAGCATTGAACCGCACTGAGCAGCACTGAGGAGCACTGAGCAGCATTGAACAGCATTAAGCAGCATTTAGCAGCACTGAGCAGCATTGAACAGCATTAAGCAGCATTAAGCAGCATTGAAGAGCATTGAGCAACATTGAACAGCATTGAGCAGCACTGATCAGCATTGCACAGCATTGAGCAGCATTGAACTGTCTGTTGGTGTCTGCACCTTTAACCCTTAAAGGACTGAACTCTGCTAGAAACAGAAATATGAAACAGACCAGTGTTGACCAATCAGGGGTCACAAGATGAGGAAAAAGGAAACAATTGCTACACAATAATGTTTTGGGTTTAGGAGATGCTTCTCTTCTCTTTCAGGGGCACTGAAGGGGTGCTTCTGTTCATTCCTCCTCTGTCTGTTTGGATTCTCTCTCTCTCTCTCTCTCTCTCTCTCTCTCTCTCTCCCTCTCTATGATGGAGATTAGGTTTATTAAGAGGGCTTATTGTGTGTGTTGTCATGGATACCAGTGATTACACTCCATGGCTCCTCCTCCTCTGTTCTCCCTCAAACCTCTCAGGGATTCGTTGTCTCCAAAGTCAAATCAATTACCCAACATTCACCTCTGATATGGTGCCAGACAGACTGTGCTCTTCATTGTCAACCAGCTTGATGAAGGCCGGAGTACTGAAGGCTGTGATTGGACGTCTGGAGGCTCCTCCCATCTTTCTCCTCCCGGCTTTGATTCCGTTCACGTTCCTGTTTGTTCCAGAAGAACTATACACACTTGACTAAAGGTTGAACAGTTGTTTCTGCTCAGCCTCTCTCGCTCACATGAATGAAAACGAGTTCCTGAATTGGAAGTGACTTGACCTCTGACCTTGTAGTCACCACCACTGTTATGAGACAATGATTTGTGTTATTCAGGAACCTCCCGCTGCTGTGTGCTCACAGTCTGGATGCATGGAGCCCCGGCACACAGGTCCTGAGGAGGGTGAGAGGGGTGATGGGTTAAATGTCCCCTGCTGCCGGGGCCCTTGACCCCAGCTGCCCCGCTGAGGCCCTTGTTCACGACTGATGTCAAGGCTTCTTGGAAAGCATTAGTACACGGAGCAGGACGGCCTCCACCTGCACACCTCCAGCACGCACACATCCTCAGGAATGACGTCAGACCTCTATCTGTACCTGAGTCAGACCTCTATCTGTACCTGAGTCAGACCTCTATCTGTACCTGAGTCAGACCTCTATCTGTACCTGAGTCAGACCTCTATCTGTACCTGAGTCAGACCTCTATCTGTACCTGAGTCAGACCTCTATCTGTACCTGAGTCAGACCTCTATCTGTACCTGAGTCAGACCTCTAGATCTGTACCTGAGTCAGACCTCTAGATCTGTACCTGAGTCAGACCTCTAGATCTGTACCTGAGTCAGACCTCTAGATCTGTACCTGAGTCAGACCTCTAGATCTGTACCTGAGTCAGACCTCTATCTGTACCTGAGTCAGACCTCTATCTGTACCTGAGTCAGACCTCCAGCTGTACCTGAGTCAGACCTCTATCTGTACCTGAGTCAGACCTCTATCTGTACCTGAGTCAGACCTCCAGCTGTACCTGAGTCAGACCTCTATCTGTACCTGAGTCAGACCTCTATCTGTACCTGAGTCAGACCTCTATCTGTACCTGAGTCAGACCTCTATCTGTACCTGAGTCAGACCTCTAGATCTGTACCTGAGTCAGACCTCTAGATCTGTACCTGAGTCAGACCTCTAGATCTGTACCTGAGTCAGACCTCTAGATCTGTACCTGAGTCAGACCTCTAGATCTGTACCTGAGTCAGACCTCTATCTGTACCTGAGTCAGACCTCTATCTGTACCTGAGTCAGACCTCCAGCTGTACCTGAGTCAGACCTCTATCTGTACCTGAGTCAGACCTCTAGATCTGTACCTGAGTCAGACCTCTAGATCTGTACCTGAGTCAGACCTCCAGCTGTAACCCTGTAACCCAGGAAGCAGCGTCACATCGCTGACATGTCTCCTGAGAGACTGTTGACCTTGAACTGTGCTGACCCAAAGAGAACACCTCTGAAACTCTTCCAGGGAGAGAGAGAGAGAGAGAGAGAGAGAGAGAGAGAGAGAGAGAGAGAGAGAGAGAGAGAGAGAGAGAGAGAGAGAGAGAGAGAGAGAGAGAGAGAGAGAGAGAGAGAGAGAGAGAGAGAGAGAGAGAGAGAGAGAGAATATGAATGAGAATCCTCCAGACAGAGGAGGAGGAGCAGAAGCATAATGGAGCTTGTGCATGAACGGTTATCTCTTGTCAATAGACCTGAACACAAAGGTTGTATGTGAGGAAACAGGCAGGTTGGCCCAAGAGGAGTGTGTGTGTGGGGGGTCTGGAACAGGAGCCCCTGGCCCCTGATACTCATGAAGCTTCGCCGGCAGGTTACGAGCGACATAATTAAAAAGATAAACCTTATAAGCAGGCCAGAGAGATAAGGCTGTAATGAGAGCGAGGAGGAGCTCATCCAATGAGAGGAGAGCAGGGCTGAGGAGGCGGTCTCTGGGGAAATAAACCCTGGCCTGTCAATCATCCACTAGAGATAAGTGTGGATATGGAGCCCTAAGAGCATGATCTGTAGCGTCATGTAATCAGGATCAAACCTGAGGACACGCGTACGGCAGGAACAAGACCTTGTGGACCCGGGAGAGGCTCATCCTGTGGAGCATCTTCTCCAACAATCCTCAAATTAGGTCTTGCAATATATGCACTATGGTATTGTTAATGATTAACCAAAACCTCTCTCATTTTATCTTCGTCGTCCATCACCATGACTGCAGACTGCAGGAGCACCCGGGGATCAGGGAGCACCCGGGGATCAGGGCCATGTTGGAGAATGATGTCACGAGCAGTGAGAGGAACTCAAGCTGGAACAAGATGCAAAATACTGGCTGCTGGGTTGTCAAATTATATATTTGATCCATTATGGCAGAAGTACTGATTATAGAAGGAACATGTGCTTCAAGCCCTCATGCCTCCTCCACCTCTTCCTCAGCCTCCTGCTGCAGGGCATACAGGAGACCCGACAGACTGACTGTACTACAGGATTATTTCCTCACAGTGTTTGTGGGCACTTGAAGTCTTTTTGAGAGCATTAGATGGTAGATGAGCGGATGAGGGCTCACCCTGTGGGCGTGATGCTCGCCCTCCATGAGGCACAGCGGGCGCCATGAGAGCGGCTGCTCCTCATGGAGGGCGTGATGCTCGCCCTCCATGAGGAGCAGCGGGCGCCATGAGGGCGGCTGCTCCTCATGGAGGGCGTGATGCTCGCCCTCCATGAGGAGCAGCGGGCGCCATGAGGGCGGCTGCTCCTCATGGAGGGCGTGATGCTCGCCCTCCATGAGGAGCAGCGGGCGCCATGAGGGCGGCTGCTCCTCATGGAGGGCGTGATGCTTGCCCTCCATGAGGAGCAGCAGGCGCCATGAGAGCGGCTGCTCCTCATGGAGGGCGTGATGCTCGCCCTCCATGAGGAGCAGCGGGCGCCATGAGGGCGGCTGCTCCTCATGGAGGGCGTGATGCTCGCCCTCCATGAGGAGCAGCAGGCGCCATGAGAGCGGCTGCTCCTCATGGAGGGCGTGATGCTCGCCCTCCATGAGGAGCAGCGGGCGCCATGAGGGCGGCTGCTCCTCATGGAGGGCGTGATGCTCGCCCTCCATGAGGAGCAGCGGGCGCCATGAGAGCGGCTGCTCCTCATGGAGGGCGTGATGCTCGCCCTCCATGAGGAGCAGCGGCCGCCATGAGGGCGGCTGCTCCTCATGGAGGGCGTGATGCTTGCCCTCCATGAGGAGCAGCAGGCGCCATGAGAGCGGCTCTTCATGCTCATGCAGCTCAGAAGCAAATGTGATGTGAAATATAGGCCACGGCGTTCTCATCTCTCACTTCTCTATTTTCCTGCAATTCCTGGATCTTTATGACTAAAAGGACTTCCGGTCTGTGCACGGCTTTCCAGGTCACGCCCCCTCAGCAGGACGTCAGCGATGCAGCGCTGCAGAAACATGGATGTGTGTTGAGGCCCAGACAGATCGGGCCCGCATAAATAACAGACATGTACTCGTACAGCGAATAATTCCCACCCTTCAAAACACACATCTAACAATCTGTTCCAGCTGCAGACGTACGGCTCTCTCCCGCTCGGTGTGTAAACGATGTGGAGCACGGCGTCTCCTCCTGCACCAGCAGGCCCTGGGAGCCTGCACAGGCGGCTGCTCCTGATTGACAGTCGGCTCGTCTCCGGGACAGTCGGCTGCTCGAACGGAGAGTTTAGAGCCGTGAATGCAGCGTCTCCTGTGAGATGCTGGCTCTCGCCCTCTTTCTCTCTCTCTCTCTCTCTCCCCCGCTCCCTCCTCTCTCGCCCTCTTTCTCTCTCTCTCTCTCTCTCCCCCGCTCCCTCCTCCTCCCTCCTCTCTCCCTCCTCTCTCTCGCTCTCCCTCCTCTGTCTTTGACACCCGATTAGAGGAAGCCTGCTGGAGAGAGTGCGTCTCTAACAGGAGCAGCGTGAGGTGCTGTGAGCTGGAAAGTGAGCTCTCTTGTTACGGCTGTGAGCTTGTTTACATGAGCACCTGAGGAGGAGCAGGAGCACCTGACAGCCTCATCTCATGCTACAGGAGCCACGAGGAGGAGGAGGGAGGGAGCAAGAGGAGGAGGAGGAGGAAGAGCAGGAGCCAGGAGGAGGAGCAGGAGGAGCGGGAGGAGGAGGAGGATGGAAGAGCAGGAGCCAGGAGGAGGAGCAGGAGGAGGAGGAGGAAGAGCAGGAGCCAGGAGGAGGAGGAGGAGGAGGAGCGGGAGGAGAGGAGGAGGAGGGAGCAGGAGGAGGAGGAGGAGCAGGAGCCGGAGCCAGGGAGGAGGAGGAGGCAGGTAGGAGGAGGAGCAGGAGCAGGAGCAGGAGGCAGGAGGAGGAGCAGGAGCAGGAGCAGGAGCAGAGAAGGAGAGCAGGTGAGGTGAAGCAGCAGTGAGAGCATCTTTAGCTTCCCAGATCTGACTTCTGTAATAAATATGTGGGCCGCATATATATATATATATATATATATATATATATATATATATATATATATATATATATATATATATATATATATATATATGTATAAGGAAATGCTTAAAGGCCACACCTCTCTTACCCACAAGGCCATAGGAGGGAGACATATATCACCATGGTCTCATTTAAACAACAAGGATCGATTTAACCAAAGATTAGTTCTCATCAGAGTTTATAAAAACAAGCTTTAAAATAAGTGAATCCAGATCTAATGTCAAGGAGAGCTATGTTGCACAATTGAAACTAATCTAGTAAATTAAGTAAATCCATGTTTTTAAACCAAAAATTAAATAGAGTTGAATAAATATGGAATAATTGATTACCCAAATGATGCATTTGCGTGCTTTCGGGACCTCGTCTGCTATAAGAGAAAACATGTTGTTAGCTAGCTAGCTAACGTTACTCATGGTGGCTCAATGAGAAACTTTCATTTCTCCTCGGGCAGCGAGAAAAAGCTGTTGGCCGAATTAAATGAGCACTATGACCAAAATATTAGATATATAGATACAAAACAGACAATATCACAGCTAGGACAAAAGAGCCTGTTGCCATCTCAAAAAGACAGTGAAACCCCTCAGTAAGTTTAAAGATAATATTGGGGCAGATTTCATATTGGAGCTCATGTCAAGTTTGATGCAACAGAATTAAGTTAGGAGTAAAAACTAAACTGACATTTAAAGAAAGGTTAAATTGTTCAGTTTATGCTAGTTTTAGAGTTTGGTGCAACACATTTTAAAGTTAAACCATGTTTTAATCAATTCAATATATTTTGTGTAGCTCAAAATAAAAAATCACAACTTTGCCTCAATCACAATCTGGACACCTTGATCGGCCCGGAACAACAACCCAAACATGACTGGTGTCTTGTTGCCACCCAGCTATGAAATGAATCATAAACTACTAACGACCCACCAGATATTGTGAAGAACAGTTTGATATGATGGCCGGTGTTTGCTTGAGTTCATGAGTCAGCATGCATATTTAGATATTTAATAAAAAAGTAAAATAAGTAAAATAAGTTTTGTGTAGGGCCAATAAAGGTACACATTAATAAAGTAGCTGGGAGGTTGATAATATTCCAAGACAAAACACTGAATTTCCGAGATCAAAGTCATAAATATATGTGACAGAAGTATGGGGCCTTCTTCTGAATGTACCAATTCACTGCAATGCTAATGATAATATGCTTTTTATAGTTTTTTAACCTTTGATCTCAGAGAATATCCAGGACTTTTTTAAAGTTTTTTTTTATTTCTGCCAGAAATAATTATTTATTCCAAAGAGCAACACATGAATGTTTATGTGAGCATTTGTTTTTAAATTAAAATAAAAGAAAACAGGAAAGTTTTTAACATATAAAGGAATCCAATGTATTATAATGTTTTAAATGTTCAAGTCTGTTGATGTTTATGTATGATTATTGTAATAGAGTGACATATAATGAAATGTGTCTGTGAGCAGATAAGAGCGGACTTCTCTTTTCGCTCTACGTACAACGCTATGGAAGTAATGGAGACAATATTTAGCCAACGCGCCTCCTGACAGATGATTATTATTGTTCATCAGCCAATAGAAGCCATGGAGATGTCGGACAATCTCTCATCCTAATGAAAGATGAGTGTTCCATTATTAGCTGTACCGAGCATCATGAATCCTTCTCAGGATATAATTCCTCTCATGATATAATGGGGAAAAATCAATTAGGTAATTTACAACATTTTAATATTTTTCTTTTCTGGCTTAGAAAGATGTAGTTTATGACTTTGCTGTGTTCTCGGGTGTCATGAGCCTGTTAATGAGCGCTGAAGGACTGGCTCAGGGTCCCAGCAGCTGGACAGATGTTGAACTCACACAGTCAAAGGAACAAAGTTCATCTGACTCGCCTGTCAACAGTTATTCCAATCGTGCTCTCTGAATTACAAGCTGTTTTTATTCCAAATGCTGAATGTACAGCAGACAGCCTTGTTGAATTACTCGTTTCTGGGAAGTGGGAAGGATCTTTATTAGCCGGTCTCTTGTGGTCTGGCATGCTCTCCCTGCAGGGGCAACAGTTCACTTTGTTTCATTCGTCAACAAAACTAAAACGGGAAAGACATTGAAGATACTGTCTACTATCGTCAGTGCTCACTGTAACAAATAAGAAAGGAAACATGGTCTAGTTACTAGACAAATGCATATATGTACTTTCATCATTATAGCTATGAATTGTAATCGAGTCATAATTAGACCAATGACACTCTCTGCACTTCAGTATTTCTCTAACGCCTTTCAGGGCTCCAAGCATTCACATTCAGACATAAACATTAAATATAAAACCTTTTGATATGAAAATAAGGATTTTCCCCAAACATTGTATTGCACAAATAAAGGTGATAAACATGATCAGTCCTATCTCATGCTAAATATCATCCCACATAAGAAAGCTCCTTAACATGTGACATGTGACATAGTCGCTGCTCCTTCGTGTTGAAAGGAGTCAGCTGAGGTGTTCAGCATCTAGTCAGGATGCCTCCTGGACGCCTCCCATTAGAGGTTTTCAGGCACGTCCAACTGGTAGGAGACCCCAGGGAAGACCAAGGACACGCTGGAGGGATTATATCTCCCAGCTGGCCTGAACGCCTCGGGATCCTCCAGGATGAGCTGCAAAGTGTTGCAGGTGAGAGGGAAGCCTGGGTCGGCCTGCTGAACCTGCTGCCACCGAGACCCGACTCTGGATAAGCGGCTGATAATGGATGGATGGATGTGACATGGCTGTATTCTCCCTCATCAGCAGGACATGTCAACCACTCCATCCTCCTCTCACGTCTCCAGCACTCCCTTGGCATAACTGGCACTGCCCTCTCCTGATTCACCTCATATCTCTCAGACCGACATCAATTCATTGCCATAAATAACTGTAAATCCTCCACCACCCCAGTCACCCACGGTGTCCCCCAAGGTTCCGTGCTTGGTCCCCTCCTCTTCATCATTTACATCCTTCCCCTTGGACAAATCATCCGTCGCCATGGTCTCAATTTCCACTGCTACGCTGACGACACCCAACTCTACCTCTCTTCCAAGACCATCACCTCTGTCACCCACTCTCACCACCTGTCTCACTCTCACCACCTGTCTCACTCTCACCACCTGTCTCACTCTCATCACCTGTCTCACTCTCACCTCCTGTCTCACTCTCACCTCCTGTCTCACTCTCACCACCTGTCTCACTGATATAAAATCATGGATGCAACAGAACTTTCTCAAACTCAACTGCAATAAATCTGAAATGCTCATCATCGGCCCTAACTCCCTCACCTGCTCAGCCCAGACCTTCTCTCTGAACATTGATGCTCCATCGTCACCCCTCCACCCAGATCCACAACTTCGGCATCAACCTTGACCCCCCCCCCCTCTCTTTCCTACCCCACGCCAACCACATCACCAAAACAGGCTTTTTCACCTCAGGAACATTGCACGCCTCTGGCCTCCTTGTCCTCTGCCACCACCGACATTCTCATCCATGCCCTCATAACATCCAGACTCGATTACTGCAACAGCATCCTCTACGGCTCTCCCAACACAATCCTTAATAAACTTCAATATGTCCAAAACTCTGCGGCCAGACTGCTCACCTCCACCCGCCGCTACGAACACATCACCCTGGTCCTACACAACCTCCACTGGCTCGCGGTCAAGCACAGGATAGACTTCAAACTATTACCCATATTTGTTTGTTTTTGTTTGCTTTGTCTTTCCATTTTTTTGTTGTAATGAAAGCGTCTTTGTGTATTTAGAAAAGCGCTGTAAAAGTATGAATTATTATTATTATGGGTTCCATCCTCCTCATCCTCCATGTGGCCCCACATGGAGCCTTTCACAGGCAGAGCGGTGAGGACGACATCGCCGGAGCTGTGTGGCCTCGAGCACAAGAGCAACTGTGGGATGGATCCTTTATCTTCCCTCTGCACCTCCGGGCTCCTGAGAGAGAGCAGGGCCCTCTGGGTCTGGAGGAGGAGCCGCCTTACAGAGACACCATTGTGTTGTACATTTAAACAATTGAATAGAATAATGGATCGCCACACCCTTCAGTCTGAGCTGAACCTCAACATGGTGACGTAATCCACACATGGAGGACAATATTAAGAGCAGACGCTCACTTGAACTGCCTTTTGGAAATAACATTTGCAGGATGTTTCGTGGTGATAATATAAATCCTTATATTCTGTAGATATTCTTCATTGTAGTACTCTTCATGTCTATTAAAGTTCAGGTTAGCGAGGTCAGTATAACACAGCTATGCAGCTGTTGTGTCTATGAAATGTCCAGTTCTCAAGGGAAGTTAGTCACACGCCTGCGCACTTCAACACCACAACTGTTTATCAGTATATTGACATTCTGGAAGCAGACTGGTCGTTGCACGTTCCAGTCTTGTGAGAAAAGATGAGGACACGGGATTCTCCTCCTCTTGGCAGGATAAAGCGAATCAGATGTTAGGACGAGGCGAGACGAACCTGTGACGATAAACTGTGTATGAAAGGCCCCACTTCCGTTGTGGGGCAGTTGTTCTTTGCCCAACCTGCGTGTTGCTGTACCACTCACTGCTTTTGCAATTGCAGCGCTTACTACTTTGCTTGTGATCATTTAGTAAATAAATTTAGAGAACGAGAGAAGTTGTTGAACTGAGTTCTTCCAGGCATCCAATAATTGACACACGCTATTAGTGGGGAATCTCAATATTTCATTGACATAGAATAATTAATCTATTTCCTGTTTCTATGAACTGCAGAGGCGTGTTCATCCTGATTCAACGTGCGAGTCCTCCGTTGTGCCACTAGAAAGTGCTCTTCAGCCGGTTATCGTTCATCATCCCTTCATCATCCCTCCATCCCTCCATCCTCCGTCTTTCAGATCCCCATCTGTCTCTCTTTCCACCTAAAGCCAGACTGAACTGCTGCTTCTAATTTAGTAGAGGAGGCAGAGAGAATGTGATTTAGAAGTGTGAAGAAGAAGACTACAGTCTGCACCAGCAGCGCTGCACATGGTCCCCCGAGTGTTTCCTCCGTGTGGTCGAGGAACTCACAGGAAGAAGGTAATGTGCCCACTGGGAGAACGCACAGGACACCCTGGCATCAGGGTCTGTGTGCTGCGCCTCACGGGGGCTCGGAGGTCCTTATGTGTCGGTATTCAGACTTATATTTTAGGAAGTGTAAGCCAGTAGCGACGGGATCCTTCACTGCCAGAACAACTTTACAATATTTCAGCTGATAGCAAAAAAAAGAGCACTGTGCTTGAAATGGGGGCGAGACACTGTAAAATAAGAACAACAAGAACAGCTGGACCAGCGATTCCTCCCAAGCATCTGCTTCACAGTGACGGCTTTCAAAGAGGCTCGAACAGCAGGCCTAAACCACTGCTCTCTCTCTCTCTCTCTCTCTCTCTCTCTCTCTCTCTCTCTCTCTCTCTCTCTCTCTCTCTCTCTCTCTCTCTCTCTCTCTCTCTCTCTCTCTCTCTCTCTCTCTCCTAATTGGATCCTTTCAATTGTTTGTTAAATATGAAAAGAGTGATTTGACAAAACAAATTCTCTCTTATTAATTGCTGTTCTGAAGCTGTCAGCCCGTCTCGTGGCCTCCATCATTTGGGTGTCAGGCGTAGGGGTCAGCCCGAGGCGACAGAAAGCTGGATTCACATTTTTTGGACCATATGGTTGAATCCAAATTGTCCCCTGACCATGACACGCTGTCCAAGGTTCAATCAGCAGTGTTCACCATGACGTGAAGACAGAAACCTCTTCGTGTCATTGTTGTTTGTGGAGATGCAGTTCAAACTAAAAGTTCCAAACAAAACATTTTAGTTCATTTAGTCTACAAAATATATATATATATATATATATATATATATATATATATATATATATATATATATATATATATAAATAAGTATGCATTTATAAATATATTTGAGGTAAAATAGTCTATGATAAAATCAGACTAAAACTTGGGAAAATGTAAAAATAAATATTGATTAAACGTGTTAACATTTTCAATGAAAAAAAAAAGACTTGAATCTGAAGAATCACACATCGTTTCTGGTAAGTGTCCTCACACACCCAAATATTTCTTCTTCAGGAGTTGCTTTCACTGCTTTACCAAGTTTTGTTGTATGTATAATATATCTACCAAAACTATACCCTACCTACAACAGAGCCTAATCCTAATCCAAACCTGTTTCCTCTCACCTAACCTCAACCACTTACCCACTTATACCTAATTCATACTTATTCAAAACTAACAGATCACCCAAAACAAGGATTTAACCAAGTTTAACCAAATCTAACCCTAACCCGATTCTTATTACCTAACCTCAACTATTCCCAGAACAACAATTCGCCCAAGCTTAACAGTTACTAATCCTAGACCGATCCCTTTCACTTTACCTCAACCTCTCACCCACCAACAACATTACTCTGACCAAATCAGATATACCAAAAAGTGCAAAAATGCAAAAAGAGACTCACAACAAACACCCCCTACCAATGCAGGGACATTCGTCTGTCCGGGCATCTCCTTATGTCTCCATTCAACTGCAAAGTTATCCAACAAAGCGGGGAGATCTATGTGAACTTCATATGACCTAACCCTAACCCTGAACCATGGAACAGGTACAAGCAGGTAAACGGTACGTTCTCCACTCACCTCTCCATCAACAACAACAACAGATGTAACCATGATATCTAATCACAATTAAAAATACATAACAAAAACTAAATGTCTAAACTTTTGACTAAAATGTCTTCATGTTTACTTTTGTCAAACTACAACTAGACTAACACTGATGAAGGGTGTAAATGAAACAACTATCTAATTCAAAATCAGGTACCAAAATGAACAGTGTTGTCAGTTTCATATACAGTCAGGTCCATAAATATTTGGACATTGATACATTTTTCATTATTTTGGCTCTGTACACCACAACAATGGAGTTGAAATGAAAAAATCAAGATATGCTTTAAGTGCAGACTTTCAGCTTTAATTTGAGGGTATTTACATCCAAATCAGGTGAATGGTGTAGGTGTTGGTCCCTTAAAAACGGGGTGGCCACTTATACATTTGTTGTAGTTCCTACACCGTTCACCTGATGTCCAAATATTTATGGACCTGACTGTAAAATCAGACATGTGTTATATTCTATGGAAGAGGTCAAAGTATGGCAGTCCTGAGAGACATGGGTGAAAACATTAATTCTGGTGATCCATAAGTCTAAAATGTGTTCTGTCCTTTGTTGATGACTTGGTGAAACTAAGATGTTCCTGCATGGTGGCATTGTTTTTCTTGTTGGTTGCTAATACTCTTGCATTGCTCCATGACCCCATGTTAGATAGATAGAGAGAGAGAGATAGATAGATAGCTAGATAGAGATATATAGATAGATGTAGACTTTATTCATGTTCTAAATAGAGTTTTACTTTACACACCGTGATAAAACACAATATATGTGCCTTGTGTTTAGAATGCATGGAGAAATTAAAACTCACTTAGGTATCTGTGCACTTTACCCTCTTGTGGCTGGAGTGAGTATTACAAAAACAAACAACAACAACAACAACAACTACATTTCCCCTGAAAAACTTTTTCCCCACCTGTTTTCACATGTAAAGTAACTAAGAAAAAACATCCCACCAAATATTTTTTCCCCATCCAGCAAATATGTTTTTCTCTCCACCTGTGTCACAGATGGGATTTTCTTTTTAGGAACATAGGAAGATTATCCTGGCAGCATTTTTCACCTGTTATTAAGTCATAAACACTGGAGAGAAAACTATTTTGATCAGACTTTAAAAATGGCTCACCACAAACAAAAAAATCTTCTCACTTGCCATTAAGGGCCAGCCTAGATCAGTAATGCACAAATGAATCTGAACAAAAGATTGCAGCGTAAGCCTGGCTAGGCACAGTTTTAGAGTTGTAGGCCCAAATCCAGGAGAACGGGTGATACGGGCCTGGTGCAATGCTCCTATATCTTCTCCAGAGTAATACATGTTAATGGCACATCTAGGGGACATTATGGAGTCATGGTACAGCGAGTCTTCATTTAGAGCCACGTATGAGATGAACTAAAGGCCAACTCTTTTAGGGTGCCCTGTCTGCTGACCTGGAATGGCCAATCCATTCTGATTAATTGGATCCTTTAACGAGCATCTAGTGACTATTATATGAGCGCTCCAGAGGGAGCGGTGCAGGATGTTGGGATGGGTCCCCTGTGGAGTGCTGCTTCACTGGTCCCAGATCCTTCCAGGGCCCCTGAGAGCACGGGAGCAGCCGGCTGGGGGAAGATTACCACAAAAGATGGCTGGACCCTGTCTCCAGGGAGGGAGTGCAACATTGTAGCTCATTCAGATGATAAATAGTGAGTCGGGCTGTTGGTGTGATGTTGAAGCGTTTTGCCATGAAGCAGTTCAGACTTTGCTTTGCAATGTGTGAAACCTGTCAGGGTTATTTTTGAAATGTGAAAGTGTGAAATGATTTAGTCTGTCTCGTTGATGGACGACTACACTGATTGCAGATATATTACTTTTACTTTTACTATGACTATTATTAATTCATCATTTTTTAAATCAGGTATAAAGTACTTTACAAAGCTAGAAAACTAACATAAAAAGAGTTTCTTGAACGCCCTTATATCATAATATCATAACCCTCAGCTCGTCAGCCTCTCTGTTCGGTTAATAAAAAAAAATATATAATCCATTTTATGAAGCTAACAAATAGTAAGGTGTAATATTTGAAATACAAATGGTGAACATAGTTTGTGTGATATGAAGCACTGAGCTGTTTAAAGTATCTGTTATTTCTCTCATCACTTGAAAACCATTGAGAAAACATTTTTTTTTTCCGCAAAGTTGCATATTTGATTGAAGTTTCGACAGTGCACACATCTGAGAAATGGGAGGATGAACTTCTGGCTTTATTGGTCAAATAAAGCCTCCAAGTGAGAGGAGAGGTGATGGATTCAATTAATCCTCCTTTGTCCGTTTCCACAAAGAACATAATTATCACTAATGGTGATAGCAGCTGCAAAGAAACCTCACACACACACACACACACACACACACACACACACACACACACACACACACACACACACACACACACACACACACACACACACACACACACACACACACATTCTCAACAGTTGTTAGACGCCTGGACAGAAGTTCAGCATGCAGCACTAGAAGGAACAAAAGGGCAATTTCTACAGTGGGCCAATATTTGGGCAAATTAGCTCTCATCAATTCAATTTGCTTGCATTGCCTGTCTTGTCTTCTTGGTGCAAGAGGTTGCTTAAATAAACTCTGTGATGAGAATCAGCAGCTGATCCCATCACGGCCTCATTCAGCCTGGAGCAGCGCTCCTCTGTCTGGGCGGCGATAGCAAACTCTTTTCATTGACCGCCGTAATAGTTCTCCTGCAACCCGTTAATTACTGTGATGGTAAGATATGGATAGGGCACTATACAGATGGTAATTGAAGAGATGTGTGTAACCACCCCCGCCATTATTAATCCACATAATTTCCTCTTTCATTTCAAATTAATTGGAATAAAATGCTTGCTACATTAGCCTCATAATGAAAGGCAATAATCTACAAAAATGTATAAGAGCAAGACCTTCTCTGCAGGTTCAAACTAATTAAATTCTTTTTTATCCATATTTCATTAAAATGCTCTCATTCCAGGCCAGCCAGTATCAGGCCCTTCGTCATTCAAGAGGCACTGATGAGAGAAAAAAGGTGAATTGTTGAGAGAATCCAACTGTCAGCAAATTTGGTTCCAAATTAATTATTTCAGCCTGATAACCCTTTTCATCTCTTTTGACTCACTTTATAGAAAGAGCCAATTAATTATGTCAAACATGCTCTGCTCTCTCCTTCTGCTCCCCAGAGTGGGCCGGCAGGCTGATGGGGATGTTTACTGTAAGAGGACAGGTTGATGCTGGGGTGGTGGGTGATGGGTGAGTGTGTGTGTGTGTGTGGTGTTAGGGAACTGCCCGCCCCCAATCTCGACACACCTGTCAGGCATACAGCTCGTTATCTAGGCACTGAGGGCCCAGGCTGCTTTCGTCAGGAGCAGAGCTCTAACAACAATCCAGAGGAACGTGTTGGAGCCGCATAGTCGAGCGCACGCACGCACGCACACACACACACACACACACACACACACACACACACACACACACACACACACACACACACACACACACACACACACACACACACACACAGTCCACTGTTAGACAATTCACTCCATTAGCCCACCGCACTGAGCCCTAATGAGCTGGGGAGATGGAGAGCAAGTCGAGGGTCAATGGATGTTGTTTCTTGTATGAACTTACATTTGTGTTTTTATCGTAGCATGCAACAGAGTGTTCTCGTCATTGCGGTTGTGTTGTGGTGAATCTCAAGGTAGGCACAGTACAAGCAACACTGAGTTTGTTCGTGTTCGTGTTTGGTGGCGGCAAATTACTAACGGGTAAAGTGACGTTACTAGTTCAGGATCTTTGAATGTTCTGATCCAGATCCATCAAGGCCAGAGTATACTAGAAAAACACGAGGACTTAGTGTGTTTCCAGTACATCCTTCATATCAAAATGTCCCGATCTATCGTCCAATGAGGTAACACAACGGTTGAGCCTATGGCCTACTGATGAAAGCTCTTGCATTTGCAGAACTATGTGGTGATGTGTGGTGAAATGACAAACAGATATCTCTGGGAAGTGAGATCCCAAAACAACCCTGCAATCAGACTGTAATGTCTGTGAGGGTTTAGTGCTGTCCCACCGTCACATCGTCCAGTGTTTGAGGGCTCTCTGGCAGACATTTTGAGCCCTTTATCCACACTAAAAGTAAGTCTGCATTTCTGCAGACTCTGATTGAGGGACTTACCCACAATTCATTGCAATGTGACGTTAAACACAGAGTTACCAGTGAAAGCCAGAGACGTTACAAAAAAAGGTATAACATGACATGATATGGTTGCGTGATATGTCTCAGCAAAGTTCTGTCCCATTCACACTTACACCAGTTCAAGCCCCAGTCTCTCACACTAAACCATGTCTCAGGTGACATTAGATAAATCCCTGAGGGTTCAGGCTTTAAGACTTTAGGGGGACATTGGGACTGGGCCTTGAACAAACCCAGTTTCCTCTCTCAGCCAATTACTGCCTGAAGTGCGCTGGGCTGATTGTCAGTTTCCAAAAGGGTTTGGATGCCTGAAAGCCCGCTCTGCCTGCACACAGCCCCACAGAGCCGCTGTAAAGTCTTCAGACAGATCCAGAGCCCACACAATAGGTTTAGGAGTCCCTCCTGTTTGGATTTGATCAGCGTCAGACTTGTTCTTGGCAGCGCCACCACAATACTAGACGGCTATTTTGTACTGTCTCATGCTTTAATCCTAATCTCCACAGTAACTGCGTTGATATTGTATTGACTTTGTGATATAAGTGATGGTGGGAAGATTGTTTCATTTGATTAGACTATTCTGTACATCACCTCATACTTCCCTTCATGTGATGGATAGCAAGGACCGCAGTGAGCAGAAGGTATATGATACTTCTATCAGACAACTGAGTCTTTTAATTCAAATTCCTTCATGTTGTTTTCAATTTGACTAATCTCTGCCACAAGCAGTTCAAGCCGACCAATGACAATTATCTTGCTCCCCTTGTGGCATTTTCATAGCTGCCGTAGCTCTGACATGTTGAGGCACCAAGCGCAACAACAGAGCCTATGGTCACTGAAGATATGTCTGTTAGCGCAGAAGTAAAAATGTAGCTTTGGTCTTGTTACCTGATAGGAGGAGTTTGGTATTTTCCCTCTCAATTCAGGAAGTCGTGAGGCCTGAAGCTTTGCCTCCTCCGTTGTGGGAAAGCAGTAAGTGCTGGCCTCTCAGCTCGGTGCTGAGTGACTGACATGTGGAGAGGCACCAAAATGAGAGCGTGACAACATGACTGTTTCCACAGGCCTTCGGAAGGGCGTGTCCTGCCCGAGCAGAGGCTGTGACACCTGGAGCCGGATGGGGCCGGAAGAATTCAGGAATCGCTGAGTCATCTGGTAGGAGGAGCAAGGAAGCCTGTGGCATCGCTGCAGGCAAAACTCCACTAAATAGCATGATTCAAAAGTTGTGTAATCTTTGTCTTGGAAAAAGAAGGTGGGAGTTCACCCTCTCATCATAGAGGCCCTTCCTGCATAGTTGCCACAGTTGACTACACTGTCAGCCAGTGGGAAAGGGATGGGCAGCATCCGGAGAACCCAATACAACGAGCTGGGGACACAGACGTGTGCTGGTTCTTATGCTGTTTATGCATTTTGTTAAATACATTTTCATTTGTGGATCCCTGGCTGCATATCTGTTGTGTTTCATTATCATTTTGGGTATTTCATACATTTCTTTTCTGGGAGCAATGGGCCTCCAGCGATAACCACTGTGCAATGAGTCTGATGAGTCTGCTGTTACTCAAGCCTTCGTTTTTCACTCATGGACTGTATATTTCTTTACTTAGCAATTTTGAGTTTGAAAACCCAACATAAATTACGTTTCAAAATGATGTTGTCCTGTTGACACAGCAATTCGAAGTTTGGTTAATATAATTATAAATGTATTCATAGAGCCTACAATATTGCCATTCATCTAAATTGGCAATTGATGCTATTGTATAACAATATCAATATGAACAATTTAGATTATTAACCCCCTCCCAGCAGTCATTGCTGCCTTGCTGGTGAGAAATGTTTCATATGGACCATTTTCAATCAGTTCATTCAGTTGCTGACGGTAAGTATATCATTTCCTTTGTGGATCTCCAAAAGCATCACTTCAATACAGGATGCATATCCTTATATGGTATTATTGGGGGTTTTGTTTGTCATGTTTCCAGCAAATAGGCTACAACTGCATTTCTTTGTGCAACCCTGTATTGCACAATGACAATAAATTGTCCTTAAATCCCAGAATCTTTGAATCTGACGTGGCACACGTATGAGCCCACTCAAAGTGTATATGGGTTTAGCCCAGATTGTAGTGAAAAAGCTTGAATTGAAGATTGAGCTGCCCCTTATTCTGTAGCTGAGCAAAAAGGATTCCGTCACATTCATTTCAAACTTAATTTATTTTTTGTCTTACTTTGTTGACTTTCGTCTTCATTACTGGTGCACTTAACAGTTATTGAGGTACATTGTATATACATCAACATTTACCAGTAGTATGAGGTTATTGAGGTACATTATATATACATCAACATTACCAGTAGTATGATGTGTTATTGAGGTACATTATACATACACCACATTACCAGTAGTCAGTGGCTGCTGTCAGGGCCTGCTAAGCCTTCTCTGCTGTTCTAAACAGAATCACAAAGTTTACATTACAAAGTTTTTTTTATTATTATTATTTAATTTTTTATAATTAAAAGTTATAGCTATTTTATAATGTAATTGTTTTTCACAAAGCACTACATGTATTATAATTATTTATCCCTATTAGCTTATTTTCTCATCGCTCAGCTCCTGTGTTGCTCTGGCTGCAGACATTGCAGAGCCTTCAGCCTCTTTGTCGCAGGCTGAAGGCTGAAGGCAGAGCAACAGAGCGCATGCTCGGCTGCTTGTTAAGCGTCTGCTCACAATCACATTGGAATCGGGGGGCCGTTAAACTATATGACGATGCCTGCTAGCTGGCACGCCAGTAGGTGGCAGTAATGCACCTTTTGTTGGATAAATCTACATTAAAAGAAAAAGAAGAAGAAGAAGAAGCAGCAGCTTGAAGCGAGAAGCTACCTTGACTCTCAAGCTGAAGCCTGAGAGACGGATTAGGTGATGATGTGGTGAGTGGCCCACATGAGACACGCAGCAGGACACTTGAGACAACGAGGAGGATGTGACTGCGCTGCTGTTATAGCAGGTGTAGGTTCACAATCCACGGCCCACCACTGCCAGTAGTATGATGTGTTATTGAAGTTGAGGTACCTTATATATATGCCAACATTATCAGTAGTATGATGTGTTATTGAAGTTGAGGTACATTATATATACGCCAACATTATCAGTAGTAAGATGTGTTATTGAGGTACATTATATTTAGGCCAACATTACCAGTAGTGAGATGTGTTGTTGAGGTACCTTAGGAACCTTCCTAACAAAAAAGGACTATTCCACCGCAGCCCTGATCCAGCTTCCACTGCAGGATTTATATCTGTCGGTGAGTCCCTGGTTAATTGAAGGGGAGAGAAGATCTCTCTCCTTTGTGGTGTAAATGTACTGGCTGCTGAGGACATCCCTCTGACTGTGGTAGCATGGCACAGTCCAATTCCTCAGGCCAGTCTCGGCTGCAGGTAACTGACAGAAGACGGTTAGCACTTATATTAACTCAACACATCTAGATTGTGTGCACTCAATAAAGATATGAAGGGAATAAACAAGTCTTTAGTTCATTTCAATTCAGTTTATTTTGTATAGCCCAACATCACAAATGATCCTCAGAGGGCTTTACAATCTGTACACATACGGCATCCCTGTCCCAGGACCTCACATCAAAGCAGGAAAAACTCCCCCAAAAACAGAAAAAAACATTCACAGTGTGGCAACCCAGGGGACTTGGAGGCAAGATTCAGAAATAAAAACAGGAGACTCAGAGACAGTAGTACTGTAACAGAAAGTATCCTAGGTTAGGGGAACATGGGATGGGGTCTAACTCAACTAAAGATTCCTCCCAGTCGGGGTCTTTAGCCTTCGGTCTTTCCCCTGGTGTGAGACGGTTCCTTCGTCCCGTGTGGGCCGAGCAGAGAGGTGAGTGCACTGGATTACCTCCCGCCCGATGTGGCTCCTCTCCAGAGGTTCAGGAGATCCTCGTAGCCTCCTGTCCAGTCTGTCTTCTCCATGCTACTTCCCAGCTCTGAGAAGATATTCTCCCTCTGATCACTTGATGGGCTGCAGGTGTGACCAATGCCATGTGCTGATTGGCTGCAGCACCTGCACTGGGAAGTAGACTCCCTCTATGACCTCCCGCAACCTGAGCTTGGGGATCCGCCCCCTGCGCTCTGTCTGCTCCACCTTTCCCCTTGGTTTGCCACAACTGGGAAAAAAGGAAGAAACCTTCCGGATGGACAGAAGCAATAGATGTCATGTGACCAGAATGAACAACGTAACAGAGTTACAGCACATTACATGAATATGACAGAAATTATTCATATAATGAGTAGTAGGCATGGTCCATGATCCAGATAACCACGATCCATGAAGCAGAAGGAGGGAGAGAGGAGGGGCATCAGCAGGGCCATGGCAGGAGGCAGGAGGCAGGAGGCAGGACCAGCTCCAGACACAGCCGAGATCTATAGAAATTTAAGGCGAGACAGCACAAAGGCTCCGGGGAAGAAGTAGAGTCTCTTTAATGTGCATTAAAGAGACATGAATTCATCCAGAAGGAGAGAGGGAAGGGGAGAGAGGAGCTCAGTGTATCCTAAGATGTCCCCCAGCAGTCTAGGCCTATCTATAAGCGCTATCAAAGAGGAAAGTCTTAAGTCTCCTCTTAAATGAGGTGACTGTGTCTGCCCCCCGGATTGAAAGTGGAAGCTAGTTCCACAGAAGAAGAGCTTGATAACTGAAGGCCCTGGCTCCCATCCTACCAGCTAATACAGGAGTAATGTGAACTCTTTTCTTAATTTTTGTTAGTACACAAGCTGCAGCATTATGGATCAACTGGAGAGATTCAACAGACTTATTAGAGCAGCCTGATAATAAGGAGTCTATAATATGTAGTCTAGAAGTAACAAATGCGTGAACACACTTTTCTGCATCGTTTTGAGACAAGATGTGTCTGATTTTTTTAAAATTTGTTTTATGTGGGAGTTAAAGGACAGGTCAAAAATAACTCAGAGATTCCTTACGGTGGTGCTGGATGCCAGAGCGATGCCATCCAGAGAAACTATATCATCAGATAATTGATTTCTGAGGTGTTCTGTTCCAAGTAAAATAACTTCTGTTTTGTCTGAGTTTAACATCAGGTTTTTATGTTTGTAAGACATGCTTCTAGTTTAGCGACCTGGTTGGTTTCATTTGGCTTGATCGACAGATATAAGACCCACCCTCCCCTTCTCATTGAATTTTCAGAAGTACTATAGGCTTAGACTGCTGGGGGACATCTTAGGATAGACTGAGCTCCTCTCTCCTCTTCTCTCTCTCTCTCTCCTTCTGGGTGAATTCATGTCTCTTCCTTGACGGACTGGTGACAGCTGCACCTCCAGTCACCAGTCCGTCAAGCTCCTGAAGTTCGCGGATGACACCACCCTCATTGGACTCATCTCTGGTGGGGATGAGTCCGCCTACAGGTGGGAGACTGACCACCTGGTGACCTGGTGCAGCCAGAACAACCTGGAGCTCAACGCTCTGAAGACAGTGGAGATGGTTGTGGACTTCAGGAAGAACGCAGCCCCACCCGCCCCTCTCATCCTGTGTGACTCTCCCGTCGACGCTGTGGAGTCCTTCCGCTTCCTGGGCTCCATCATTTCCCAGGACCTCAAGTGGGAGCTGAACATCAGCTCCATCACAAAGAAGGCCCAGCAGAGGATGTTCTTCCTGAGGCAGCTGAAGAAATTCAACCTGCCAAAGAAAATGATGGTGCAATTCTACACTGCCATCGTTGAGTCCATCCTCTGCTCCTCCATCACCGTCTGGCACGCTGCAGCCACTGCCAAGGACAAGGCCAGGCTGCAGCGCATCATCCGCTCTGCTGAGAGGTGATTGGCTGCAATCTGCCGTCCCTCCAGGACTTGTTTGCTTCCAGGATTCTGAAGCGGGCTAGGAAGATCGTAGCTGACCCCTCTCACCCTGGACACAAACTGTTCGAGTCCCTTCCATCTGGCAGGAGGCTGAGGTCCATCAGGACCAAGACCTCACGCCACACTAAGGGGCCGTTCACACCGGACGCGACTTTTAAAAGCGCAGCCGCTTCAAAAACGCCTTGACAAAAACGCGCCAGGGAAAAAAAATAAAAACAGCCCGCTGCGCCTGTGGAGCTGGCCTGCGTGCGCACCCGGGCGATAAAACTTCAAAATGGATTCAAGCAGACGTCGCGCTCTTGCCCTTGCTGTGTTGTGGGATGAGGAGGAGGAAAAAGCCCCAAAAAAGCGGAGATTTTGGGTTCACGATATAAAAAAAAAAGAAGGAAAGAGTACGGCGAATACCACCATATATTCCAAGAATTGTGTCTCGATGACGAGCGCCGTATGCTATTGCAGTAGTTTTTTTATCTTGAATTATAAAGTTCTTCGTAGTTGAAGACTGCTAATATGAATCCTTCGTCGGCGGTTGCCATTTTCTTTTGAAATTCCCGCTGTTCATACCATACGGAAACAGGAAAGAAGTGGTAAAGTAATAAAGCCCGCCTCTTGCTTGATCCGATTGGCTGCCTTGGCCGAGTGTGACATTGATGAGCTGTGCGACTCCGCGCAAGGCGTTTAAAAGTTGAGAATATTTAAACTTTTAAGCGCGCCGAAAAAACGCTAGAAAAACGCGTCGCGCAGCATTTAAAAAGCGCGCATGAAAGGCGCGCCGTACCATAGGAAAACAATGGTTTTGCTAGCGACGCGTTTTTGAGAGTCGGGTCCGGTGTGAACGGCCCCTAACAGCTTCTTCCCGTCGGCAGTCGGGCTCATCAACAGGGCCCGGGTCTCCCACTGACTGTCTCTGTCACCCCCAGGACTATTTTTATTTTCGTCTTTCTTCTTACCGGTCACTCCTCTGCACACTTCATATTTAAACACTCATGCCACTTAACATACACTTTTTAACTTAAACACACGTCACTTTAACATACACTTTAACTTAAACACACATGTCACTTTAACGTACACTTACATTAACGTTATCTGTTTGTCTGAGCACTTTATCTTATACTTATTTTAATACCCATTGCACTGTTGTTGATTGTTGATTGTTGTTTGTCTCGTCTAACGTCTCATGTCTAATTTATGCACCTTCCGCCATGAAAAATTCCTCGTTTGTGTAAACATTCTTGGCAATAAACGGTTTCTGATTCTGATTCTGATTCTGATTCAATGCACATTACTAACTCTACTTCTTCCCCGGAGCCTCTGTGCTGTCTGGAGCTGGTCCTGCCTCCTGCCTCCTGCCTCCTGCCTCCTACCTCTTACCTCCTGCCATGGCGGCCCTGCTGATGCCCTTCCTCTCTATCTCCTTCTGCTGACATGGATCGTGGTTACACAGTTTTTTTTTTAGATAGATGGAGCAGGAGAACAAGAGAGAGGCGGTTCTTTTCTGACACATTTTGTAGACACATTGGGCACACATGTAAAAGCCATGAAAAATGCCAATTTACATAATATGGGACCTACATTATGTAAATTGTTAATGTAGCTTTGAGATGACAATGGACACTGATGTGTGAGTGTTACAATGGCTCATAGGAAATACAGCAGTTCCACTCTCTTGGTTTATTTCCACAGTCCAATATTCTTTAGTTTATTTGAAGGGCTGGCTCAAAAGTTCACTAAAGTTTATGACCTTTTGTTTTGGCATCAACCAAATCCTTGATCCTCTCCTCAGCTACTTCTCACCAAATGTGCACCTCTGTGTTCAATTTCAGTTTTAGTTCAATCCAATAAAAGCTTACAACTATAATACATTATTCGGACCCTCTGACTCTAAATTGCAAACCATCACACAAGAGCTAATTATTTTGAAAGTCATGGCCAAGATGTAGGCTAATGACGTTCCCAGGACAGCATTACTTTAAAAACAGTCCAAAAGGTGATTTGTCATGAATGAAAGAACATGTCTCTTCTCACAAGGGTTACGGTATTGTAGCAATTTAAATGAAGTTAAACAACCCTGTGGTTGCGGAGATAATTAAGGAAACGTTTTCAAAAAGTGTTCTTTTTTTTGTCAGAGAATAGGCATAATGTTAAAAAATCAAATGAGTGCAGACAAGTTACAATGCAGTGCTTTTCATCTAAAAGAAGACCCTAAAAACGTGTGCTGATGTTTGCGGCCATGTGTGGATGTGTGTACTGTGTGTGTCTGTGTGCATGTGAGATAGCTTTTCGGCTGAGTAGAAGTCATTCTCCTTGATTCGTTCCCAGTCACACATCCAAATGAGTTTGGATGAGAAACACAGCGGGGGCCTGTTGGCCTCCCGAAATCCAAGGCCCCATTTCACTGCATGGAATCGCCACCCTCTCTGATGAATGTGCAATGAAGTTATGCATTGTAGATGTGGAAGTTTATATTGGAAAAAAAACAAACACATGACTGTAAATTGGAGTTAAAACACACAGAAGGACCCGCATGGTAATTTTTAAATTTGTCATGCTGCAGTGTCTTCAGTTTGGTGTCGCATCAGATGAGTCTGCATCTGGATTTCCCGAACTGGCTTTTAAAACAATAGATGTATTTCTTGACCTTGCATTATTTTTTTAGAGGACCTTTTCTGTTCAGCTGTGCCACTGCAACACATATCATATTGTCTGTTTAGATAGAGTAGCCTTTTAATCATGGATAAACTCAATACATGTACATGTACATTAACATTTGCTAAATTAAAGCTGCACTAATTCATATTTTCATATTCACAATGGTTCAAATTATTATATGTATTGTAATACGCATATACCAATCCCTCGGAGAGTTTCAACTAATGCCAGTTCCTCTCAGTAATACGTTGCTTATTAGCATCTTTATAATCATTGTTTTGGTTTTTGGTTCATTGCTCTCAATAATCGTATGTGCCACATGCAGGTGTGTTCACAGAAGGATCTCTGATACACTTGTTGTACCGGCTCAGCACCAAACAACAAAAGACAACATTAGCGACTAGCTTGTGTTAGCCATTAAAGAGTCAGATATTTTCTCAATTGTTGGTGGCAACCAAAACAGTCAAGTGATGACAACTGGACTTAACTTCATCAGGTGGACACGTAACACAACTCCAAATACCGGCACATATTGCTCTGTGCCTGCTAGGTGTATTGGCATTGAATTAAGTAATGTTGCCTTCAAAATCATGTTAGCAATTAACTAGCACCTTTTCTAAAAGCATTTGCAAAGCAGATTTTTGTTGTTGTTGTGTTGATCACTGGAATAATGTGAAACCATTGACTAAACATTTGTATTGCATCGCCAAAATGTGGCAATAAATTTCTGCAAAGCCAAAAGAAAATAATAAAAGGCAAGACATTTACAACACATTCAAATTGGATCGATATTGGGAATGCAGAGTCAAAGGTCATCGAGTCAATGAAGCACCCGGTCAAAGGAAAGGGCCTCTTGTATTTCATGTCATTCAACGAATTAAGTTACCAGTTAATGCGTGTCAAAAATGTAATGACCCCAAACTCACATCCCTTGCTAGGAGTTAATGTCTTAACAAAAAGCTAATTTGTGATCAGTATGAAATATTTTGAATACCTTGTAAGTTTATAGACCATTACCTTAGGTTTAGCTTATCATGTTTTAACAGGGGTCATTGAAGCTTTCACTGATAATGCTATTTTCATATTCTAGACAGTGTTTATCTGGGCGTTCTGTTCGGAGGATCCTCGAATAGTCATCATCCAATGTTCACTCTCCTTGTTGCTCTGATTTGGTCTCCAGCTCCTTTTGAGAAATGTACCTGGCCTTTAGCAGTTCAATGATCCATGTTCTTGCTAGTCGCTAACTTTGTTGGTTCAGTACTGGGCAGGCTAAGGCTAATCATCGCCACACTCAGAGGAGCTGTATTTAACTATTTTATGTTAGAATATGTTATTTTACTATAACACCTATTTGCCATATAGTGGTGTAATGTCTACATGAGCAGAGAATGACGTCACTCTGGATGTGTTGTTATCTCAGAATCAGCTTTAATGGCCATGTGTGTTTACACATACATGGAATTTGACTCCGGTTTCACTTTGCTCTTCATACTTTTACACAATATACAATAAACAAGATAAATATAAAAAAGACAACAGTAGTCAGAGTAGTGCAGATAGTGCAGATGGAGGAGTCTGATCAACTGTTCATCAGAGTGACGGCCAGTGGAAAGAAGCTGTTCCTGTGTCTGGTGGTTTTGGTGGCGCACAGAGCTTTGTAGCGCCTACCAGAGGGGAGGAGGTGAACAGCTTGTGTCTGCAGGGTGTGAGGGTCTGCAGCAGGGGTGGCCACACTTTTTTGGCTCGCGAGCTACTTTTAAAATGACCAAGTCAAAAAGATCTACCTACATTAATAATGGTAAATACCTTTTTTTTTAAATATATATATCTCGAGTATACTTTATATTTACAATATTGGCGTACTTGCATAACTGCATGAACCCTTATGAAACAATACAATTCTGTACATTTTTGGTCATTACATTTCACTCTGATGACTTCACTGAATGGAACCAGCAGGGTTGCATAGTCCGGACAGTAGCTGCTGCTAGCCAGCCTCAGGCAGACCAAATGGTCATCAGTCATGGTGGAACGGTGTTTGGACTTAATATTTTTTATAATATTATTATACAGTCGGCCTTCTCCGGATGCACACGGAACAGCCGTCTTTGAAGAGCTCTCGCTCGAACAGAACAGGCGATCTTCGTTGCCACATCCATGATCTCTTTCATGTTTAGCATTGTAGCGCATAATGCTTGTTGGTGTATTATGCAGTGGTAATTAAGGAAGTCAGGGAAAACATCGTCCTCCCTGTACTTGGCAATAAATCCATTCAAGCTGCCAACCATTGCGGGCGCACCGTCCGTAGTGATTGACAATAATAGGTTCGTTCGAGATGAGCCAGTTCTGCGCAGAATCGATCGGCGAGCAATGCATGCTGGTTAGATTTTAGTCTGACTTGATCCCGACTTTGTCAGGCCTGGACTAAAAAGAGGACCCAGATGCAGAAGATATACGAACTGGCGCTCTTTATTGCTCGCTGATCTCGTGGCGGAACACAAAAATCCTTTGGGAAAGAATAACTAGACTGAGGTTACGGGCTTAGGTGCTCGGACAAGGACGAAACACTTTGGCACAAGACAAAGGGAAGACGCAGACTATAAGCACATGGGGGTAATGGGGAACAGGTGGAAACAATCAGACGGTGACACATGAGGAAGGGCAAGTGACCTGAAATGAGGGGAGAGTTAGACTTCAAAATAAAACAGGAAGTTACGAGACCAAACCCCAAGACAAGACAACCCTCACCGAGGTGTGACAGACTAGATCTGACGTCATGCACACGTGGTCAACGATAATCTCACGAGAGCAAGGCAGCCCCCGATTTCAGAGCCAGGTGCCGCAGTAGCTCTCCACCGACTGTGTGGCACAGTGCATGATGGGAAACGCCTGGCTGTCGCCACATCAGAGAGCTGATTGGCGCTTAGATTTGACAGCAAACACCACGTGTTGTAGAAAATCCTTACTTATGTGTAGTTGTAATACTTAACGCTCGATTGTTGACTATTAGTCTCATGTTTAATCTAAAAACATATATTGTGTGGTTGATAATACACAATCGTATTTATACAACACATATCAAACCCAGTAGTAATGTCTTTCACAGGCAGACATAAAAAGAACAAAGGATGCAGCTAGACCCACATTTCTACACAAATATATATTTATGAACACATATGAATAAATCCAAACGTGATCTGTAAACTACAAGAAGCCTAAAGTTCGGAACTAACAAGAAGTCATTTTTTTCTGTGACTTCCTGTTACTGACTACTTTGAAGGCAGCTGAAAGCTGTCCGACTTGACCGCAGTTTTTTGACTCCGCCCCCTGCTGCTCCCGCTGCTCTCATCTGGATTCCAGGCGAGGCGCAGCTTTTTCGAATTAGCCTGTTAATTTGCTCACCGGGAGTTGCGTTTTGTTTTAAAAAAATTTTTTAATGGCAT
Organism: Myoxocephalus aenaeus; assembly: GCA_038501785.1. Classification (NCBI taxonomy): domain Eukaryota; kingdom Metazoa; phylum Chordata; class Actinopteri; order Perciformes; family Cottidae; genus Myoxocephalus; species Myoxocephalus aenaeus. Next base: position 3,027,626 of record JBAMJR010000038.1, on the reverse strand, counting down.
GCGATCTACCCGCGATCTACCCGCTACGACCGCGATCTACTGGTCGATCGCAATCGACCTATTGGGCACCCCTGGTCTACAGGGTGTGAGGGTCTACAGGGTGTGAGGGTCTGTAGTGATCTTTCCAGCCCGCTTCCTGACTCTGGAGGTGTCCAGGATGGAGGGCAGGCTGGAACCAATGGTTCTCTCTGCAGACCTGATGATCCGCTGTAGTCTGACTCTGTCCTGTTTGGTGGCCGATCCAAACCACACAGTGGTGGAAGAGCAGAGGACAGACTGGATGATGGAAGAGCAGAGGACAGACTGGATGATGGAAGAGAGGACAGACTGGATGATGGAAGAGTAGAACAGGATCAGCAGCTCATTGTGGATCCCAGAAACCTGAAGGTCTCCACCGCAGACACAGTGCTGTTGTGAATGGTGAGGGAGGGTAGTGTTGGGGGGCTCCTCCTGAAGTCCACTGTCATCTCCACAGTTTGGGGGTTGTCCAGGTTGTTCTGACCACACCAGAGGACCAGCCGTTCAACCTCCCTTATCTTATGTTCTCCTTGATATATTTTACATAGCCATGCGCATGCTTTTAGTGCATGTTAGTGCACGTGAGCGTGCCCCACTGGTGAGCGAACCGCTGCTCTCGTGAAGTGGTTACAGTTTCCCTTCAGGTAAACAATGTTAACTCTGTCAGCACTTTTGGGGGCGACTGTGGCTCAGAAGAGCGGGTCGTCCCTCAAGCAGGTTCAATCCTCCTCTAGTCCATGTATTGTATTAATGTGATGTAATGTCCATGTGTCCTTGGGCAACAAGAATCTCAAAAGGCTGTCCCATCAGTGCATGAGTATGAGTGTGTGTGAATGGGTGAATCACGTCTAGTGTTAAAGGACTTTGAGTGGTCGGAAGACTAGAAAGGTGCTATGAAAGCACAAGTCCATTTACCATTTTGCTGTTGATTGCACTGAGAGTCGTTGAAACACAATTAAAATGCTTCCAATCTCCTATCTTCCACCTTGTAGGCTTTAATTCACACCTCAATATGTTTTTTTTAACTGTTGTATTTGTCATAAGTACTTTCACACAGAACTCAAATAGTACGTGGCCAAAAACCGAAGTAATTCTTTTCCGCATCAAGGTCCATTTCTCTGACCTTTCATACTGCGAATAAAGGCATAGACCAATCACGGTGTGTGATTGGTTGCCAATGATAACAACATGGAGGCTCCTTTGTCCGAAACAAGACGCAGACCTTTCACAATAAGAGCCCTAGACATATACAGTACACTGTGTAACTGTTTACTAGAACATTTTGCTGTATTTAAAATTGATTAAAAGTTGAGTACAATTTAAGGCTTTCAGGTTCACGTTCTGTTTGTGTTTTCAACGTCTGCCATCACCACAAGCAACCACAGTGCACTCACCAGCCAACTCGATCAGCAGAAACTTTGTACGTGTTCAGTTTGTGATGCAGACCAAACGACGGGAGAAACTAATGTTCTACTTCACTCTAACGCCAGAGAGCTGATTGAGTTAACTCAATCTGCTGCTGGTCCGCTGAAGGAGCGCTGGAAGCGGCTTCATTCAGACACTCGTCCTGGAGGAGTCGGAGCTGTGTGCGACTACGGATAATATTATGAACCCAGACACGGGGGCGTTAGATGTTCCCACGTTTGTGGGACTTCCACAACAAGAAGACACTAGCAGAACTCGTGGTTATTTCAATGGTGGATGGCGGAAATAGTAACTGTTTTTACGGCGATAAGGCACAGCGATAAGCCACGCCCCCTTTCAGGCGCGAATGAAGCGAATGATGCAAATTAACCACATAAAGTCGAGCAAGTAAACTCAGGCAAACAAACATTGCAAATTTTCGCAACGCTTTTGGTGTGAACGCAACATAAGACATTGTTGTCCAAAGTAATTTAACATAGAAAGTGAAGGTAAAGTGGCCAACACTGTTGGACCAACAGATCTTGACAGGAGGAGCTTCAAAGGGAGTGCATGTTGTGGCTCTGTGACCTGCCCTTTGCCCAGTTCCTGCTTCCCAGAGAGCTCTGGTTTCCAGTCGCTGGAGGGAAGGACAGTACCCTAGAAAACACACACAGGGTCAAATGTACGCTTCAGTTTCAGACCAACAGAACTGCTGCTGTGATGCAGTCATTACACAGCTACACACAATGGCACCTCAGCAATGTATGCTTGGCAGATAGCAAGTCATGGAGACAAAACAATAGAATTGAAGGTGAGTGAGTACAGAGCTTTAAACAGACGATAGAGCTGCAGCGCCTCAGATCATCTGGCCGTGCTGGTTACCCAAATCCAGTGGAATCCATGGAACACTCTCGTATCGAGAATATTCTTAAATGAATTTACTGAGCGAGTATACACAAAGTCAACAGAACCGTCACACACGGCACTCACAGAGGCAAATTACTCTGATCACGTTGTACTTAACACAGACATGAGAGTTGTATTTCAATAGAAGGAGCTTAGTTGTTAGTCAATGCCACAAACCTCAATCGACTCCCAGATTCCCAGTTTCACACTGTGTACAGACGTATTAATAATGTGTGCACATTTTTGCTGTATACATCTACCACCCTATTTATGTTATTTCTCTTTGACAATGACAGAAGAATGTGAAGAACTGATAAAAGACACTGCTGTTTTCTGTGGATCATGTTGGTACTACTGTCAAAGGTTAACCTGCTAATATGTGGAGATACATTAGCACAGTATCCCTGTCAATGTGTTTATAAGCTAAGCTTTACTTTGCTGAGCATGCATGTACAGTATACACACCCTGACTCCGCGCTGCATGGCAACAGGTTGTCCACATATCATGGAGCAGCTTGCGCAGGTGTCTCAAAGGTCAGAGTCTGTCAAGGGTCTGAGGCAGAGGGGTGGGAGGGGTCACATAATCTGTTTTAAACTGTCCGCTCTCCTTCCCCTGCCACCTGTCCTGTCTGTGGGAGGTTTGGCTTAGGAGGAGCGGTCAGCAGCTATCCGGACACTTTTCAGGTTCGTGGGAGGCTATGTGTGGAATGTCCAGACTGTGTGTGTGTGTCAATGTCGTGTATATTATAGAAAGGCAGGGTAAAGCCAGCACCTCGCCATGTTACCACCGCTGAAGAAATCAGTGTTTGTGCACTCTTGTGTACGTATCCTATATTCATGCATGGCTTGCTGAACGGGCCGACACAGAACACAATGTGCAGACACACACAGGCCCTCTGCTAACACCTCTTGTCGGAAAGGAAATTAAATGCAGACTAAAAGATACAAAACAACCCCAAAGAGTTGCAAAATGACCACAAATGACACAGCCAGGTAGTCGTGTTGTGTCTTTGTCAGTCTTGGTGTAGGAGGGGCGGGGCTACTTTTACATGTCTGGGTCTGTTGATTCATAATCCATAGACACTCAAAGCACTTTACACTACATGTCCACACACACACACATTCACCAACTAAAGCACACACACACAATCCAGAGGAACGTGTTGGAACCGTATAGTCAAGGGCGCACACATACACACACACACACACACACACACACACACACACACACACACACACACACACACACACACACACACACACACACACAGTATACTGTATATGGACACATGCGTGCATTCCAATGATGGAATGTGTGTTTACTCTCCGCTGCCTCACCACAGCAACACCAGCTGGACATCTGGCCTCTGGCCTGTCTTAAATTAGTCACCCTTCTTTATGAACTCCCCTCTTCACTAACATTTATTTTCTCCTCTCCTCTCCTCCCTCTCTTCTTAATTCTTTGATAACTCCATCCCTTTCGTTCTCACTTAAATTGGCACATCTGCACCACATCCATGTAGCCACACTTATAATCATTTACATCTTTTTGTTGAGGCCTGAATTCATTCTCCTTTCTCCTGTCAACAAGAGCAATTTCCTGCATTGCAGAGCGTTGCTCTTATCAGTTGTCCACCTTCAAATGTGGCAATCTGCCAAGTGAGGATGATTTCATGCACAAGCCTGAAAACATTAATAAACTGGTTTATTTTATATTAACTATTTGTAAGGGTGCTTACAATTGGCATCACATATTAGGTAATTAATTATTCATAATTGTTATAGATGATTTAAAAAATGACACAACTTGAATAAAAAGCTTTAGAGATAATATTTATGGTTCAGTTTGTGCTAGATTAATGTTATCAGGAAGACTGCATTCAGCATAATGCATGTGCCATCTTCACAAAAATGTATACTTTACAAATGACTGATATGAAAGATTTACACAGAGAAAATCACTCAACACCTGCAAGTAATATTAGTCCAATGTAAAGGGAACAGTGACAGCAGTAACCTAATACTCTTCAATATTACAAACATCCAAACACTGAGTTCCAAAGTTCAGGTTGAGGGGAAACAAAGACAGAGGAATGTTTCTGACGTGAGATGTCACAGCAGCTCGTGCTCCAGAGAACTGAAGTGAAACGTTGTCTTCCAGAATGAAGAAAACGTATGCAATGTCCCATTAAGGCCTTTTCCACTGCAGGAACGCAATGAACACAACCTGGACTTTTAAGAACCCTTGAGCATTTTGCATAACAATGCAACAAAACATAGGTTGAATATTCATAATCCAAGTATTGCCTGTATTGAAAAATACTTCCTTGCAGTGCTCAGCATCATTATTAATGTTGTTTTACTTCTACAACCATACTATTGCATTCCATCACCCCTAGAGTAGCAGAAACTTGGATTTAGTATAATCTCAAGAGCGGTGCAGGATTTTAGTTTTGAGGAATATGTCCTCAAAACAGAAACTGGGACAATCACTGCAGTGGAGTTAAGGCAAGGCAAGGCAAGTTTATTTGTATAGCACATTTCAACAACAAGGCGATTCAAAGTGCTTCACATAAAACCATTAAGAGCATCAAAACATAATGCAGAGAAAACAGGATTTAAAACAGTTAAGAAAACATTAAAACAGTCAAAAAGCTAAATAAAAAATTAAAATTGAATACAAGTTGCAGTGCAGTTTAAGAAATAAAATGCAGTAGTGAGATGCAGCAATTGAATCTGGATCAATTAAAGGCAACAGCAAACAGAAAAGTCTTCAATCTGGATTTAAAGGAGGGTCTCACTCAGTAAACATTGTAAACATGAGTTTATGTCTCAATCTCTAGTTTTAAGTCTTCTTCAATACAGCATGATGTTCATTTAGTAAATTATGGTCATTTAGAGTCAAACAGACCATAAAGCAGGGGATGCTTTAGGGTGGGGCTTAAGATTGACATGTTGCTACCATGGCTTGGTTCGGTTTAGGTGTTTTTATTTCCTGAATGTCAATTGCAATATTTTGATAAATAAAAATGTCTTCCACCCTCTTGTGTCACATCTGGTTGAAAACAATTACGATGGCAACAGCAGCATACATTTTCGGAACAACAGTTTTATTGAAACATAATTAGGGAGTAGTCTTTTAAGTTCCGACTTTGCTCAGCATTACTGTACATGGTGGGCTTCACTTCTGTATGTCTATATAATTTAGGTAATTAAAACAAATGGAACTGTGTGGCCTATTTCAGCTTTTTAGCTGTCTTTACCAAACAGCATCTCCCACAGTCCAAAGGCTTTGATCTGAAGAATAGGTCAGTGAGTGGCTGTGGCTAATCAAGCACAACAGAAACAGTTCTTCCCTGAACAACCTAGACCTTTTTGACACAGCAGAGATTAAAGCTAGAACGTTGGAAATGTGACCGTAGTGGGGGGCGTTGGGAAATATCATGGGTCAGGGAAAAGGAGCTGATTCCATCACCGTCAAAGCCCTGAATGAGTTACAGACCAACAGGATGTCTAAGAGGATCCTGCCAGTCTATTGGGGCTAGTTTCCAAGTGCCATCAGATGATGGGGAACGTTTCTATATGAGGACAGTTAGGTTTACATGCTTTACTGCAATGACAAAATGACACAGAGGTGTCTAAATATATATGTGTTTGTTGTATCGGATTTGAGAGCTGTACGAGACGTGCAGACGCTGTAATGCTGCGTTCACACCAAAAGGTTTTTTTCGCCTGACTTTACTCGCTCGACTATATGTGGTTAAATTATGGGGTTAATTCAGTCTCTTTAATGGCAAATGCACACAGAAAGATTCACAAATGCGCACAGAACAATTCACAAATATATTTGATTTACAAATGCACACAGAAGGGTTTACAAATACATTCCAATGATTTATATCAATGTATAAAAAAAAATCACAAATATATTTCTGCATTTGTTTGTGAAAAGCTTCACATTTACGAGTGGCTTTTATGAGACTCCCCTGCCGTCCTTTGGAGTCGTAAATGCATTTTTTCTATATGGACCTATCCGTAGCCAATCAGACGTCGCCCTCATTTTCAACCAATCACATGAGTGCAGCTCCCCCCTCCCCTACCCACGAGGGCGGTGCCAGTGTACAGTTACGGAATTTGCGGAGGTGATCAGTCAAACAATGGCGCTGGTACTCACAACTGAAAGTTGACGTTCTCTAAATACTACAGTTGTTGAGTCACAACATGACATTTTAGGATGTTTTCAGGCGAGAAGTTAGTTGTTTAAGCATCAAATCTGTGATCCGTTCATCTAGAAGCAGCCGACTTAAAAAGATACGCCGACGGGTTGAGGTCCGGCTCGTGGGACAGCTGAGTCCCGCCGGCACCGGGCCGAGAGCAGCCTGATCCCGGCAGGACTTTTTGAAATGATCCGCTGGCTCCGATTTCTCCAGTCAAATTGTTCTTTAAAGTTTGGGTTAGGGTGGAAGGAGGAGCAGGAGGGGACAGGGGACTGGAGGACACCGGTTTGAGTAAGGAGACATGGAAGGTTGGGTGCACCTTTAATGAGGACGTGAGTTTGACGCGGGCAGTAGCGGCAGCAACAGCGGCTTATAAACTGCCGCGGCTTGTTTATGATTAAATACGACTTTTTCTTTAAATTTATAAGATGCGGCTTATAAAAGGGTGTGCCTTATAACAGCATTCTGGATCAACTGGAGAGATTCAAGAGAGTTATTAGAGTAGCCTGATAATAATGAATTACAGTAATCCTAGTCCATCTTAATGTGACCTTGGGCAAGACACTTAACCCCAAATTGCTCCCCTAGCTGTGCCTGCGGTGTGTGAATGTTAGGTAGTCCTGATGGTCAGGTGGTACCTTGCATGGTAGAGTCTAGAGGACTGTACTTGGATAGTGACTATACTTTGTTTGCCTTGTTAGTCATGTTTTGCCTTACTTTGGTGGCTAAAGAGCCACCTTGGTCCCTGGCTCCTGGACCCTGTCTCCTGGACCCTGGCTCTTGTACCCTGGCTCTTGGTCCCTGGCTCCTGGACCCTGGCTCTTGTACCCTGTCTCCTGGACCCTGTCTCCTGGACCCTGTCTCTTGGTAAGGTGCCCAATAGGTTTTAATAGCTAGGCTTTAAGCTCTCAGTGTCTGTTTAGTGGACTAGGAACTAGAATAAACATTCAGAACTATATTGATAAGCACACAGTAGTACTTCACTTTTTACAACCATGAGTACACTTCAATACTTTGCTATGAAAAACTCTCAGCACTACTTGCTTTAAATGCAGATTATACATTTATTTCAGGATTATTAGCAGGGGCATAGCACCATCTTAATTATCTACTTCATTTGATTACATTACCGATTGATCACAATGTAAATTCCTTGCTGAGCAGAGACTGGGTGAAAGTCCTTTGTGGTCCTTCCTGAACATATCGTATGAGGAAATATTTCACAGTTTCCACCCGGTCAGTACTTTCAGTCAACAGAATCAATATTACATATTACCTTTTGGGTAATAGATCACGATGCAAAATGCAAATTCAACTTTTAGGTTATACTCATTTTTGTATGTGTTCCTTGGCTGGATCTTATAGTCCAGTGTATCTGCCTTTCCCTCAGGGCAGTTCTTCTGGGATCTCAACTCTACTTGACACATAACAGACCTTAATTTAGGTGGAGAGGGCCCAGAGAGAGGGCTTGACTTCGAGGTATGTCTACACTCGCACACACAGTTATATGTTACGGGATCTTTCCAGTCAGTAATAGGCGAGGTGGTTTATGTCCTCAGTGCATCTGTGTGCCGAGTCATTGACCGGGTTTCAAACACCCATCTGCTGAACACTGTGATGAAGTTCAGAACAAGAGGACGATCAGGTAGCGGCCTACTTCTTTAATGCTGCCGGCTTCCCAAAGTGTGCAGGGTGATAGACAGGACCCACATCAAGGTTCAAGTCCCTGTACCATAGCCATGACTACCATTAAGGTTGGGACCACAGACTAAAAATAACGTGTCGTTGGTGCAGCAAAGACATTGCACAACTTAAAATGACCGACTCGCTCATCTGATTGCTTGAGTACATGTTTGTGTGTGTGTGTGTGTGGTGATGTGGTAAAGAGGAGGATCTTGCCGTTACTACAACATCTTTACTCAACGCGGTGGTGCTGTGGTTATGTCAATAACTTAAGGAAATCAAACATGCAGCTGGTTCCATGCCAGCGTGATTCAGGTAATTAGATGGATTCCTTCTCAGACAGACTTCATCTGAACAACGCGTCTGTGTGGTCAACTTGAAATAAGCAGTGGCCAGTGATGTTGTTTATTAGTTTCTCTTTCCACTCTATATAGGCTACATGTGTTTACTTTATTCATTGAGGCAGATACAAATTAAACAACTGTCATTTGAAGCTTCATTTTGGGAATGGAAGAGATACGGGACAAGATGAGGAGACAAGAGGAGACAGGAAGAACAGGTACTGCCCACCGTACTTGTGCTTTTTAACACAAGCACACATTTCCTTTTACACTTTGATTAAACATCATCAACATTCATTGTCAGATGTTTTGTGATCATTTTAGCCTCTTCTGTATTTTCAGATTGTTTAGTGGATCATTCATTGCAACATTTACCTGATTCTCATGTATTACAGCTTGACAGATCATTTAAGCTACTGCCAACTGTCATGGTTCTAAAGCTATTGTTATCCAATTGCTGCTATTCAAACATCTGCAAATGCAAATCCCAATTCATTTTGAAGAGGTAAGTGGATCTATATCTCATCAGTAATCATACGACCTCCTCTCTGGCACTGTCATTATATACTCTCATTGTTTTTACAAATCTGCAACTTTTGTAATGTATTTATCTTTTTTATTGTATTGTGTGGTATTGTGCTGTACAGTATTGTACTATAGTGTTTGCTGTTGAATTGTACTAAAAATGGGACCCAGGGACCATACAGATGAAAATGAGCTCTCTAGCTAACTCTGGCACATTTAAACCTGAACTGTTGATTAATGTGCACCGTCTCTAGTAAATAAATTCAAATAAATTGAATTAAGTGACTCGTTATTAAAACACATGTGAGACGACTAGACAGGGATTGTGTGTGTCAGAGATACTACACAATCATCCTTAAGCAGTGTAGTGTCACCAACATCACATAAATGGTCCCTCCTGTTCATACTGCAACACTTATTGTGAACAAGTTAAATAACATTTACAATGTTTTTCCCCAAAAAATATTCCCTCAAAGGATGCAAAAGCACATTTCGATGAGAAATTATATTATATAGAAAACAAGTATACAAATATAAACAGCAATATGTAAATGTGAAAAAGTGATTATATATTACAAAATATACAAACACATAAATGAACAAATACTGATAATTATTCTCTTATATTTTGTTATGCCTATTTATGTGTCCTCATTTATGTTCTTTCACAGATGTATTCTTCATTACGGCAGTCAAACACAGCATGTCTACGTGATTGTTTTCTCACTGTGTATGTTACATTTTGTATGTTTCACTGTGTATGTTTCATTGTGTATGTTACATGTTGTATGTTTCATTGTGTATGTTTCACTGTGTATGTTTCATTGTATATGTTTCATTGTGTGTGTTTCACTGTGTATGTTTCATTGTGTATGTTTCACTGTGTATGTTTCACTGTGTATGTTTCATTGTGTATGTTTCACTGTGTATGTTACATGTTGGGCCCACTGTAAACCAAATTCCCTCTGAGATAATAAAGTGAATCAACCAATTAGTGCAGCAGTACTGTCCCTTCAGTCAGACACATCTTGTCTAGAACAGGAGGAAAGTCTTGTCGCCAGTGGCGGTGCGTCAATAGAGGGCGCTAGGGCGCCGCCCCTCCTAAAATTTTGCGATGAAAAAAAAAAAAGAAGAAAAAAAATATATAATATATACTGTCAAAAAACATTATATATCAAATAATTTAAATAAGAAATATACCGTGTTGACGCGCTAAATGTGTGTGGGAGACCGTAAGCCCCTGTCAACAACCACTTAAGTTAAATATAATATATCGCCATTCATCATTACTGAGAAAAGCCCCTCCCCTCTCGGGGCGCCGGCCAAATGTGTGTCTATGGAAAGCTAACAAACATTTCACCCTCGTGACGGCAAGGACAGCTTCTCATTGGCGGATGAAACGTGAATCTTCGGGCGCACGAATCTGCGCCCTAGCCAATGACATCGTTTCTTATTGCAACGTGGTTGGACTATTCGTCCAATCAGAGACCTTTATCATTCCCTCACACCACATATAGCTCCCACGTAGCTACGCGAGCAACACAGCTAGCAGAGACTTTGATTATGTTAGTATGGCGACTGAAAACTCTGTGGTATCTCTACGCGAAACACCTTTCAATCCACGATCAGATGTTGACAAGAAGAGGCTGAAAGAGTTGGGACCCGAACGTCCGGATTTAAATATTCAGCAGCAAAGCAGTGAAGCTACATGCACCAAGCTACATGCTAACCGGAGCTGCTAGCTGGAGGCTCAGTGTGCAGTGGCTCTGAGCAGCCGAGGAAGCGCCGGGCTGTGAAGGAAGATGAGCTTGAAGGATTGCTGCAGAGGTGAGTGTCAAAATCAGCAGATGCCTGTGTTAGAGTTTAATGTTTTATCTTTCCCACAGCAGAACACATGTTGGACATTGTTAGATTTGGGTGGATATCATATCAGGCTATAACTTTATCTAAAATACCAATTCAACCCCCAACAAGTTAGTGCGTGTGTGTGCGCGTGCGTGTGTGTGTGTGTGTGCGTGTGTGTCATATATACAGCCATCAAGGTGGCTCCTGGCCTTTTGTCTATGTTGCTGAGCCATCAAGACACACAAAACATAGTTTTTTGTCTGTAGTATGAAGCCTGTTTGTAGTAGATATTTCCCCACAACTTATCTTGCTGTCTCTGTCTCTCTCTCTATATATTTATCTGTAGGTTTGTGACACCATACTTGGACACACCAGGGAACGCTTTGCCTTCAAAGACCACCTCACCAGTGCCACCTTACTGCAGGGCCCCCAGTTTGAATGCTACGTCAATGTATTCCCTGAAGTTGCTCTGGCCACCACATTGAATGTTTCTTAAACCATTCTGCTCTGAACCTCTCATCATGCCCAAAGTTACAGTTTGTTGATAGTTGTTATTGGACAGTGTTGAGCACTGTGTTTTCTTGAAATAAAGCTTTGTTTTTTAGAATATTCTACTCCAAACCTCTTTTCTTCTCATTGTGGAGTGCTATTTAAACCGCGCCCCCCCAAAAAAAAAAGTCACCAGCCGCCACTGCTTGTCGCTATTACCTGATTTCCACTCATTGAAGAGTTGAGACCCCTCTGCAGTGCAGACACACACATAGACCTGTTCAGCTTCCCGCTGTCGACTCACAACCTCTCTCTGCTCGGGCGCTATCATCACTCCTGCTGCTGTAGTGTGACCGACAATATTTAGAGTGACAACTGCCACACTGGAACACTTATGTTATCACTGTGGCCCAATGGAGTCTCTGCAGTTGCATAACCGGTCTGCTACTAACAATGTACAATATATATATAGCAACTAAATATAACGACTTGTGCAGCATGTAGGGGCAAATAGTGACGGAAATTAACTTACATTACTTATAGGTTCCATTTTGATGTAGGCCAACTTATTCTTCACTCTACTTTAATTTTATACTACTTTATACTTTTTTTCTACATATTATTTGTATTAAACAGCTATAGTGACTAGTTACATTGCTGAAAACTATTTGACATACTAAACCTTCCCTTTGAGTACATTCTGTCTTTAAAGTCAGGACCGTGACATAAAACTAATAGTTTTTACAATTTGATATTGCTACTTTTATTTAAGTAAAATTATTTGAATACTACTTTGACCACTGGTGGAAAGAAGATAGCTTTGCAAAGCAGAGGTCATTTCTTGTATCTAGGGACCTGGACGTTTTCCCATTCAAATCACTTACAGTATGTCTGAAGCAATCCGTACAAAGACAACTTCACTAACGAGGTTAGCCTGTTAAAGTGTGCCTTGTATATGGTGAGCTGGAGCTAGCTGAGAGTAGCTTATATTTAAGTTAAAAAACTTCAGACGTTTAAATACAAAAATCCACAGACAATGAGCAATGTTTTGTTCCTATTGCAAGACGTGTTTCTGTTACTGCAGCTCGAGTCTCTCTGGTTCCAGACCTCTGCGTAGATGGGCCAGTTAGCTAGCAGTTAGCTAGCAGTTAGCTAGCAGGTTCACTCAGCGTTTACATGTTTTATTACTATCCAACACCACTAAACATGTTACCACATTGAAATCTGTGAGTCATGTATATGGTTCAAACTTTTTTGCATGTCGCTCAGCAAAAAAAGGAAAACAATGCCAGTTGGAAGTCAATTAGGATTTTTGGTGGACACACAAATAAAGCATCAACGTGTATAAACAACACACATGGTGGTCAGTTGAGGAGGTGAATTGTTCAACCAAACACAGGACTTTCAACCGCAAGGCCAGTGTTTCAGATCCTGTGTCCCGTGTTGTTGGAAAATGAAGCGTCTGCGTCTGTGTTGCATTATTAGCATTAGTACTGTGTGTGTGTGTGTTAATATTTTGTGTAACCAATCTGCGTGGCTAAAAGTTTTAGCACAACTGAAGTTTACGACGATGCCTTGTTTCAATGGCTAGACCTTTCCAAATAAACACACTGCAGCTGTGAATGCAAAAGGATAACTGATCAACATTCCTCATAAATAACTTATTAATTTGCTTTCAGGCAAATTCCTTTCAATACCCTAACAATTTATAAGAAGTGTCTCTGAAATATTTATAAGCCAGGGTAAATGGGAAATTTGTGCCTCACTAATGACAAGAGCATTCCCTCTAATTACACAAGTTGCAATGGGATTAGACAGTTCTCATTTCTTAAAGACCACTGACTGGCATAACCACCAGTGTCAGCCATTCACCGCTGACATGAATGAATGGAAGCTACCGTTACACACTGTGCTAATAAAAGTGTGTCGTTTAATTAAGCCCACTGTTTCCTCTCATAATAAAGCAGCATGTTTGAAGACCATGCCTGACGTATCAAGAGATTTGTACTAACACCCCCACACGTAATTAATAAGACAACGATATCGCAAAGTGCCTGTGGTTCCCAATCCGAATGGCAGTGCTGGCAAATGCACAAAGCTGCTAATAAACAATATGAAAATGGGATTCCCTGATGACCTCTAGAGGGTTTGAGATTTCAAACACACTCGAGCAATACTAAGTGTGTCAACCTTTTCAAAGAGGGGGAGAGAACAGCTCAAAACCCTTGAAGAAAACCCCACATGTATGGGCAGTGGCTCAGAATCAGAGACCCCTGGCCCCATACAACCGAGACAGAAGGTTATTGCTGATACGGTGAGGCTTTAAGGGCCATTATCAGACAGCACAAACAATTAAGGGTGTCAATAATGAGAGAATAAGAGGGGTCTTTTGTGGACAGCCTTTTGTGGCAGAGGCCCCTCTGGCATGAAAAGACCCAGACACACTGTTGGACCTCCCCCTCGCTGGTGTGCCGATGTAGTCATTAGCTAGTGATAAGCCTGGGGAGGAGGCGCAGGATCCAATTTGGGAGGAAAAAGATGTGGAATGGGGACAGTGTGAGCTGTAAACCTACGGCATTTACATTGCTCTTACATGAAGACAGACTTCTAATCAAGATCAAAATATATTACATCACCTTTTAATGTAGCACTGGGACCCCAGTAATATCATTAATGCTGTCCATGATTGTGCCAGATAAATATTCAGCCCACTGTCATCATCAGGTTCATTTTTCCCACCGTCCTCCTCTCATGCCGTGATTGACACCTACATCCGCCAGGCCTTGGAGAGCAGCCAGCCATTCTCTTGTGTCGCGGCTCTGCATGGTCGATCACGGGGGTCCCGCCCTCGGACTCGGGCTGCCGGGGCCCGACAGGGAATCCCTCGCCCCCGACGACACGTTTAGGAAGTAGCGCTGGCTGGTAATTGTCCTGTGCCAGCGGGTAAGATGGGGGGACACAGGGACAAGACAAAGGGAGGAGAGGATGAGCGTGAGGGACAAGGCCTCCAAGCCTTTCATGGGAGAGTAGCCGTCTAGACATCAATGCATCACAGGAGAGATTGAGCCTCTTTTATTATGACTTTGAAAAACTCTTGTTCCCCGCTGCAGGATGGGAAAGGAAAGCTGGTTTGTGTTTCAGGAGGAGGCGTGGAGGTCAGGCTCACAGAACTAGAGCTTGACCTTGCTGATACACCCTGATGTCTGATGGGATGACAACAGTCTGAACCAGGGTTACATGTCACACTCTCTTCTCTTCTGAACATCACTGGATTGATGTTGCCGATAGCTGATATTTTGGGGGGATTCTCCAAGTGCTTACTTTGAGGGGTTTTCCTTGAGAACAGTTTCATCCACAATTTGAAAAGTTGTAAAGGCTTATGAAACTGCATTTACCTAAAGACATATTTTTAAACTGATTCTATCTAACTCTTTTTCAACTATTGTCTTCTACACTGTTCATCATACCTGCTTGTTCATCATATCTACTATTTATTTATCTTGGTTCTCTCTTACTTGAAGAACAAATAAACTATTACACATTTTAAATACTATCTATACAGCATATATATATATATATATATATATATATATATATATATATATATATATATATATATATATATATACATATATATGTATATATATATATATATATATATATATATATATATATCTATATGTATGTATATATATGTATATACAGTATATATATATATATATATATATAGTAAAGTATATAATACATATACATAATTGTTCTAATTGTATTTTAGCATGCTATTATTATTCATTATGTGAAGCTTACTTAATTTTGTATTTGATCATCATACAGTGAATCGGAATTCTGGTCATTAAGCTGCAGTGTTTACTTTGCACCGGCACTCGTGCTGCCATAGCAGGTGCAGTGTGAGCTTTGTTTTGGGTTTGCTGTGTACATTAATGTGTCAGGTGTGTGTGTGTGTGTGTGTGTGTGTGTGTGTGTGTGTGTGTGTGTGTGTGTGTGTGTGTGTGTGTGTGTGTGTGTGTGTGTGTGTGTGCAGAGCAGGTGGGGGGTGGGGAGAGAGGGTAATGGGTCAACGCTCTATTTTGAACAAGTACTTACTGGTTCATTAATAAACCTTTGACCCCTCCGTGGGGTCTTATATCCCTAAACAACTGTGCCTCTCTGCCACCCACAGTGAAGGCTGCTGATTCATTTTCTCACAAAAGACACTCCTCTGCATACATCTACCATCAAACTCACCTTCTTGTTTCCCTTTTTTCAATGCATCCTTTATTCACTGACTAATCAATTTATTCATTTTTTTTAGAACATGAAATCACTTGTGGAGCCCCATAGGGCTCAGTCCTTGGCTCATTATTATTCTGTACACAATTACTTGATTTTTATATCTTTTTAAGAGGTTTTGCTGGTGCTGTGTATTATACTGTTCTAACTGACCAATAGTGATGCCTCATAACATCACTGTTAAGTCAAACCACAGAATCATACATATATATTAAAAAATATATATATATATATATAGATATGAAAATAATATATATATCAGAAGTTGGTTTGTGACATGTTGACCCAAACTATAGCAATAATGTGCATTTTGACACACTGCCACAGGCTGAGCCAAGGTGTCACAGATCAAATACATGTGATTATCGCCACAGAAAAGGTTATACCATTAAATGTATTACAGAAATTCTGAACAGTTCCTAATTTGCCAATATCGTTGTCAGTCAAGCATTGTGTCTTTTTCCATTGTTATTATTTGTATTTTCTTTGTCTTGGTTCAGCTATGATACCGATCGTAACTCTTGGTTAACATCCAGTTAGTTTTATACGACTAACCAGCTGCTGCAAAATATCCTGTATAATACTTCCTTTTTTGTATCACTTTCATTTTTCTACAGTGAAGACCAGGTACAGGAGCAGTGACTATCACCTCCTTGACTTTCAGAGTGTGGCTGGACAGCAGGCCCTGTTGCTGGTTGTGTAATTAGCGGCTGCCTGATCAGAATGGCTTGCAGATTCCAAGTGTTGCAACAGAAGCAGACGGGGTTCTCCTCATTTGGATGTGGCTCTGTGACCCCCCCATGAGAGCTGGGGTCAGGGTTCACCTTCGGGACAACACCCTTTATCACTCAGATGCTGTCACATTGCCCTCTCAGCCACAAGGGCAACAGCACCTAAACAATGATCTAATTAGGTATCAATGAGCTCTGTAGCCCTGGATGGAATTGGCTTTTTATGGGCATGTGGGGCGGTGGGCGTACAGCTGGTGGCAGTAAATGAGACAGGATACATCCTCATAAATGTTTAACATGTGCCGCAGACACACACTTACACACATGTCCTGAATACTCACTTGAAAACACCAGCGCATACACACTATAGTGTAATATTTATATATTGTGGATGTTGTCCAACCAGCGGTTTTAGGCCAAATCAAAGTTTTTTTTATCACATTAACATGAGGGGTATTGACCTTCACAACACAATATACACAATAACTTGTAAACTATACACCAATAACTTGTAAACTATACACCATCAAATATTCCACAAAACGATTTGAGCTGCTGTCACTGACAAGCTAGCTTTACCATTAGCTAAAGCCAAGTGTTTTTAGAAAACTATTTTACATGTCAGAATCCCTCTTTTCTCTTCCTGTAAAACATTGTGATATTGTTGATGTCTCTACCTGCACTTGAACTAATTGCCTTGCGATGCCCTCCTGTCATGCAAATCATTCTTGACTGTTAGCTTGTCAGTAGCTAGCATTAATACAGCACAATACAAAGGCTTAAGATGCTCTAGCTGACCTTTGAAGGTAGCACTTATGAGGAGGAGTAAGAGTTTGACACACACATACCAGGACTTTAACCCAGGAGACTGCTGTTCGTGTTCCGTGAGAAACTTAAGTAGGGTAGGGTGACCAGACGTCCTCTTTTTCCCGGACATGTCCTCTTTTCGAGACCTAAAAAAAGCGTCCGGCAGGGATTCCAAAAACGTCCGGGATTTTGCTACGTCGGGGAAAATAGTTATTACCCCCTTACAAGCTTTGGAAATGGTACGTCCGGGAAAATAGTTATTACCCCCTTACAAGTTTTGGAAATGGTATCTCCCTCACGTTCCACCTTCTTGCGCAAGCTCTGACTGTAGAGAGAACTGTCATTGGTCGACCGATCTCAACGTAAATGTAAGTTCACGGCATGCTACACACTACTGCTACCCCCCCCCCCCCAACGAAGTGTCCTCCTCCTCCTCTCTCCCCCCCCCCCCCGAGAGCGAAGTGTCCTCTTTTTCACAAACTCAAATCTGGTCACCCTAACTAAACACTAGTCACGTGTCACAGTCACACATCTAACTCACTCTTTTCCTAACACTAAGTGTTTGTGTTGCCTACATCTAACTCCCGGTGGACACCTGTGGGCAGTACATAGGGTGACCAAATCCATAACACCAAAAAGGAGGACACTATTTGGTATTTTGTGAGGCTGTGAATAATTAAGGCCCTCGCTGCGCGTCGGGCCTAACAACACCCTTGAACAGTACATTATTGTCGATACAGTACTGCCTCGAGTACCTTATTGCTTTTATAATACGGGTACCTGCGACTTTATAAACAGTAATAGTGAGCTCCCTTTCAGCACAAAATAGTTGTAGCCACCAAACGTTGTGTATCGCATTTCAGCGACAGAGAAAATAGTCCCGTATGTGTACGGGACTATAAAACTGACCGGTTGAAAGCAGGGTGAAGGATGACACTCGCTGCTTCTGTTTGTCTTTTCTCCGTCATTTTTCTCCTCCATGATGTTTAGAGAACTTGCCTCGCGTCGGGAAATTACCGACGTAATTATCTCTCACTGGAAATTATCAGGATTTTGTGAACAAACCCTTTTCATTCCTCATCTTAGTTTCCGGTTTTATGCACTCACTCCCCGCTAACTAGCCTGCTCTCAGAGCGTTATCTGCTCTGCTCTCCTGATGATGAGCCGTATCAACGTTTGACTGTACAGCAGGAACAGGGACCACAGATACATTATTCACCGCTGACATTCTCATCAAAAGTCATTCCCCCCAAAACATCAAAGTTTACACCAAACATGTTTGGTAACTGTCAAGCTTGAAATGACAACTAACGGTCGCACAATTTAAATCTACCTGTTATTTTAAGTGATCACTGATATGGAACGCTCTAAATGTAAACAGGCTGTACAGTACTTTATGGCTGAATAAAGTACACCCCGTGACTCACTCTCAACCAATCAGAATGCTTGATTTGATCTACCCGTATTATCATTGCATATAAGGGATGCAGTTTGATTTTATTAAGTGTGAAGAGAGGGGATGTGAGCCCTTTTTAATGTAATTGATCTCCTTGGAGCATACCCTGCTTTATCAATTAATTCATATGTATATCTTTTTATATATATATATATATATATATATATATATATATATGTAATATGTAATATATTCTTAATATGTAATTATTAATTGCAATTAACAATTCATTAATATGTATTTTATATATTTTATGTACTTATATATATATATATATAAATGTATATATTTATATAGATACACATATAATTGCAATCAATTCGGTCAAAAGTAAAAAGACACCGCTGAAGTTCAAAGTAAAAGTTAAATTAAAACATTAAGTTATGAATCTTAACCTTTCCCTCCGTCAAACTGACGTTACTGTGAATAAATAATAAACTAATAAAAATTGCTCGTTAGATCCTCAAAACTGAATTATATCTCATGTTTAACCGCTACGGAGAAATCGGAGCCAGCGGATCATTTCTAAAAGTCCTGCCGGGATCAGGCTGCTCTCGCCGGGCAGCACAGCGCTGACGGCCCGGTGCTGCGGGACTCACCGGTCCCGCCAGCAGGAACTCAACTTGTCGCCGTATCTTTTTAAGTAGGGTGATTCTTGACAAGACGACCACAGATTTGATGCTTAAACAACTAACTTCTCGCCTGAAAACATCCTAAAAGTACATGTTGTGACTCAACAACAGAGAACGTCAACTTTCAGTTGTGTGTTTCCTCATCAAGTACAGAGAAGAACGCGTATTGAGAAACGGCCGCTGTAGATTAGCCAAGACTCGACACGTCACATCAAAGATCTTCTATTATGAAGATCACGACCACTCCAATCTCAGAAACGCTGGCCGGCCAGTTCATATATTTTGAATTCAAAACGGCGAATTTCGCCGAAAGGTGACAAGTTTGCAGGTATGCAAAAAGGAGGACAAATACGCCTCCGGCTTGATGCTGCGCCGGACGCCAGACAGGGCATTGAAAATCCGGACTGTCCGGCCTAAATCCGGACGTCTGGTCACCCTAACTGCACATGGCACCTTAAACACAAGTAAAACAATATGCATGGTTAAAGCTATTTTAATTAGTGTGTACACTTGCTACATAAGAAATGGTAATATGGTTGGCATGGTGATAGTGCGGTATGGAACGTGTATGTGTATGGAAAGCTATTCTCAATTAGCTCCTGCTACCAGACGCCCATCCCCCGTCTCTGGTCCTCCTTGCTATCGGCCCTGGCGCGGCTTGCCTGGCTCTCCAGACCCAACAGTGTTCTTCCCTGGCCGCGATGCCGACGCGCTACATTAGCTCAACACCAAAGAGCAGGGGCGCGCTAATGAGACACGGGCGTGGGCTGTGTAGCTCGTTCATCATCCTGCTCCCTCCAATCCCAGCGCCCTTTTATCAGGCCCCGGCAAGGCCCTATGTCTTCTCCTACGACATTAATCAGCTGTCCGGCCAGGCAGGGGCCACGATAATGCCCTATTAGCCGCCGAGCCCCAGAATCATTACAGGCCAATGAAAAGGCCAAGGATTACGCTCCCACCAACCACCCCTTTACCACCACCCACCCCTCTAGACACTTAGAGAGAGAGAGGAAGAGAGAGAGAGTCTCCTGGAATCAACAACGCCTGACCAGAAGGCGGAAATTAGCAAGCTGGCACAAAGGCTTAGCCTCAGGGGTTTGTTCGGCTTGTTTACCCTCCCTCCTTCCACCTTTCTCTCTGTGCAGGATGAATACATTTGAGCTATAGGAACTTTGGTTTCCAGTCGGAAGACTTATCGTCTTCAGAAGTAAAGCTGAGTTTAGGGCAGTTTAGCACACATTACATTAGCCCTGACCTCGGCAATGCATTTTCTGAGCCAGTGTACCCAGAACACTGAGAGGCATGCCTGTGTCTCTTGGCTTAAAGAGGGATTAAGATGATCTTTGGGAAACCTGTGCTCCCACAACAACCACAAACCACAAGCATATATCTTTCCATTTCCAAATCCAGTCAGACACCTCCCATCCATCTTTCAACCCTTTGCCATAACTCATGTATTATCACCACCAGGATCTCCACAGTGATCAATGATTATGAATGTCATCAGAGAACGAGTTGCAGAGTGCCAAAACCCCTCGGTAGTAATTTGTCGGTATGGATCATAATCGTAATGATGAGATATGCTTTCACTTCCATTTCTGATTATCTGTCTGCATGCACGAGCGAGCTGGCATTAGAGGTAGCAAAACATCCATCATGTGCAGACACAGGCAGATTAGTAGGGCTAGCCTGGTGATAGATAGCCACTGAAAGGGCAATGATTAGCTTCTTTAGTGTCCGTGGAGCCGGGCCTGCTGGTGTCACACACTGCCCTCCACCAGCCATGCAAAGTGGAGCAGATGAGGGTCCATTTGTATTCATTAGAGCATGGAGTTAGCTCCTAAAAAGGTACTCCTCTTACTCTCCTCCGTGTCTGCTGCTATCTCTCTCTGTCTGTCTCACATACAAAATGTGCACAGCCTGAGCAAGAAAGAAATCAATTCCGAACCAAAACATTTGTACAAGGTGACACAGAACACAGAGTGACAAAAACTGCCCAGGTGAGGAGCGTGCGCTCTCTTTCTGCGGACTTCCTCCTGCGTTGAAAGGCAGCCTGTAAGTCTCTGGACGAGGCCACATCACCGGCTCTGGCCATGAATCTTGTGTCTGCTTGTCCTGCCAGCTGATAGCATCTCTCCCCCTGAAGGGGAGTGCACTGCTGTCACTGATGTCATGAGCACGCAACACAGATCACACAGACTTTACCCAAGCCAGAAGTCATTAAGATTCAGGACTAACAGTAGAAGACAATACCTGTTCACAAAGGAAATAGATGAACACACTATTTACTGTGACTGTGGTACGGTGGTTAGCAGGGTCGTCCTTCAATCAGAGGAACGGTGGTGCGATCCCCGCCTCCGATAGCCCATGTCCATGTGTCCTCAGGCACTTAACCCTGAATTGCTCTCGTATCGTAGCTGTGGTCGCTTTAGATAAAAGAGTCAGCTAAATGAAATGTAATGTAAAATGTCATTTAAAGCACAGGAAACAAGAATTAGGAAGCACAACACAATGCCATTCCACAACGTCTGTGTTCCACTACAAGAATAACCCATGTGTCAGGCTTCTCCCAGTTATGGTCATATTCAGGTTTGCACGTTCTCCCCGTGGCAGCGTGGCTTCCCCCCTCGTTCTCCCTGTTGCAGCATGGGTTCCCTCCTCGTTCTCCCCGTGGCAGTGTGGGTTCCCTCCTCATTCTCCCCGTGGGAGTGTGGGTTCCCTCCTCGTTCTCCTCGTGGCAGCGTGGGTTCCCTCCTCGTTCTCCCCGTGGCAGTGTGGGTTCCCTCCTCATTCTCCCCGTGGCAGCGTGGGTTCCCTCCTCGTTCTCCCTGTGGCAGCATGGGTTCCCTCCACGTTCTCCCCGTGGCAGCGTGGGTTCCCTTCAAGTTCTCCCAGTGGCAACGTGGGTTCCCTCCTCGTTCTCCCTGTGGCAGCGTGGGTTCCGTCCACGTTCTCCCCGTGGCAGCGTGGGTTCCCTTCAAGTTCTCCCAGTGGCAGCGTGGGTTCCCTCCTCGTTCTCCCCGTGGTAGCGTGGGTTCCTTCCTCATTCTCCCTGTGGCAGTGTGGGTTCCCTCCTCGTTCTCCCCGTGGCAGCATGGGTTCCCTTCACGTTCTCCCCGTGGCAGCGTGGGTTCCCTCCTCGTTCTCCCTGTGGCAGCGTGGGTTCCCTTCAAGTTCTCCCAGTGACAGCGTGGGTTCCCTTCAAGTTATCCCAGTGGCAGCGTGGGTTCCCTCCTCGTTCTCCCTGTTGCAGTGTGGGTTCCCTCCTCGTTCTCCCCGTGGCAGCGTGGGTTCCCTCCACGTTCTCCCTGTGGCAGCGTGGGTTCCCTTCACGTTCTCCCTGTGGCAGCGTGGGTTCCCTCCACATTCTCCCCGTGGCAGTGTGGGTTCCCTCCTCGTTCTCCCCGTGGCAGCGTGGGTTCCCTCCACGTTCTCCCTGTGGCAGCGTGGGTTCCCTCCATGTTCTCCCCGTGGCAGCGTGGGTTCCCTCCTCGTTCTCCCCGTGGCAGCGTGGGTTCCCTTCAAGTTCTCCCAGTGACAGCGTGGGTTCCCTTCAAGTTATCCCAGTGGCAGCGTGGGTTCCCTCCTCGTTCTCCCTGTTGCAGTGTGGGTTCCCTCCTCGTTCTCCCCGTGGCAGCGTGGGTTCCCTCCACGTTCTCCCTGTGGCAGCGTGGGTTCCCTCCACATTCTCCCCGTGGCAGTGTGGGTTCCCTCCTCGTTCTCCCCGTGGCAGCGTGGGTTCCCTCCACGTTCTCCCTGTGGCAGCGTGGGTTCCCTCCATGTTCTCCCCGTGGCAGCGTGGGTTCCCTCCTCGTTCTCCCCGTGGCAGCGTGGCTTCCTTCCTCGTTCTCCCTGTGGCAGTGTGGGTTCCCTCCTCGTTCTCCCCGTGGCAGCGTGGGTTCCCTTCACGTTCTCCCCGTGGCAGCGTGGGTTCCGTCCTCGTTCTCCCTGTGGCAGTGTGGGTTCCCTCCTCGTTCTCCCCGTGGCAGCGTGGGTTCCCTTCACGTTCTCCCCGTGGCAGCGTGGGTTCCCTCCTCGTTCTCCCTGTGGCAGCGTGGGTTCCATTCAAGTTCTCCCAGTGGCAGCGTGGGTTCCCTCCTCATTCTCCCTGTGGTAGCGTGGGTTCCCTCCACGTTCTCCCTGTGGCAGCGTGGGTTCCCTTCAAGTTCTCCCTGTGGCAGCGTGGGTTCCCTCCTCGTTCTCCCTGTGGTAGCGTGGGTTCCCTCCTCATTCTCCCTGTGGCAGCGTGGGTTCCCTCCTCATTCTCCCTGTGGTAGCGTGGGTTCCCTTCACGTTCTCCCTGTGGCAGCGTGGGTTCCCTCCTCGTTCTCCCTGTGGCAGCGTGGGTTCCCTTCAAGTTCTCCCCGTGGCAGCGTGAGTTCTCTCTGGGTTCTCCGGCTTCCTCCCACAGTCCAAACCCTTGCAGCTCAGGTCACTAGATGACTCGTAGGTGCGCATGTGAATGGACGTCTCCACGTTCTCCCTGTGGCAGTGTGGGTTCCCTCCTCGTTCTCCCCGTGGCAGCGTGGGTTCCCTTCACATTCTCCCCGTGGCAGCGTGGGTTCCCTTCACATTCTCCCTGTGGCAGCGTGGGTTCCCTCCTCGTCCTCCCTGTGGCAGCGTGGGTTCCATTCAAGTTCTCCCCGTGGCAGCGTGGGTTCCCTCTGGGTTCTCCGGCTTCCTCCCACAGTCCAAACCCTTGCAGCTCAGGTCACTAGATGACTCGTAGGTGTGCATGTGAATGGACGTCTCCACGTTCTCCCTGTGGCAGTGTGGGTTCCCTCCTCGTTCTCCCCGTGGCAGCGTAGGTTCCCTCCACGTTCCCCCTGTGGTAGTCTGTCCTCCGGTCCAGGTGAACTCTGCCTTCGCCCAATGTCAGCTGGGATGAAAACAAGAGAAATGAGGAAGTGTTGAACTCTACACTGTACATGTACTACCACCTGACACCTGAATAGTTTCTTCTCCACTCCGATCGCCTGCAGGGTGCACATTAGCATCACCAGCTGCTCCAAACGCATCCACCGCCTCTCTCACTGTGCAGATGCTCAGCAGTGCTCAGTAACCGGGTTAAGGTTTAGTTATGCAACAGTATTCCACCTTCTTTCAGAGTACAATAATGATTAGAATCCCTGGGATAAGGGCTTTTCCCTAAAAACGTGTCTCTAAAACCCATAAACCGGTTCTTCATGTCCATGAAAACACTCTGTGACACTTCACATAATTATATTTTGTTACTGCTACTATTACTGTTATTATTATTCTATTATATCCACTGCTATATGTTTTTTCGTCTGACAAAAACAAAGATATGGCAGTTTTTGTGTTCGAGCATTTCACTTGTTTCAAGTCTTTTACCCTTGATTATCTTAATAAGATATAACTGGTTCTGAGATCATTAATGCTGAAACTAGAATGACCAACCAGACCATATTTCCCTGCTTCTGCTCGATACCTCCGCCCAGCTGATTGAACGGCATAACCATCAAACAGCTAGAGTACAGCTGCTCTACAGGACTGTTTGGATGAACAGACATCCACAGTGACATCATAGCTCAGCAAATGTGCTAACTGTAGTGACATCATTCCCCAACCAGAAAGCCTGAATGATGGAGAGGTGAGGGCTGAGAGGCCTTTCAGTCAGGTGACAAGGAAGCACAGAGCAAGAGTGACAGCATCACGGAGGCAGAGAGACTGCTGAGAGACCTCAACACCAACAACTACAGAGATGCTCTCAGGTACAGAAGCATCATCAGATGAGCTCAACACCTTTTCAGAAAAGTCTATTTACTATTAAAGCTGGTGATTAAACTGCCGACAACACCATTGGTACCCATCAGTGATGTTGGTGAGAGGAGGAGCTGAGAAGAGCTAAAAGAATATGAAAAGACGAAACCCTTCCAGCCACAGCCTGGTGGCCTGCTGCCGTCAGGAAAGAGACAGAAGAACCAGCTGATGAACCAGCAGCTACAGCAGCTTCTTTCCTCTGGCTGAGAGACTCCACATATAATATAGTTTTTATGTTTTGTGTGTGTGTGTTTTTGTCATAGAGCAAAATGGGACAACAAACTGCATGCCGTGACTGTACAATGAATGGACCTTGTAATATTGTATCTATTTTGAAAAAAAACACAACATTGAATAACAAATAACACAATCAGCACAGATACTATTTATTCTTTTTTTTTTTTCATGACTTAAAATAACGGTTTGATCTGCAATATAGTCAGTGTTTTTAAATAACCCTAACCCACTTAATGCAGTCAGTCATACCGGATACAGTAGACCTGGCATGGTATCATCTTTACAAACTGTGTAATGGACTGCTGACATTCAACAAAGATACATTGGTGTTCCTCTAACAGTCTGTGTGGTTCAGTCTACACGCAACTCTCACTGGACACGGTTCTGTTTCAGAGTACCTGGTTCTGTTCCTCAGAGTACTTGGTTCTGTTTCAGAGTTCCTGGTTCTGTTTCAGAGTACCTGGTTCTGTTTCAGATACCTACATATGGTTGAGTGGAGACGACGTGGGTAATTAGAAGCCCTGTGTTGACGTGGTTGATGAGATGACTCATGTGATGTTTAATTAATCCAGTGGGGTATTTTACAAGATGCTGGTTCCATACAGTTACCTTTGATGACATGCAACCAACACAAACACTCCTGGTTTAAAGGAGTCCCCGACATTTGAGCAGGCCTCACTGTAACCAGGACGCCATCGTACTGCCATCGTGCATGCTTGTCTAACATGCACAGCGTGGGGTGGAGTGGTGAACCCATGACCCGACCTCCTTCTCTGGGCTCACCATACAGCAACCTCCCTTATACTCGGTCCTGTTGTCTGTTATACAAATACATTGCTTATTACAGTCATTATTTACAGTCAGGTATATCTTTGATACCAGTATTTAAAGTTAGGGTACCTGTCTACCTGCATGTCTATCTACCTGTCTATCTACCTGTCTACCTGCATGTCTATCTACCTGTCGACCTGCATGTCTATCTACCTGTCTATCTACCTGCATGTCTATCTACCTGTCTATCTACCTGCATGTCTATCTACCTGCATGTCTATCTACCTGTCTACCTGCATGTCTATCTACCTGTCTATCTACCTGCATGTCTATGTACCTGTCGATCTGCATGTCTATCTACCTGTCTACCTGCATGTCTATCTACCTGTCTACCTGCATCTCTATCTACCTGTCTACCTGCATGTCTATCTACCTGTCGACCTGCATGTCTATCTACCTGTCTATCTACCTGCATGTCTATCTACCTGTCTATCTACCTGTATGTCTATCTACCTGTCTACCTGAATGTATATCTACCTGTCTATCTACCTGCATGTCTATCTACCTGCATGTCTATCTACCTGTCTACCTGCATGTTTATCTACCTGTCGACCTGCATGTCTATCTACCTGTCTACCTGCATTTATATCTACCTGTCTACCTGCATGTCTATCTATATGTCTACCTGCATGTCTATCTACCTGTCTACCTGCATGTCTATCTACCTGTCTACCTGCATGTCTACCTACCTGTCTATCTACCTGTCAACCTGCATGTCTATCTACCTGTGTAAATACCTGTCTACCTGCATGTCTATCTACTTGTCTATCTACCTGTCCATCTACCTGCATGTCTATCTACCTGTCGACCTGCATGTCTATCTACCTGTCTATCTACCTGCATGTCTATCTACCTGTCTACCTGCATGTCTATCTACCTGTCAACTTGCATCTCTATCTACCTGTCTACCTGCATGTCTATCTACCTGTCTACCCGCATCTCTATCTACCTGTCTACCTGCATGTCTATCTACCAGCATGTCTATCTACCTGTCAACTTGCATCTCTATATACCTGTCTACCTGCATGTCTATCTACCTGTCTACCTGCATTTCTATCTACCTGTCTACCTGCATGTCTATCTACCTGTCTATCTACCTGTCTACCTGCATGTCTATCTACCTGTATGTCTATCTACCTGTCAACCTGCATGTCTATCTACCTGTCGACCTGCATGTCTATCTACCTGCATGTCTATCTACCTGTCTATCTACCTGTATGTCTATCTACCTGTATGTCTATCTACCTGTCGACCTGCATGTCTATCTACCTGTCGACCTGCATGTCTATCTACCTGTCTATCTACCTGCATGTCTATCTACCTGTCTACCTGCATGTATATCTACCTGTCAACTTGCATCTCTATCTACCTGCATGTCTATCTACCTGTCTACCTGCATGTCTATCTACCTGCATGTCTATCTACCTGTCTACCTGCATTTCTATCTACCTGTCTACCTGCATGTCTATCTACCTGTCTATCTACCTGTCTACCTGCATGTCTATCTACCTGTATCTCTATCTACCTGTCTACCTGCATGTATATCTACCTGTCTATCTACCTGTCGACCTGCATGTCTATCTACCTGTATGTCTATCTACCTGTCGACCTGCATGTCTATCTGCCTGTCGACCTGCATGTCTATCTGCCTGTCGACCTGCATGTCTATCTACCTGCATGTCTATCTACCTGTCTATCTACCTGCATGTCTATCTACCTGTCGACCTGCATGTCTATCTACCTGTCTATCTACCTGCATGTCTATCTACCTGTCTACCTGCATGTCTATCTACCTGTCTATCTACCTGCATGTCTATCTACCTGTCTATCTACCTGCATGTCTATCTACCTGTCCACCTGCATGTCTATCTACCTGTGATGACAGATTAGTTGCACTGAACACCAGTAAGAGTTGACTACATTAAGGGAGTGTGAAGGTTCACAGAGACCTTTGTTGGGGGGATTGCACCTGTGACAGTTAACCTTCATGTAGACTTTATTTCTAATTTGATCATTTGGTTTAGCTTTACATTGGTTATTGGCATATACTTCATACACATGACAGCCATAGAAAATGGTTGTATTCAATGTTTTATTTCTTCTTTCAGATGACACATACAACTGTACGTCGGTTCAACCTCAACATGGAGACAATAAAGGCAGCCTGAAGCTATTGTTGCAGCCGGCCTGGCACTGCTGGGGCCAGTATTGACATATGATGATAGTGTCATTGTAAATCAGCACTGCATCAGATAAGTGGCACACTGCAGCATGAAGACAGGAGGCTGTAATGAATCAACAGGAGCAGAAAGGCCTCTTTAAATAAATACAGTTCACTGTGCAGATAAGAAAAGATCAGAGGGGTAACGTACTGATGCAGCTGACTGGACAGCCGTCTGCTACATATATGTAGTATATTGGCAGTGGCATTATAATGCAATAAATTATGATGACAGCCACGGCTATTATTCCATCTGTCCCTGTCTCAGTGTTGAATGGGTGTGTCTGATGCCATAAACGGGGTTCATCAGACGTACTTAGTGTCACGTCATCACCTGAACAGAAGTCGGCTCCCTGATAGAATCAGTGTCCTGACACAGATGGTCTTTGCTGGGTGATTTATTGGAAACAGAGGATGTGGCGTCGCCTGCCTGCAGACAGCAACAGGCGTCTGCTGCTGTCTGGACGGAAAGAGGGAAGCTGAACCCCGTTGTGACCGTGCCGTCCGGTTAATGTCGCCTGCTGTCTGACGGCAGGTTGTGTGTCCGTTAGACCTCCGGCCCGCCTCAAGATCTGTGACATCGCATGCTTATCTTCTTCGACTGTTGAAGACATGGAACACTGCCCAATGTTTTCTGGCTGTGTTGATTGACAGATCTATGTCTCGATATTATTGTCTTTAAATATATATTCATTAAGGTTTTTGCCCAATATTTCCAATAAGATAGAAAAACCCTTAAAAAGGCCCTTTATTGTGGCCCCTCTCCTACAGCCCCCTATACTAGTCTCTGATTATATCTCATTGTAAACTCCATTCATGCTAAAGCAAAGCTGTCTCTCTGCACCATGCAGCTGCATCACGACTGCTCTTTCTGATTTCCATTTTTTTTTAATCCCATTCTGAGTCTGTATGTCATTCAGCCACACAAGCAGTGCTTTGAGCAAATACAAATTTACTCAAAGCTAGTAATAAGATAGTAAAAACCCTTTCACAGGGAAAAAAGGGAACTCTTTTGTACGGTCCGATTCATCTCAACCAGGAAGCTCTTGTTTACTTATGTCAGTCATATAGAGACATCAGTTGGAAATTAATCTGTCAAAAGTTCCTCAGTGGAGTCCTTATGTACCCTTATAGGAACCCTTATAGGAACCGCTGCTTCGCCATTTAGAACCAATGTGCACCCCGTCCTCATCAAGTTTTGGAGTTTCATATTTCCCTGCGTTATGGCCTCTTTCTCCCTGCACAGTGTCAGAGTGGCTGATGGAGGGAATTAGTCATGACCTTTAAGGAGGAGGAGTGGGAGGCCTGTCATTAGCTAGGTACCAGGAAGACATTACCCCGCCTCTGTGACCTACAGAGATACTGTTCAGATAAGGGATGAAGAATCACCACTCTGTCCCTGGAAGC
Organism: Myoxocephalus aenaeus; assembly: GCA_038501785.1. NCBI lineage: Eukaryota > Metazoa > Chordata > Actinopteri > Perciformes > Cottidae > Myoxocephalus > Myoxocephalus aenaeus. The sequence goes on along the minus strand of JBAMJR010000038.1, from coordinate 2,997,802 downwards.
CTTAGTAACTAAAAGAATGTCTTCTCTGGCCGGCTGCCTATTTTTTTCTCAGTTCAGGATATTCTCCTGGAATCAGACTTTGATTTCCTTATGAAGCAGTTTTAGGTATGTTTGCTATATCCTGAATGACTTACATATTGTCTATATATACGTAATATTGTGTCCTTAACATCACAAGGTGTTGTCTGTCTTGTCTCAACATACTTGTAGTATTTTTTAACAGAGGTTGTTAAATTGCAAATAAGGAAGTGGGACTTTTGTTGAAAAGGCTTTGTAATCATGATGCATTAGGTAGATTTTACATTTTGGATGAAAAAGCCCAAAATGTGCTATTTTACCATCAGAACTGTGAAGGCAACAGTTTTGTAGAGCATGATGGGAAGCTTAGAGGAACAAAATTGTGTCTTTATGGTATTATTTATCTTTATGCTTGGTCAGATGGACCTGCCAGAAATATATGTAGTGGTTGCAACATGTAGTGCAGGTAACCACAACAAGTTATTTTCAGGTGGCAAAAGAAATGGGACAGATGTAAAGACACACAAATGCATATCCACACATTATTATTTTCTAGTCATTTTAGGCATATATTGGAAAATACATACATTTAAATGTGGCGAATGAGCATAACGTATAATGCTGATCATGTCAACTTGGGCTTATTAATAACTAATTTTAACATGTGACAACCCTCCTTCAGGGGCCAGGCTTCAGGAGCCAGGCTTCATGGGTCCTACTTCAGGGGCCAGGCTTCAGGGGCCAGGCTTCAGGGGCCAGGCTTCGGGGCTCTACAGAACACGTCCAGCAGGCCTGACATGCATTCACTGCACTTCCTTGCTGTATCTCCAGTGTTGCTGACCGGGAGCCGAGTGTCCATGTGCTGCTGAGGGCCACGCGTGTGGAGTGTGAGGTCGTCTGTATGAACAGTTCATCCCACAGGCCGAGCATCTTAAACAGGCCATCTTTGTTGTACTGTCTCTGTCAGTCACTCACCTTTAAGTGCAATTCTAAATCACTGGAGAATCCCTTTAAATTAATAATTAGTTTAAACAAAGAGTACCATTAATAGATACACTTCAGTTATGTTTGTTGGGTACTTTTGCCTGACTAATGGTGCACTGTTTCTCAGCTAGGGGAGGAAGCTGGAGCCTTGCATCAGTGGCTCAAACAGCAAGCGCTGCACACTCAACAGCGACAGATGTATACGACGCATCAGGGACAACCGGGCCAACATGGAGAATGGTAAGTGGGGGGCAGTAATCATAGCATCCAATGGCTCCTGACGCCTGCCTTCGAGGGCCTCCTCTCTGGCTGGCTAGTGTGCCGTGAGCAGCCAGGCGGCGGTGCCTCCATCACGCCCAGGGAGGAGACAGACACCCACCGTCTGCCGCTCCTGTATGTCTGAATGCTCCGTCGCCTCGGTCCTGATGAGGCGACGGAGGATAATTAGTCATTAGTCAGGTGAGAGAGAGAGGGAGGCAGAGACATAAGTGAGTCTCTTGTCTCTGTACCTGAGGAGGTTGTATGCCACCTCATCTGTATGTTGTTCACTGCTTATGATGCCAAGTACGTTTCAGGAGTTGTTAGAATCTTCTTTCCTCAGGCTGAGACCCATCCTCCCATATGCTAAAGTTCAGTTTTATTATTTTTTTGTTCTGTTTTTCTAATGTAGCAAAACGGAACTCTGACATGGGAGATCAACAAAATCTGTCATCAGAATACCTGATTCCCTGTTCAATACAGGCGTAAACCTCCGGTTCAGCCGAGTGAAACCAATGCAGACGTGTCTTCAAACTTACATTCTCTCTACTAGCTAGTAGGGATCCGATTGTATGGACGTCTATGAGAACATGACTTATTGATTTATTACCTCAGTAAACATGAGTTTATGTCTCAATCTCTAGTTTCAAGTCTTCTTCAATACAGCAGAAGGTCAATACAATGAGGTAGTTTATGTTAATAAAGTAATACTATGAGGTAGTTTATGTTAATAAAGTAATACTATGAGGTAGTTTATGTTAATAAAGTAATACTACTAAAATATTACTATTGTTTGACTATTCGACTGCAGCTCAGACGACCTGACAGTGACAACAAAACTAAAAAGTGCTTGACGTTACAAATTTTTTGTTACTGAAAAAGTAATGCTACTTTGAAAATGTAGCTAATTCGTTAGTGACTTTACTTTCTGTTATTAGGCTCTGTCAAAGTTAACATCAAAAACAGGATTATTTTGGGTTCATGTTACAGTTCATGTTAAGATAGGCTTATGTTATAGCCATCAATTAGAATGATTACTTTTTTTCCCCAGAGTAAATCATGTTCTTAGCAGCTTAGCTGCTGCCTTTGAACACAATGCTGATGAAAGAGCCAGTCAGTGGTGTTAATCAGAGAGCTTGTGAATTCAAAACATTTTGTTGTTTCAGTTGGGTGCAAAGCCTGTTGCACCAAAACTGAACCATGGTCAAAAAGCCCATAGATGTAAGCTGCAACTTTTCCATGTTTACTACCGTCTACTTCTTACCTTATGATCTGATGTCCACGGCACAGTTTAGGTACAAATTGGAATACAATGTTTTTTTTAGACTTATCTTGAAAAACAGAAAATGGTCACCTCTGTCATGCACAAATTCAATTGTAGTTTCTATTTTGTTCATGCATCCCTCAACTTTATGGATAGAATTATCCAGATCTTCTGACGCTCTTCTGCTTTCAAACCATTTTTCTCAAAAATTCCGAATGGTTTGCATATACAGAATATCTCTTCAACCAAGGGCTATTTAAATCCTTTCAAAAGGTATCAGTGGCAGGCCGTCAGGGCCTGCTAAGCCTTCTCTGCTGGCCTAAACAGAATCACAAAGTTATAGCTATTTTATAATTTAATTGTTAAATTCTTTAATTTAATTTTTAAATGTTCATAATTTAATTGTTTTTCACAAATACACTACATGTATTACAATTTTTCCCTATTAGATTATTTTTTCATTCAGCTCCTGTCTGCTCCTCAGCTTCTGGCTGCTCGCTGGCGGCTTGGCAGCTGGTTAAGCGCTCTGCTTAACGCTCTTGTCCAATCAGATTTCACCTCTGTTTCTCTCTATGGTAGAACAGCCGGTTAAACTACATGGTGACGGCCAGCTAGATGGGTTCTGTACGAGTGATTCTTCACAGGGACAAGGAGCAGCAGCAGCACCCTGAATGTGCACTCAGTACAGCAGGTGGCGGCTTGCACCTAGTCAAGTTGGTTGCGATCCGCCATTTAAACTGAAGAAGAACTTTCTGCAGACTTTCGCTGTGGGCACATAACACTTGGACCTGCTGTCATCCCCATGCATCTCACTCTGCTTGGCCCGAGGCGGATGGAAAGCAGGTCTGAGCTAGCTCGCTGTTAGCTCGTGAGCTAACTAGCGCCAAGCCTGCGCAGGTAGAAAATCCACGGCCCGCCACTGAAAGGTATAATATACATAAAACACTTGTAAGACTAGTTAAGAGGTTCATATAGCAGTATATGTGTTACTGGTGTATTGGTTGATGACAGAAAACAGGAAAGAAAAAAAAAAACTTCAGAAAAAAACTTCTTACTTTGTTAGAATGTCGAGTGGCCATAGAGACAAATGAGCCGATCCGGAGTCAAAAGCCGTGAGGTTGCAACTTCATTTGTATTTGCCCTTCTCCGTTCAGTTGTCACACCAACATCAGCCAGTCTCTACTGGTCTCCACTCGTCACTTCACAAACAAATTGAGCCCCTTATATACACCCCTGGTGACTAATTACATCAGACCTACCATCGAGAGGGCAGTCTCTCTATAACAAAATAAGTGCACTAAATAATTACATGATTTTCCCAATACAAACATATCCCTAGTAATTTACTCCTATTTATAACTCTTATAAATAAAGTAAATTATAAATCCCAGTTTTATTTAACTAAACACAGCAACACATATCTTCACTTCCCCCTACCCGCTTCCTCCAGTTGGTATTTCCCGGAACTATAATTGGATGCTCAGGCCCCCGGGGAAATCTTTTGCACGAACACCCTGGGAAGAGGAAACAGGTAGAGGTAAGTTGTTGCACTAAATATATCCACACCAATGTTCTGCCACTTTACATTTATCACAATTTCAGTTCAAACTATCACTCATATCACCACTATACACTATCAGTGGTCTGGTAAAGGCGGCGCGTCGTTACATACTTACTATAAAATAGCACTATGTGTTACAGCATATGTGGAAAGTTTGACTCTAAATATTTTTTTGTATTTAATTTAGTGCACATTTCGTGTACCATAGGTTTAGGTCCGCTGCAAGCTCAAGCAGATGCACCAAATACATACCAAGCAAGTATCGTTTATTCCATAAGTAAGTCGTATTTCAGTTTTTTGGCTGGGAAAAAAAATCCAATGCGGTTGATATCTTGCTGAGGCTTTGTCTCACAGTGGTTTTGGCGTAATTGGCAGATTCCTTAGGTTGTAAGCTAATCATGTGTAGCATCAAGCTAGGGATATGAACATTGATATTTTCATAACTTGGGGAGCTCTCTCGAGTCACCTTCCAGTTCTTCAAGTCATATTTATTGTTCATGTTAATATTTATGGTTGAATTGTGTTATCAAAATGGACTTGTATAATCTTGTAAGGCTTTGCAGTTTTTTTGCTATGTCACATCAGTGGCTTTGGTATCGATTCATGGGGGTACGAGGACTTGGAGAGTGAGGAAGACCTCCTGATGAAGAATTCATCAGGAGGTAGAAGGTTGGGGGCAGAATTCTGATGTAAATCATCAGAGGGTAATTCAAGTGTTCATACTGGTAAGCTGGGAAGTTCAGATATTTAAAAGAATATATCCATTGATTTACAGACTTCTATGGGAAAACCTCTTTTTGGGCTCAAAGACCCAGAAGTTGTAATTCCATGGTTTGGTCACTATGTTATATTTGCTTCAAAGGCTGGCACTCGTCCTGGGGACCTTGCATGAACTCCTTAACAACCTTTATCATCAAAGACTTTTTAACAGGCAAAACTCAGGGCAAAAGTCTCACTTTATCCTCTCTCTCCAATCTGCGCCTCACATAAGTGTGAAATTGGACATGACTACTTTGCCCTCTGCATGTTCTGCCTCTCACGCCTTCTTGCTGGGATTTCGACCCACCACTGAATGCTAAATTCAATCAAAGGCAACGCCACTGTGATCAAGGGGCTGGTTTCACAGTTGCTTTTGGCTCACACTCCACGTGCTTTGAACTGAAACCGCTGAAGGACATTGGGAGCTCGACTAAATACACACACAGAGTCCCAAAGGCTCGCTGGCAAGCCTTTTTTTGTTTTTCATATATTTTGTCTCTGCATGAGCCAAGGGCAAGGGAATCCTATGCCAGAGCGTTTATTGATCCTGAGCACGGTCCTCCAGAGCCCCTGCCTCTCTGAGCATTGAGTACATATGGACCAACACAGGAGCTGCAGTTTTTCATTAAGTGAAATCTAGATGTGATTGAGGACTCCTGCTCTGATTCTGGGGCTGAAGAAAGGGCCTGAAAACCACACTCTGAAAGCATTTCTGAAGAACTCACAGAATATAAAGCACACATGAAATTGCTGACAGACCCTCCACAGATGGAAGATAACCCCACAATATACTTGGCATTTGTGCACGCATAGACTTGTCATCACATCCACACCCCTTAATGTTTTACATTCATGTTTTCTTGGTCCGCTGAATATATTTGTCAGCATACAATTGATTTGTGGCTACCAGGTTATCGATCCCACTCTATTCTGATTTTTTTTTTAGCTTGAGTCAGGTTTAAAAGTGTATTGCCCTCAAACTACTGCCCCCCCCAGGGACCCAAGATAGTCCTGTCTAAACCAAAATGGAGAGATGTTTTGTGAACACAAGACATTTGCCAAAAGTTACAACTAATGCAATGATAACAAAGTTACTTCCTTAAAGTTTTGCAGGTTGAAGAACAGCCTTCCTTTTTCTGGGACTGAAGGCTGTGAGTCAAGTCTAAGAAAATAACCCCAATAATGTCAGTGAAGTCGTTGGGGTTATTTATCTTGGTTTGATTTTTAAAGGACAGTCTGCATACAAACTGGACATGGGGTTTGAATGCAGCGTAATGCATGTCGAGTCACATTATGGAAATGGTCCAATGTTTTGGAATCTTGGCCCATACAGGGACTAAAAGTCAGGATATGTGGATCTCTGCGGCTTCTATTTATGTTTTCACACATCACACAAAAAAGATATATATGTTAAACTCAGTAAACATGAGTTTGTCTCAATCGCTTCTTCAAAGTCTTCTTCAATACTGCATACTGTTCATTTAGTAATTTATGGGAGTACTCTTTTAAGTTCCTACTTTGCTCAGCATTACTGTACATGGTGGGCTTCACTTCTGTATATCTAGATTTAAAAAAAGGAACTATGTGGCCTATTTCAGCTTTTTAGCTGCCTTTACCAAACAGCGTTGATCTGAAGAATAGGTCAGTGAGTGGCTGTGGCTAATCAAGCTCAACAGAAACAGGACATGGAGGGAAGCACAACCTAGACCTTGCTTTCCAACATGTGATTTAGGGCGGGGCTACAAAGTGATTGACAAGTCGACGCCACACTCTACATCCATGTTTTCATCTTCCAACTTAAACCCTTTCACAGTATGCTTTCATCCAGGAGAGACCATTGTGACATGTTGGTGGCCTAAAGTTTCTTATTCAGCATTCGGTTGAGCTCCGCCCTCTTGTGTCCCTTCTTGTTCCAAAAAACAAAATGGCGACAGCCAAAAACCAAGATACGATATCATGCAATACAGAATTATTTCCAGTCTGTGCAAACCAACTGTGTTGGTGTTAAGGTACTTTCAATGGCCTGCTGGACTACAGCAACATAGAGCAAAACTAAAATTGGGGATCATTTTTTGTTATTTCACAACTTTAACAGCTTGTGCTTAAGTCTTCCTTACAACATTATAGCAAAGTGAATTGGAAAGCTAAGCATTACAGTATGTTTCAGCTTTATAGCAGGAATCAGAATATAGGAGTTCCCAGTGGGAGCCATCTAGTCTCACAGCTCTTTCAGTCTTCATCAAGGCAGTGGATGAAGATGCAGTAAGGCGTTGGATAGGGAGCAGAGACAACCTGAGCTGGATTCAGTCCTGTGCCAGAGTCTGTGGTCCCAGAGTTTAGGATCTGTATGATATCTGTTCTGCACGTATGAAAACCTTTGGACAAGTCTCACAGTCTCAATAATATCCAGTCGCACCAATCACATTCATCTCTGATGCGGAGAAACTCTCAACTCTAGTGATGGATTAGTTTGTTGATGAGGTCTGAGAATCAAAAAAGACTGTGCAACTTTGACACAGCATTATGAAGAATGCCATCTGTTGCTGCCTTAGCCTGTGTGTAGTACATGAAGGGCCATTACGGTGCCAAATAACTCAGAACAGACTCTATGAGAACCAGCCCGGTTGTGGAATTCAGACCCCTGCTTCGCCTGTGAGGGAAACATGCAATATTGTTCCGAAGGTCACTAATTCCACAGAGCTGATATTGCAAAATGATCAGAGTGAACTGGCACTGGGTCAAGACTGGTACTGGGTCTTGACTGGCACTGGGTAAACCCTTTATTGCGTCTGTGCTATATCGACCCTGTCTTTGTCGATAGAGATGCCTAAATCGGTGAAGTTGCCAGCGCGTTGTGTTAATGTCCAGCGCTTTAGAGCTGGTGACCTAATGACAGAACTTTTTTTTTCTTAAAAATATTTGTAGCGGCTTTCTGTCTCCAATGTCCAAAGAGACTACGGTACCTTTTCTTATGCGAATGACAGGAGATCTTTGATCCCGTTTCCATTTATCTTTATTTTACACAGCTAAGCGTTAACTACGTCAATCAGTAACACACTGTAAATGCCTTTCAATATAATCAGTAACATAAATGCCTTTCAATATATTTCACGTATCTTAGTTCCTGCACAATGAGCATGATTCAGAAATGAAATTAAGAATATTCACAAAATTCCAATTAACTAATATAACGCACTTGTGGCTCCTACAATATCGATGTTGTTTGTTTGTTTGTCAGAACCGAACCAGAAAGGCCGTGGTCACATGTGTGCATCTTAGAGGGTATCTTTTGTATGTTCTTTACCCCTATAATCCCACATTTCTTTACTCTGACTAATAGGGAGATTCACCAGAGAACGCTGCAGACGGCCATGTGCTTTGCGCCCCCAATAGTTCAATAGAGTCGGAGGACATTGTTGTGGTCTTCTTCTGATCTTTGAAGTGTTTCTCTGATCCACTTTCTCCAAAACAAATGCACACACAGTTTCTGATATTGAACCATGTGGTGTGGAATGCCGGGCCGCCTGGCCCACCACAGAAATACAGGAAGTCAGAAGAGATGCTGTGGAATGTTGTTTAAAGATAATATGGCAATGCACCGGAGACCTGTCGAGGAAAATGCATCCAGCAATGTGTATCAATGCACAGCAGCAACAGAGAAGAGGATGCAGCAAGCATGGCAGTATTACTGAAGATGCAGCAATGAAATATTGGTCTGTTCCTCAATTCTCAACAATATAATATGACGCCTCATCCAATATTATCTGATAAAGCTTATGCAATGCATTGACTTCTCTTTTCAGAACCAGATGTTGCCACCTAAATTTGAAGAGCATGTGCATAGATATATAAGATATATCATCAATCTATGTATTATATTTTAATCTCACACAACTGACATTCTTTAATATTTTGTCAAGCTTTGATGTGATATAATACTTGATCTAGCTGCCCCAGGGGAGTAGAGCATTACCAATGGAATGTGAGCTTTATCCATATCTCGTATCCTCTTTTCATAATATCTATTAGACACGGTTAAAATGAGCCTTGAGTTAAAGGGTAACTTTGATATTTGTCCAACTGGATCCTGTTTTTCACGTTTTGAATCTAACTGACGAATAGGGACAACACTTTCTGAAACCGATCAAATACTGAGCCACAGCGCTGCAGACAGCAGCAGACTGCTCCTACCAGGCCCGATGGCATCGTCCTTTACGTCCACTATAGTGTTCGCTTTACCACTGATAGGCTCACATACGAGTCTGGCATCATGGAGAAGTCTCGCTCCAGGAGAAGTCTCATTCTGAAATCTCTCAGTGACATGTTGCCGAAAGACTAATGTGGAAAGAAGAGTGTCGGCTGGCTATAGTTAGTTGTGTTGGAGAACAGAAGGAGAGACTGTGGATCAGTGGTAAGCAGGGTTGTCTTTCAATTAGAGGATCGGCAGTTCGATCCCTCGCTCCGCTGGTCCATGTGTCCTTGGAGCAAGACACTTAACCTTGAACTGCTATCATAGCCTTCCTCTTTCGCTCCTCTTCTCTTCCTCTTTCACTCCTCTTCTCTTCCTCTTTCACTCCTCCTCTCCTCTTCTTTCTCTCCATCTGGATAAACTATTGTCTCTTCAATGCACATTACTAACTCTACTTTCTTTTTCCATGGATTCATGGCTGCCTGGAACCGGTCCTGCCCCGGGTCCTGCCCCGGGTCCTGCCGCCCCCCCACCCACCCCCCCTGCCATGGATCCATGGCTGCCTGGAACCGGTCCTGCCTGCTGCCATGGCCCTGCTGATGGAACCGGCCTGGAACCGGTCCTACCTGCTGCCATGGCCCTTCTGATGCCCCCCTCCTCTTTACCGCCTTCTGCTTCATGGATTATCAGGATCATGGACCATGCCTAATACTCATTATATGAATAATTTCTGTCATATTCATTGAATGTGCTGTAACTACGCTATTCATTCTGGCCACATGACATCTATTGCTTCTGTCCATCCGGGGAGAGGGATCCTCCTCTGTTGCTCTCCCTCAGGTTTCTTCCCTTTTTTCCCTGTGAAAGGGTTTTTACTATCTTTTTAGGGGAGTTTTTCCTGATCCGATGTGAGGTCCCGGGACAGGGATGTTATGTGTACAGATTGTAAAGCCCTCCGAGGCAAACTTGTATTTGATGTTGGGCTATATAAAATAAACTGAATTGAAAACTGAATTGAATAGCTGTTCTGCGGTGTTAGTTAGTTAGTCCTGATGGACAGGTGGTACCTTCATGGTAGCTCCTCCCATCAGTGTGAATGTTAGTTAGTCCTGATGGACAGGTGGTACCTTCATGGTAGCTCCTCCAATCAGTGTGTGAATGTTAGTTAGTCCTGATGGACAGGTGGTACCTTCATGGTAGCTCCTCCCATCAGTGTGTGAATGTTAGTTAGTCCTGATGGACAGGTGGTACCAGGTCAGCCAGAGGTCACTGGCTACTGTAGCCACAAACACCAGGGAGCTCCTTTTCAGGTGTCAGAGATGAAGAGCTGCTCACATCCAACCGTCTGTCTGCTGATGCCAGACCTGACTCTCTGTGTGTGTGTGTGTGTGTGTGTGTGTGTGTGTGTTCTATCTCAGGTAATGTTGACATATTTGAAAGCCATTTTTGAGTTTTCTTGAGTTTGGCTGTGTACAGGTGGCACAAAATCAGATCATGCTACTTGTATTAAAAGCTCACAGTGGAACGGGTCAGCGCTGATACTCTCTGCTAACAAGTTCAGTCTAACTTAATGATGCCATAATGTCCATTCTAGACCTCTGAAATACTAGCTTTTGAAAGGTAATTTAAGTATTTTTCTACCCGGACATCCATAGCTTAGTCCGTATTCTGTAGCGACACGATTGCCCTTTGTTGTCGTGTCTAAGTGACTAATGGGGACAACAGTATTGATGAATGAAAGGTAAAGGCTGTTGCTAAACAAGCTGTGAAGGCCAGTGAGCAGCATCAATGTAACGTCACGTTAAGTGTCATGATGGAAAGAAGCCGACAGGAATATAACGTGTTTGATCCAGTCCATGTTGTGGTCCCACTGGAGGAGAAGCTGCTGCAGGAGCTGAACACGGCAGCAACAGGTCCTCTACAGTGTTGGCCTCACAGCGTTGGCCTCACAGCTACAGCAGCAGGTCCTCTACAGCGTTGGCCTCACAGCTACAGCAGCAGGTCCTCTACAGCGTTGGCCTCACAGCTACAGCAGCAGGTCCTCTACAGCGTTGGCCTCACAGCTACAGCAGCAGGTCCTCTACAGTGTTGGCCTCATTTCCAGGAGCAGCAGCTGCTTCACTCTCTCTGCCTGTTACCTCACAAGCGTTCAGAAGGGGAATTCAAGACATTTCCAAAATGTCAGAGACTAACAATCAAAGACAAAGCAAATTCTCATCCCAACTCGTCCCATATTGACACACTGTAGCCCAGCGTGTGCAGCGTGTGCAGCGGTGACGCTCCACTGTGGTCGCTTAACGTTGTGAATTCAAACTCGTCATCCCGCTCCCAGTGTTAGGAGGTAGGACCAAAACATTCGCTCACACAGCAGGTTTAATCCAACCAAAGACTTTATTTCGTCGCTCATGCAGGAGGTAAACAAAGAATAAACTAACAATGCAACGGTAAAAAAACTGTCCAGTGGGTCAAAGTCTCTCCCTTTCTCCGCCGGAGTCGTGAGGGAAACTCAACCGAGCCTCGCTGGGGCACGGTCCGGGGAAACAGGACGACACGACTGTGTGGAGGCCCGAGGTCCGACACAGTAAACACAAGGCACAGGGTTTGAACCGGTGTGCTCGGTGGTACGACTCAGGTAACGCCTCTTCGCTCAGGTGATTCCCGGCAGGTGAGCAAAAGAACAAACGGCACGGTCAGCATCTTCACTGAAACAGGTCAACGGACGGACTGACGTGGTTTTAAGCCAGCTGGCGGCGATCACTGGAATGAGCCACAGCTGAACCGAAGGAGAGGGGCACGATAGTGGGCGGAACCTGTAGGCTGACACAAAAACAAAACATCAGCACATGGCCCACAATAACAAAACACCCAGAGCAAGTTCTCTGAGCGGCTAAATGACGCGGATGGGTTCACATTGTAACTGCTGGAAAGTCTCTCAGCCGCTGAAGGGCAGAAACAAACCGTGGACGTGGTGAACATTGAGGCTGCAGCTGGCCTCTACAGGATTATACTGCTGCCATCTGCAGAGCTCGAGCTCAATACTGTAACAGCTTCTACAATCAGTCACTTAGACATAGAAACATGGAAAAGTAGGTTGAAAAACTCTGAAGTAACTCTTTAAGGTTGTTTTCTTTGCAGGAGGGGTGCAGTAAAAACGATTGTACACATACTGCTTCAATCTTTGGCCGCCTGCGGATGAAACCTTTCATATACAGCGCTGCATGAATGAATGATTGAAAGAGTTAGAGAAATGTCGCACTGCTATCATCTTTCCATTACATTCTTGGTAATGTTAATTGTATAGGTTTTGTTGGCAGAGTTTAAAACAGCTATAATAAAATAAATCCAATGAGCTTGAAATATACTGTCACAGATTCAGAGAGCCATTGTTGTCGTCTGGGCGACTTCTTCTTCTTCCTCATTGATTACGGTCCAATTTGCAACTTGAGACGCGAAAACTGAGTCGGAGCAAATTACAGCTAATAAAAGGCTAAAATGTCTTCAGACGACAGCCGCTGGTTCCCAGATTACATGTTGGCCCATGCATCCGTCTCTTTTGCTCTGCACACTTTGTATACCTGAATGCAACCAAAGCCTCTTTTCCTGTGGCCACAGATTCTGTAATCCTATCAGATATTGGTTTATAGATATTGTTTATTTTGGATTAACCGTTAATTAAACCGTTAATGATGTCTTTGATAATCACAAACAATATGATGTATGACCAGATTCAACAGCAGAGCCTGGGCTGCATAAATATAGTGCTACAAGAGATAATTGAAATAACACACGCAGATCCAAAACGCACGATTTGGAGGTTCGCCTGAACGGTCTGTACTAAAACTTCTCTCATTGTTTTCTGCTTCACTTCAAAGTCGAACTTCGCAGTGAGACTGCTCACATCTTGTGCTATGATCTGGTCGAGGTTTAAATTATTCCAAAGAGATAGTCATCCTGAATATTCTTTTCTTTGTTGTTGTTGCTGTGTACCATCTTCATTTATCTTAATCAGTAACATATATACTGATATCTGGCCAAATCTTACAAGTGTTGCCTTAATTATAACACCAAGATTATTCAAAAAGAAATCTGCAATCTTTTCGCAATTTTCGCTGAAAAACAGCTCATGCTAAAAGTGTTAACAATATATTGAAAGGTTATTGTTGTTAGATATTTGATCCACTACACATCAGATGTGAACAGACACAAAGAGTGTGTCATCAAATGTTATCTCTTAAACAATTCTTACTCATTGTTACTGCCTGGCCCCAAGCATCCACTAGTGAGTGATCACTAATCTACGAGGAGGTTTGTAGACTGCATTGAGACGTGCAGGTAGTGAGACATGAGACATGCAGGTAGTGAGACATGAGACATGCAGGTAGTGAGACATGCAGGTAGTGAGACATGCGACATGCAGGTAGTGAGACATGCAGGTAGTGAGACATGCAGGTAGTGAGACATGAGACATGCAGGTAGTGAGACATGCAGGTAGTGAGACATGCAGGTAGTGAGACATGAGACATGCAGGTAGTGAGACATGCAGGTAGTGAGACATGAGACATGCAGGTAGTGAGACATGCAGGTAGTGAGACATGAGACATGCAGGTAGTGAGACGTGCAGGTAGTGAGACATGAGACATGCAGGTAGTGAGACATGCAGGTAGTGAGACATGAGACATGCAGGTAGTGAGACATGCAGGTAGTGAGACATGAGACATGCAGGTAGTGAGACATGCAGGTAGTGAGACATGAGACATGCAGGTAGTGAGACGTGAGACATGCAGGTAGTGAGACATGCAGGTAGTGAGACATGAGACATGCAGGTAGTGAGACGTGAGACATGCAGGTAGTGAGACATGAGACATGCAGGTAGTGAGACATGCAGGTAGTGAGACATGACACATGCAGGTAGTGGGACATGCAGGTAGTGAGACATGAGACATGCAGGTAGTGAGACATGCAGGTAGTGAGACATGAGACATGCAGGTAGTGAGACATGCAGGTAGTGAGACATGACACATGCAGGTAGTGGGACATGCAGGTAGTGAGACATGAGACATGCAGGTAGTGAGACATGCAGGTAGTGAGACATGAGACATGCAGGTAGTGAGACATGCAGGTAGTGAGACATGAGACATGCAGGTAGTGAGACATGATACATGCAGGTAGTGAGACAAGCAGGTAGTGAGACATGTAGGTAGTGAGACATGAGACATGCAGGTAGTGAGACGTGCAGGTAGTGAGACATGAGACATGCAGGTAGTGAGACGTGCAGGTAGTGAGACATGAGACATGCAGGTAGTGAGACATGCAGGTAGTGAGACATGAGACATGCAGGTAGTGAGACATGCAGGTAGTGAGACATGAGACATGCAGGTAGTGAGACGTGCAGGTAGTGAGACATGAGACATGCAGGTAGTGAGACATGCAGGTAGTGAGACATGAGACATGCAGGTAGTGAGACATGCAGGTAGTGAGACATGAGACATGCAGGTAGTGAGACATGCAGGTAGTGAGACATGAGACATGCAGGTAGTGAGACGTGAGACATGCAGGTAGTGAGACATGCAGGTAGTGAGACATGAGACATGCAGGTAGTGAGACGTGAGACATGCAGGTAGTGAGACATGAGACATGCAGGTAGTGAGACATGAGACATGCAGGTAGTGAGACATGCAGGTAGTGAGACATGACACATGCAGGTAGTGGGACATGCAGGTAGTGAGACATGAGACATGCAGGTAGTGAGACATGCAGGTAGTGAGACATGAGACATGCAGGTAGTGAGACATGCAGGTAGTGAGACATGACACATGCAGGTAGTGGGACATGCAGGTAGTGAGACATGAGACATGCAGGTAGTGAGACATGCAGGTAGTGAGACATGAGACATGCAGGTAGTGAGACATGCAGGTAGTGAGACATGAGACATGCAGGTAGTGAGACATGATACATGCAGGTAGTGAGACAAGCAGGTAGTGAGACATGTAGGTAGTGAGACATGAGACATGCAGGTAGTGAGACGTGCAGGTAGTGAGACGTGCAGGTAGTGAGACGTGCAGGTAGTGAGACATGAGACATGCAGGTAGTGAGACATGTAGTTAGTGAGACATGAGACATGTAGGTAGTGAGACATGAGACATGCAGGTAGTGAGACGTGCAGGTAGTGAGACATGAGACATGCAGGTAGTGAGACATGCAGGTAGTGAGACATGAGACATGCAGGTAGTGAGACGTGAGACATGCAGGTAGTGAGACATGAGACATGCAGGTAGTGAGACATGCAGGTAGTGAGACATGAGACATGCAGGTAGTGAGACATGAGACATGCAGGTAGTGAGACATGCAGGTAGTGAGACATGCAGGTAGTGAGACATGAGACATGCAGGTAGTGAGACATGCAGGTAGTGAGACATGAGACATGCAGGTAGTGAGACATGCAGGTAGTGAGACATGAGACATGCAGGTAGTGAGACGTGAGACATGCAGGTAGTGAGACATGAGACATGCAGGTAGTGAGACATGCAGGTAGTGAGACATGAGACATGCAGGTAGTGAGACATGCAGGTAGTGAGACATGAGACATGCAGGTAGTGAGACATGCAGGTAGTGAGACATGAGACATGCAGGTAGTGAGACATGAGACATGCAGGTAGTGAGACATGCAAGTAGTGAGACATGAGACATGCAGGTAGTGAGACATGCAGGTAGTGAGACATGAGACATGCAGGTAGTGAGACATGCAGGTAGTGAGACATGAGACATGCAGGTAGTGAGACATGCAGGTAGTGAGACATGCAGGTAGTGAGACATGATACATGCAGGTAGTGAGACATGCAGGTAGTGAGACATGACCCATGCAGGTAGTGGGACATGCAGGTAGTGAGACATGAGACATGCAGGTAGTGAGACATGCAGGTAGTGAGACATGAGACATGCAGGTAGTGAGACATGCAGGTAGTGAGACATGAGACATGCAGGTAGTGAGACATGCAGGTAGTGAGACATGAGACATGCAGGTAGTGAGACATGAGACATGCAGGTAGTGAGACATGCAGGTAGTGAGACATGAGACATGCAGGTAGTGAGACATGCAGGTAGTGAGACATGAGAAATGCAGGTAGTGAGACATGCAGGTAGTGAGACATGAGACATGCAGGTAGTGAGACATGCAGGTAGTGAGACATGATACATGCAGGTAGTGAGACATGCAGGTAGTGAGACATGACACATGCAGGTAGTGGGACATGCAGGTAGTGAGACATGAGACATGCAGGTAGTGAGACATGCAGGTAGTGAGACATGAGACATGCAGGTAGTGAGACATGCAGGTAGTGAGAAATGCAGGTAGTGAGACATGAGACATGCAGGTAGTGAGACATGCAGGTAGTGAGACATGAGACATGCAGGTAGTGAGACATGCAGGTAGTGAGACATGCAGGTAGTGAGACATGAGACATGCAGGTAGTGAGACATGAGACATGCAGGTAGTGAGACATGCAGGTAGTGAGACATGATACATGCAGGTAGTGAGACAAGCAGGTAGTGAGACATGTAGGTAGTGAGACATGAGACATGTAGGTAGTGAGACATGAGACATGCAGGTAGTGAGACGTGCAGGTAGTGAGACGTGCAGGTAGTGAGACATGCGACATGCAGGTAGTGAGATATGCAGGTAGTGAGACATGCAGGTAGTGAGACATGAGACATGCAGGTAGTGAGACATGCAGGTAGTGAGACATTAGACATGCAGGTAGTGAGACATGCAGGTAGTGAGACATGAGACATGCAGGTAGTGAGACATGCAGGTAGTGAGACATGAGACATGCAGGTAGTGAGACGTGAGACATGCAGGTAGTGAGACATGAGACATGCAGGTAGTGAGACATGAGACATGCAGGTAGTGAGACATGCAGGTAGTGAGACATGAGACATGCAGGTAGTGAGACATGAGACATGCAGGTAGTGAGACATGCAGGTAGTGAGACATGCAGGTAGTGAGACATGAGACATGCAGGTAGTGAGACATGCAGGTAGTGAGACATGAGACATGCAGGTAGTGAGACATGCAGGTAGTGAGACATGCAGGTAGTGAGACATGAGACATGCAGGTAGTGAGACATGCAGGTAGTGAGACATGAGACATGCAGGTAGTGAGACATGCAGGTAGTGAGACATGAGACATGCAGGTAGTGAGACGTGAGACATGCAGGTAGTGAGACATGAGACATGCAGGTAGTGAGACATGCAGGTAGTGAGACATGAGACATGCAGGTAGTGAGACATGCAGGTAGTGAGACATGAGACATGCAGGTAGTGAGACATGCAGGTAGTGAGACATGAGACATGCAGGTAGTGAGACATGAGACATGCAGGTAGTGAGACATGCAAGTAGTGAGACATGAGACATGCAGGTAGTGAGACATGCAGGTAGTGAGACATGAGACATGCAGGTAGTGAGACATGCAGGTAGTGAGACATGAGACATGCAGGTAGTGAGACATGCAGGTAGTGAGACATGATACATGCAGGTAGTGAGACATGCAGGTAGTGAGACATGACCTATGCAGGTAGTGGGACATGCAGGTAGTGAGACATGAGACATGCAGGTAGTGAGACATGCAGGTAGTGAGACATGAGACATGCAGGTAGTGAGACATGCAGGTAGTGAGACATGAGACATGCAGGTAGTGAGACATGCAGGTAGTGAGACATGAGACATGCAGGTAGTGAGACGTGAGACATGAGACATGCAGGTAGTGAGACATGCAGGTAGTGAGACATGAGACATGCAGGTAGTGAGACATGCAGGTAGTGAGACATGAGACATGCAGGTAGTGAGACATGCAGGTAGTGAGACATGAGACATGCAGGTAGTGAGACATGAGACATGCAGGTAGTGAGACATGCAGGTAGTGAGACATGAGACATGCAGGTAGTGAGACATGCAGGTAGTGAGACATGAGAAATGCAGGTAGTGAGACATGCAGGTAGTGAGACATGAGACATGCAGGTAGTGAGACATGCAGGTAGTGAGACATGATACATGCAGGTAGTGAGACATGCAGGTAGTGAGACATGACACATGCAGGTAGTGGGACATGCAGGTAGTGAGACATGAGACATGCAGGTAGTGAGACATGCAGGTAGTGAGACATGAGACATGCAGGTAGTGAGACATGCAGGTAGTGAGAAATGCAGGTAGTGAGACATGAGACATGCAGGTAGTGAGACATGCAGGTAGTGAGACATGAGACATGCAGGTAGTGAGACATGCAGGTAGTGAGACATGCAGGTAGTGAGACATGAGACATGCAGGTAGTGAGACATGAGACATGCAGGTAGTGAGACATGCAGGTAGTGAGACATGATACATGCAGGTAGTGAGACAAGCAGGTAGTGAGACATGTAGGTAGTGAGACATGAGACATGTAGGTAGTGAGACATGAGACATGCAGGTAGTGAGACGTGCAGGTAGTGAGACGTGCAGGTAGTGAGACATGCGACATGCAGGTAGTGAGATATGCAGGTAGTGAGACATGCAGGTAGTGAGACATGAGACATGCAGGTAGTGAGACATGCAGGTAGTGAGACATTAGACATGCAGGTAGTGAGACATGCAGGTAGTGAGACATGAGACATGCAGGTAGTGAGACATGCAGGTAGTGAGACATGAGACATGCAGGTAGTGAGACGTGAGACATGCAGGTAGTGAGACATGAGACATGCAGGTAGTGAGACATGAGACATGCAGGTAGTGAGACATGCAGGTAGTGAGACATGAGACATGCAGGTAGTGAGACATGAGACATGCAGGTAGTGAGACATGCAGGTAGTGAGACATGCAGGTAGTGAGACATGAGACATGCAGGTAGTGAGACATGCAGGTAGTGAGACATGAGACATGCAGGTAGTGAGACATGCAGGTAGTGAGACATGCAGGTAGTGAGACATGAGACATGCAGGTAGTGAGACATGCAGGTAGTGAGACATGAGACATGCAGGTAGTGAGACATGCAGGTAGTGAGACATGAGACATGCAGGTAGTGAGACGTGAGACATGCAGGTAGTGAGACATGAGACATGCAGGTAGTGAGACATGCAGGTAGTGAGACATGAGACATGCAGGTAGTGAGACATGCAGGTAGTGAGACATGAGACATGCAGGTAGTGAGACATGCAGGTAGTGAGACATGAGACATGCAGGTAGTGAGACATGAGACATGCAGGTAGTGAGACATGCAAGTAGTGAGACATGAGACATGCAGGTAGTGAGACATGCAGGTAGTGAGACATGAGACATGCAGGTAGTGAGACATGCAGGTAGTGAGACATGAGACATGCAGGTAGTGAGACATGCAGGTAGTGAGACATGCAGGTAGTGAGACATGATACATGCAGGTAGTGAGACATGCAGGTAGTGAGACATGACCTATGCAGGTAGTGGGACATGCAGGTAGTGAGACATGAGACATGCAGGTAGTGAGACATGCAGGTAGTGAGACATGAGACATGCAGGTAGTGAGACATGCAGGTAGTGAGACATGAGACATGCAGGTAGTGAGACATGCAGGTAGTGAGACATGAGACATGCAGGTAGTGAGACATGCAGGTAGTGAGACATGAGACATGCAGGTAGTGAGACGTGAGACATGAGACATGCAGGTAGTGAGACATGCAGGTAGTGAGACATGAGACATGCAGGTAGTGAGACATGCAGGTAGTGAGACATGAGACATGCAGGTAGTGAGACATGCAGGTAGTGAGACATGAGACATGCAGGTAGTGAGACATGAGACATGCAGGTAGTGAGACATGCAGGTAGTGAGACATGAGACATGCAGGTAGTGAGACATGCAGGTAGTGAGACATGAGAAATGCAGGTAGTGAGACATGCAGGTAGTGAGACATGAGACATGCAGGTAGTGAGACATGCAGGTAGTGAGACATGATACATGCAGGTAGTGAGACATGCAGGTAGTGAGACATGACACATGCAGGTAGTGGGACATGCAGGTAGTGAGACATGAGACATGCAGGTAGTGAGACATGCAGGTAGTGAGACATGAGACATGCAGGTAGTGAGACATGCAGGTAGTGAGAAATGCAGGTAGTGAGACATGAGACATGCAGGTAGTGAGACATGCAGGTAGTGAGACATGAGACATGCAGGTAGTGAGACATGCAGGTAGTGAGACATGAGACATGCAGGTAGTGAGACATGAGACATGCAGGTAGTGAGACATGCAGGTAGTGAGACATGATACATGCAGGTAGTGAGACAAGCAGGTAGTGAGACATGTAGGTAGTGAGACATGAGACATGTAGGTAGTGAGACATGAGACATGCAGGTAGTGAGACGTGCAGGTAGTGAGACGTGCAGGTAGTGAGACATGCGACATGCAGGTAGTGAGATATGCAGGTAGTGAGACATGCAGGTAGTGAGACATGAGACATGCAGGTAGTGAGACATGCAGGTAGTGAGACATTAGACATGCAGGTAGTGAGACATGCAGGTAGTGAGACATGAGACATGCAGGTAGTGAGACATGCAGGTAGTGAGACATGAGACATGCAGGTAGTGAGACGTGAGACATGCAGGTAGTGAGACATGAGACATGCAGGTAGTGAGACATGAGACATGCAGGTAGTGAGACATGCAGGTAGTGAGACATGAGACATGCAGGTAGTGAGACATGAGACATGCAGGTAGTGAGACATGCAGGTAGTGAGACATGCAGGTAGTGAGACATGAGACATGCAGGTAGTGAGACATGCAGGTAGTGAGACATGAGACATGCAGGTAGTGAGACATGCAGGTAGTGAGACATGAGACATGCAGGTAGTGAGATGTGAGACATGCAGGTAGTGAGACATGAGACATGCAGGTAGTGAGACATGCAGGTAGTGAGACATGAGACATGCAGGTAGTGAGACATGCAGGTAGTGAGACATGAGACATGCAGGTAGTGAGACATGAGACATGCAGGTAGTGAGACATGCAGGTAGTGAGACATGAGACATGCAGGTAGTGAGACATGCAGGTAGTGAGACATGAGACATGTAGGTAGTGAGACGTGAGACATGCAGGTAGTGAGACATGAGACATGCAGGTAGTGAGACATGCAGGTAGTGAGACATGAGACATGCAGGTAGTGAGACATGAGACATGCAGGTAGTGAGACATGCAGGTAGTGAGACATGAGACATGCAGGTAGTGAGACATGCAGGTAGTGAGACATGAGACATGCAGGTAGTGAGACATGCAGGTAGTGAGACATGATACATGCAGGTAGTGAGACATGCAGGTAGTGAGACATGACACATGCAGGTAGTGGGACATGCAGGTAGTGAGACATGAGACATGCAGGTAGTGAGACATGCAGATAGTGAGACATGAGACATGCAGGTAGTGAGACATGCAGGTAGTGAGACATGAGACATGCAGGTAGTGAGACATGATACATGCAGGTAGTGAGACAAGCAGGTAGTGAGACATGTAGGTAGTGAGACATGAGACATGCAGGTAGTGAGACGTGCAGGTAGTGAGACGTGCAGGTAGTGAGACATGATACATGCAGGTAGTGAGACATGCAGGTAGTGAGACATGACACATGCAGGTAGTGGGACATGCAGGTAGTGAGACATGAGACATGCAGGTAGTGAGACATGCAGGTAGTGAGACATGAGACATGCAGGTAGTGAGACATGCAGGTAGTGAGAAATGCAGGTAGTGAGACATGAGACATGCAGGTAGTGAGACATGCAGGTAGTGAGACATGAGACATGCAGGTAGTGAGACATGCAGGTAGTGAGACATGAGACATGCAGGTAGTGAGACATGCAGGTAGTGAGACATGATACATGCAGGTAGTGAGACATGCAGGTAGTGAGACATGACACATGCAGGTAGTGGGACATGCAGGTAGTGAGACATGAGACATGCAGGTAGTGAGACATGCAGATAGTGAGACATGAGACATGCAGGTAGTGAGACATGCAGGTAGTGAGACATGAGACATGCAGGTAGTGAGACATGATACATGCAGGTAGTGAGACAAGCAGGTAGTGAGACATGTAGGTAGTGAGACATGAGACATGCAGGTAGTGAGACGTGCAGGTAGTGAGACGTGCAGGTAGTGAGACATGATACATGCAGGTAGTGAGACATGCAGGTAGTGAGACATGACACATGCAGGTAGTGGGACATGCAGGTAGTGAGACATGAGACATGCAGGTAGTGAGACATGCAGGTAGTGAGACATGAGACATGCAGGTAGTGAGACATGCAGGTAGTGAGAAATGCAGGTAGTGAGACATGAGACATGCAGGTAGTGAGACATGCAGGTAGTGAGACATGAGACATGCAGGTAGTGAGACATGCAGGTAGTGAGACATGAGACATGCAGGTAGTGAGACATGCAGGTAGTGAGACATGCGACATGCAGGTAGTGAGACATGAGACATGCAGGTAGTGAGACATGCAGGTAGTGAGACATGATACATGCAGGTAGTGAGACAAGCAGGTAGTGAGACATGTAGGTAGTGAGACATGAGACATGTAGGTAGTGAGACATGAGACATGCAGGTAGTGAGACATGCAGGTAGTGAGACATGAGACATGCAGGTAGTGAGACATGCAGGTAGTGAGACATGCAGGTAGTGAGACATGAGACATGCAGGTAGTGAGACATGCAGGTAGTGAGACATGAGACATGCAGGTAGTGAGACATGCAGGTAGTGAGACATGCAACATGCAGGTAGTGAGACATGAGACATGCAGGTAGTGAGACATGCAGGTAGTGAGACATGATACATGCAGGTAGTGAGACAAGCAGGTAGTGAGACATGTAGGTAGTGAGACATGAGACATGTAGGTAGTGAGACATGAGACATGCAGGTAGTGAGACATGCAGGTAGTGAGACATGAGACATGCAGGTAGTGAGACATGCAGGTAGTGAGACATGCAGGTAGTGAGACATGAGACATGCAGGTAGTGAGACATGCAGGTAGTGAGACATGAGACATGCAGGTAGTGAGACATGCAGGTAGTGAGACATGAGACATGCAGGTAGTGAGACGTGAGACATGCAGGTAGTGAGACATGAGACATGCAGGTAGTGAGACATGAGACATGCAGGTAGTGAGACATGCAGGTAGTGAGACATGAGACATGCAGGTAGTGAGACATGAGACATGCAGGTAGTGAGACATGCAGGTAGTGAGACATGCAGGTAGTGAGACATGAGACATGCAGGTAGTGAGACATGCAGGTAGTGAGACATGAGACATGCAGGTAGTGAGACGTGAGACATGCAGGTAGTGAGACATGAGACATGCAGGTAGTGAGACATGCAGGTAGTGAGACATGCAGGTAGTGAGACATGAGACATGCAGGTAGTGAGACGTGAGACATGCAGGTAGTGAGACATGAGACATGCAGGTAGTGAGACATGAGACATGCAGGTAGTGAGACATGAGACATGCAGGTAGTGAGACATGCAGGTAGTGAGACATGAGACATGCAGGTAGTGAGACATGCAGGTAGTGAGACATGAGACATGCAGGTAGTGAGACGTGAGACATGCAGGTAGTGAGACATGAGACATGCAGGTAGTGAGACATGAGACATGCAGGTAGTGAGACATGCAGGTAGTGAGACATGAGACATGCAGGTAGTGAGACATGAGACATGCAGGTAGTGAGACATGCAGGTAGTGAGACATGAGACATGCAGGTAGTGAGACATGCAGGTAGTGAGACATGAGACATGCAGGTAGTGAGACATGCAGGTAGTGAGACATGAGACATGCAGGTAGTGAGACGTGAGACATGCAGGTAGTGAGACATGAGACATGCAGGTAGTGAGACATGCAGGTAGTGAGACATGCAGGTAGTGAGACATGAGACATGCAGGTAGTGAGACGTGAGACATGCAGGTAGTGAGACATGAGACATGCAGGTAGTGAGACATGCAGGTAGTGAGACATGCAGGTAGTGAGACATGAGACATGCAGGTAGTGAGACATGAGACATGCAGGTAGTGAGACATGCAGGTAGTGAGACATGACACATGCAGGTAGTGGGACATGCAGGTAGTGAGACATGAGACATGCAGGTAGTGAGACATGCAGATAGTGAGACATGAGACATGCAGGTAGTGAGACATGCAGGTAGTGAGACATGCAGGTAGTGAGACATGAGACATGCAAGTAGTGAGACATGCAGGTAGTGAGACATGATACATGCAGGTAGTGAGACATGCAGGTAGTGAGACATGACACATGCAGGTAGTGGGACATGCAGGTAGTGAGACATGAGACATGCAGGTAGTGAGACATGCAGGTAGTGAGACATGAGACATGCAGGTAGTGAGACATGCAGGTAGTGAGACATGAGACATGCAGGTAGTGAGACATGATACATGCAGGTAGTGAGACAAGCAGGTAGTGAGACATGTAGGTAGTGAGACATGAGACATGCAGGTAGTGAGACGTGCAGGTAGTGAGACGTGCAGGTAGTGAGACGTGCAGGTAGTGAGACATGAGACATGCAGGTAGTGAGACATGTAGGTAGTGAGACATGAGACATGTAGGTAGTGAGACATGAGACATGCAGGTAGTGAGACGTGCAGGTAGTGAGACATGAGACATGCAGGTAGTGAGACATGCAGGTAGTGAGACATGAGACATGCAGGTAGTGAGACGTGAGACATGCAGGTAGTGAGACATGAGACATGCAGGTAGTGAGACATGCAGGTAGTGAGACATGAGACATGCAGGTAGTGAGACATGAGACATGCAGGTAGTGAGACATGCAGGTAGTGAGACATGCAGGTAGTGAGACATGAGACATGCAGGTAGTGAGACATGCAGGTAGTGAGACATGAGACATGCAGGTAGTGAGACATGCAGGTAGTGAGACATGAGACATGCAGGTAGTGAGACGTGAGACATGCAGGTAGTGAGACATGAGACATGCAGGTAGTGAGACATGCAGGTAGTGAGACATGAGACATGCAGGTAGTGAGACATGCAGGTAGTGAGACATGAGACATGCAGGTAGTGAGACATGCAGGTAGTGAGACATGAGACATGCAGGTAGTGAGACATGAGACATGCAGGTAGTGAGACATGCAAGTAGTGAGACATGAGACATGCAGGTAGTGAGACATGCAGGTAGTGAGACATGAGACATGCAGGTAGTGAGACATGCAGGTAGTGAGACATGAGACATGCAGGTAGTGAGACATGCAGGTAGTGAGACATGCAGGTAGTGAGACATGATACATGCAGGTAGTGAGACATGCAGGTAGTGAGACATGACCCATGCAGGTAGTGGGACATGCAGGTAGTGAGACATGAGACATGCAGGTAGTGAGACATGCTGGTAGTGAGACATGAGACATGCAGGTAGTGAGACATGCAGGTAGTGAGACATGAGACATGCAGGTAGTGAGACATGCAGGTAGTGAGACATGAGACATGCAGGTAGTGAGACATGCAGGTAGTGAGACATGAGACATGCAGGTAGTGAGACGTGAGACATGAGACATGCAGGTAGTGAGACATGCAGGTAGTGAGACATGAGACATGCAGGTAGTGAGACATGCAGGTAGTGAGACATGAGACATGCAGGTAGTGAGACATGCAGGTAGTGAGACATGAGACATGCAGGTAGTGAGACATGAGACATGCAGGTAGTGAGACATGCAGGTAGTGAGACATGAGACATGCAGGTAGTGAGACATGCAGGTAGTGAGACATGAGAAATGCAGGTAGTGAGACATGCAGGTAGTGAGACATGAGACATGCAGGTAGTGAGACATGCAGGTAGTGAGACATGATACATGCAGGTAGTGAGACATGCAGGTAGTGAGACATGACACATGCAGGTAGTGGGACATGCAGGTAGTGAGACATGAGACATGCAGGTAGTGAGACATGCAGGTAGTGAGACATGAGACATGCAGGTAGTGAGACATGCAGGTAGTGAGAAATGCAGGTAGTGAGACATGAGACATGCAGGTAGTGAGACATGCAGGTAGTGAGACATGAGACATGCAGGTAGTGAGACATGCAGGTAGTGAGACATGCAGGTAGTGAGACATGAGACATGCAGGTAGTGAGACATGAGACATGCAGGTAGTGAGACATGCAGGTAGTGAGACATGAGACATGCAGGTAGTGGGACATGCAGGTAGTGAGACATGAGACATGCAGGTAGTGAGACATGCAGGTAGTGAGACATGAGACATGCAGGTAGTGAGACATGCAGGTAGTGAGACATGAGACATGCAGGTAGTGAGACATGATACATGCAGGTAGTGAGACAAGCAGGTAGTGAGACATGTAGGTAGTGAGACATGAGACATGCAGGTAGTGAGACGTGCAGGTAGTGAGACGTGCAGGTAGTGAGACGTGCAGGTAGTGAGACATGAGACATGCAGGTAGTGAGACATGTAGGTAGTGAGACATGAGACATGTAGGTAGTGAGACATGAGACATGCAGGTAGTGAGACGTGCAGGTAGTGAGACATGAGACATGCAGGTAGTGAGACATGAGACATGCAGGTAGTGACATGCAGGTAGTGACATGCAGGTAGTGAGACAAGCAGGTAGTGGGACAAGCAGGTAGTGAGACGTGAGACATGCAGGTAGTGAGACGTGAGACATGCAGGTAGTGAGACATGAGACATGCAGGTAGTGAGACGTGCAGGTAGTGAGACATGAGACATGCAGGTAGTGAGACATGAGACATGCAGGTAGTGACATGCAGGTAGTGACATGCAGGTAGTGAGACAAGCAGGTAGTGGGACAAGCAGGTAGTGAGACGTGAGACATGCAGGTAGTGAGACGTGAGACATGCAGGTAGTGAGACATGCAGGTAGTGAGACGTGCGACAAGCAGGTAGTGAGACGTGAGACATGCAGGTAGTGAGACATGCAGGTAGTGAGACGTGAGACATGCAGGTAGTGAGACGTGAGACGTGCAGGTAGTGAGACGTGCAGGTAGTGAGACGTGCAGGTAGTGGGACGTGCAGGTAGTGAGACGTGCAGGTAGTGGGACGTGAGACGTGCAGGTAGTGGGACGTGAGACGTGCAGGTAGTGAGACATGAGACATGCAGGTAGTGAGACATGAGACATGCAGGTAGTGAGCCGTGCAGGTAGTGAGACATGAGACATGCAGGTAGTGACATGCAGGTAGTGAGACATGAGACATGTAGGTAGTGAGACATGAGACATGCAGGTAGTGAGACATGTAGGTAGTGAGACATGAGACAAGCAGGTAGTGAGACATGTAGGTAGTGAGACATGAGACATGTAGGTAGTGAGACATGAGACATGCAGGTAGTGAGACGTGCAGGTAGTGAGACATGAGACATGCAGGTAGTGAGACATGAGACATGCAGGTCGTGACATGCAGGTAGTGACATGCAGGTAGTGAGACAAGCAGGTAGTGGGACAAGCAGGTAGTGAGACGTGAGACATGCAGGTAGTGAGACGTGAGACATGCAGGTAGTGAGACATGCAGGTAGTGAGACGTGCGACAAGCAGGTAGTGAGACGTGAGACATGCAG
The DNA here is from genome assembly GCA_038501785.1 of Myoxocephalus aenaeus. Classification (NCBI taxonomy): domain Eukaryota; kingdom Metazoa; phylum Chordata; class Actinopteri; order Perciformes; family Cottidae; genus Myoxocephalus; species Myoxocephalus aenaeus. The sequence goes on along the minus strand of JBAMJR010000038.1, from coordinate 2,970,188 downwards.
GTAGTGAGACATGCAGGTAGTGAGACGTGAGACATGCAGGTAGTGAGACGTGAGACATGCAGGTAGTGAGTAGTGCAGGTAGTGAGACGTGCAGGTAGTGGGACGTGAGACGTGCAGGTAGTGGGACATGAGACATGCAGGTAGTGAGACGTGCAGGTAGTGAGACATGAGACATGCAGGTAGTGAGACATGAGACATGCAGGTAGTGAGACATGTAGGTAGTGAGACATGAGACAAGCAGATAGTGAGACATGTAGGTAGTGAGACATGAGACATGTAGGTAGTGAGACATGAGACATGCAGGTAGTGAGACGTGCAGGTAGTGAGACATGAGACATGCAGGTAGTGAGACATGAGACATGCAGGTAGTGACATGCAGGTAGTGACATGCAGGTAGTGAGACAAGCAGGTAGTGGGACAAGCAGGTAGTGAGACGTGAGACATGCAGGTAGTGAGACGTGAGACATGCAGGTAGTGAGACATGTAGGTAGTGAGACATGAGACAAGCAGGTAGTGAGACATGTAGGTAGTGAGACATGAGACATGTAGGTAGTGAGACATGAGACATGCAGGTAGTGAGATCTGCAGGTAGTGAGACATGAGACATGCAGGTAGTGAGACATGAGACATGCAGGTAGTGACATGCAGGTAGTGAGACAAGCAGGTAGTGGGACAAGCAGGTAGTGAGACGTGAGACATGCAGGTAGTGAGACGTGAGACATGCAGGTAGTGAGACATGCAGGTAGTGAGACGTGCGACAAGCAGGTAGTGAGACGTGAGACATGCAGATAGTGAGACATGCAGGTAGTGAGACGTGAGACATGCAGGTAGTGAGACATGCAGGTAGTGAGACGTGAGACATGCAGGTAGTGAGACGTGAGACATGCAGGTAGTGAGACATGCAGGTAGTGACATGCAGGTAGTGAGACAAGCAGGTAGTGGGACAAGCAGGTAGTGAGACGTGAGACATGCAGGTAGTGAGACGTGAGACATGCAGGTAGTGAGACATGTAGGTAGTGAGACATGAGACAAGCAGGTAGTGAGACATGTAGGTAGTGAGACATGAGACATGTAGGTAGTGAGACATGAGACATGCAGGTAGTGAGATCTGCAGGTAGTGAGACATGAGACATGCAGGTAGTGAGACATGAGACATGCAGGTAGTGACATGCAGGTAGTGAGACAAGCAGGTAGTGGGACAAGCAGGTAGTGAGACGTGAGACATGCAGGTAGTGAGACGTGAGACATGCAGGTAGTGAGACATGCAGGTAGTGAGACGTGAGACATGCAGGTAGTGAGACATGAGACATGCAGGTAGTGAGACATGAGACATGCAGGTAGTGAGACATGCAGGTAGTGAGACATGAGACATGCAGGTAGTGACATGCAGGTAGTGAGACAAGCAGGTAGTGGGACAAGCAGGTAGTGAGACGTGAGACATGCAGGTAGTGAGACGTGAGACATGCAGGTAGTGAGACATGCAGGTAGTGAGACGTGCGACAAGCAGGTAGTGAGACGTGAGACATGCAGGTAGTGAGACATGCAGGTAGTGAGACGTGAGACATGCAGGTAGTGAGACGTGAGACGTGCAGGTAGTGAGACGTGCAGGTAGTGAGACGTGCAGGTAGTGGGACGTGCAGGTAGTGAGACGTGCAGGTAGTGGGACGTGAGACGTGCAGGTAGTGGGACGTGAGACGTGCAGGTAGTGAGACATGAGACATGCAGGTAGTGAGACATGAGACATGCAGGTAGTGAGACGTGAGACATGCAGGTAGTGAGACATGCAGGTAGTGAGACGTGCGACAAGCAGGTAGTGAGACGTGAGACATGCAGGTAGTGAGACATGCAGGTAGTGAGACGTGAGACATGCAGGTAGTGAGACATGCAGGTAGTGAGACGTGAGACATGCAGGTAGTGAGACGTGAGACATGCAGGTAGTGAGACATGCAGGTAGTGACATGCAGGTAGTGAGACAAGCAGGTAGTGGGACAAGCAGGTAGTGAGACGTGAGACATGCAGGTAGTGAGACGTGAGACATGCAGGTAGTGAGACATGTAGGTAGTGAGACATGAGACAAGCAGGTAGTGAGACATGTAGGTAGTGAGACATGAGACATGTAGGTAGTGAGACATGAGACATGCAGGTAGTGAGATCTGCAGGTAGTGAGACATGAGACATGCAGGTAGTGAGACATGAGACATGCAGGTAGTGACATGCAGGTAGTGAGACAAGCAGGTAGTGGGACAAGCAGGTAGTGAGACGTGAGACATGCAGGTAGTGAGACGTGAGACATGCAGGTAGTGAGACATGCAGGTAGTGAGACGTGAGACATGCAGGTAGTGAGACATGAGACATGCAGGTAGTGAGACATGAGACATGCAGGTAGTGAGACATGCAGGTAGTGAGACATGAGACATGCAGGTAGTGAGACATGAGACATGCAGGTAGTGACATGCAGGTAGTGAGACAAGCAGGTAGTGGGACAAGCAGGTAGTGAGACGTGAGACATGCAGGTAGTGAGACGTGAGACATGCAGGTAGTGAGACATGCAGGTAGTGAGACGTGCGACAAGCAGGTAGTGAGACGTGAGACATGCAGGTAGTGAGACATGCAGGTAGTGAGACGTGAGACATGCAGGTAGTGAGACGTGAGACGTGCAGGTAGTGAGACGTGCAGGTAGTGAGACGTGCAGGTAGTGGGACGTGCAGGTAGTGAGACGTGCAGGTAGTGGGACGTGAGACGTGCAGGTAGTGGGACGTGAGACGTGCAGGTAGTGAGACATGAGACATGCAGGTAGTGAGACATGAGACATGCAGGTAGTGAGCCGTGCAGGTAGTGAGACATGAGACATGCAGGTAGTGACATGCAGGTAGTGAGACATGAGACATGTAGGTAGTGAGACATGAGACATGCAGGTAGTGAGACATGTAGGTAGTGAGACATGAGACAAGCAGGTAGTGAGACATGTAGGTAGTGAGACATGAGACATGTAGGTAGTGAGACATGAGACATGCAGGTAGTGAGACGTGCAGGTAGTGAGACATGAGACATGCAGGTAGTGAGACATGAGACATGCAGGTAGTGACATGCAGGTAGTGACATGCAGGTAGTGAGACAAGCAGGTAGTGGGACAAGCAGGTAGTGAGACGTGAGACATGCAGGTAGTGAGACGTGAGACATGCAGGTAGTGAGACATGCAGGTAGTGAGACGTGCGACAAGCAGGTAGTGAGACGTGAGACATGCAGGTAGTGAGACATGCAGGTAGTGAGACGTGAGACATGCAGGTAGTGAGACGTGAGACATGCAGGTAGTGAGTAGTGCAGGTAGTGAGACGTGCAGGTAGTGGGACGTGAGACGTGCAGGTAGTGGGACATGAGACATGCAGGTAGTGAGACGTGCAGGTAGTGAGACATGAGACATGCAGGTAGTGACATGCAGGTAGTGAGACATGAGACATGCAGGTAGTGAGACATGTAGGTAGTGAGACATGAGACAAGCAGATAGTGAGACATGTAGGTAGTGAGACATGAGACATGTAGGTAGTGAGACATGAGACATGCAGGTAGTGAGACGTGCAGGTAGTGAGACATGAGACATGCAGGTAGTGAGACATGAGACATGCAGGTAGTGACATGCAGGTAGTGACATGCAGGTAGTGAGACAAGCAGGTAGTGGGACAAGCAGGTAGTGAGACGTGAGACATGCAGGTAGTGAGACGTGAGACATGCAGGTAGTGAGACATGTAGGTAGTGAGACATGAGACAAGCAGGTAGTGAGACATGTAGGTAGTGAGACATGAGACATGTAGGTAGTGAGACATGAGACATGCAGGTAGTGAGATCTGCAGGTAGTGAGACATGAGACATGCAGGTAGTGAGACATGAGACATGCAGGTAGTGACATGCAGGTAGTGAGACAAGCAGGTAGTGGGACAAGCAGGTAGTGAGACGTGAGACATGCAGGTAGTGAGACGTGAGACATGCAGGTAGTGAGACATGCAGGTAGTGAGACGTGCGACAAGCAGGTAGTGAGACGTGAGACATGCAGGTAGTGAGACATGCAGGTAGTGAGACGTGAGACATGCAGGTAGTGAGACATGCAGGTAGTGAGACGTGAGACATGCAGGTAGTGAGATGTGAGACATGCAGGTAGTGAGACATGCAGGTAGTGACATGCAGGTAGTGAGACAAGCAGGTAGTGGGACAAGCAGGTAGTGAGACGTGAGACATGCAGGTAGTGAGACGTGAGACATGCAGGTAGTGAGACATGTAGGTAGTGAGACATGAGACAAGCAGGTAGTGAGACATGTAGGTAGTGAGACATGAGACATGTAGGTAGTGAGACATGAGACATGCAGGTAGTGAGATCTGCAGGTAGTGAGACATGAGACATGCAGGTAGTGAGACATGAGACATGCAGGTAGTGACATGCAGGTAGTGAGACAAGCAGGTAGTGGGACAAGCAGGTAGTGAGACGTGAGACATGCAGGTAGTGAGACGTGAGACATGCAGGTAGTGAGACATGCAGGTAGTGAGACGTGCGACAAGCAGGTAGTGAGACGTGAGACATGCAGGTAGTGAGACATGCAGGTAGTGAGACGTGAGACATGCAGGTAGTGAGACATGCAGGTAGTGAGACGTGAGACATGCAGGTAGTGAGACGTGAGACATGCAGGTAGTGAGACATGCAGGTAGTGAGACATGCAGGTAGTGAGACGTGCAGGTAGTGAGACGTGCAGGTAGTGAGACGTGAGACGTGCAGGTAGTGAGACGTGAGACGTGCAGGTAGTGAGACATGAGACATGCAGGTAGTGAGACATGTAGGTAGTGAGACATGAGACAAGCAGGTAGTGAGACATGTAGGTAGTGAGACATGAGACATGCAGGTAGTGAGACATGAGACATGCAGGTAGTGACATGCAGGTAGTGACATGCAGGTAGTGAGACAAGCAGGTAGTGGGACAAGCAGGTAGTGAGACGTGAGACATGCAGGTAGTGAGACATGCAGGTAGTGAGACGTGCGACAAGCAGGTAGTGAGACGTGAGACATGCAGGTAGTGAGACATGCAGGTAGTGAGACATGCAGGTAGTGAGACGTGAGACATGCAGGTAGTGAGACATGAGACATGCAGGTAGTGAGACATGAGACATGCAGGTAGTGAGACGTGAGACATGCAGGTAGTGAGACGTGCAGGTAGTGAGACGTGCAGGTAGTGGGACGTGAGACGTGCAGGTAGTGGGACATGAGACATGCAGGTAGTGAGACGTGCAGGTAGTGAGACATGAGACATGCAGGTAGTGACATGCAGGTAGTGAGACATGAGACATGCAGGTAGTGAGACATGTAGGTAGTGAGACATGAGACAAGCAGATAGTGAGACATGTAGGTAGTGAGACATGAGACATGTAGGTAGTGAGACATGAGACATGCAGGTAGTGAGACGTGCAGGTAGTGAGACATGAGACATGCAGGTAGTGAGACATGAGACATGCAGGTAGTGACATGCAGGTAGTGACATGCAGGTAGTGAGACAAGCAGGTAGTGGCACAAGCAGGTAGTGAGACGTGAGACATGCAGGTAGTGAGACGTGAGACATGCAGGTAGTGAGACGTGCGACAAGCAGGTAGTGAGACGTGAGACATGCAGGTAGTGAGACATGCAGGTAGTGAGACGTGAGACATGCAGGTAGTGAGACATGCAGGTAGTGAGACGTGAGACATGCAGGTAGTGAGACATGCAGGTAGTGAGACGTGCAGGTAGTGAGACGTGCAGGTAGTGGGACGTGAGACGTGCAGGTAGTGAGACATGAGACATGCAGGTAGTGAGACATGTAGGTAGTGAGACATGAGACATGCAGGTAGTGAGACATGAGACATGCAGGTAGTGACATGCAGGTAGTGACATGCAGGTAGTGAGACAAGCAGGTAGTGGCACAAGCAGGTAGTGAGACGTGAGACATGCAGGTAGTGAGACGTGAGACATGCAGGTAGTGAGACGTGCGACAAGCAGGTAGTGAGACGTGAGACATGCAGGTAGTGAGACATGCAGGTAGTGAGACGTGAGACATGCAGGTAGTGAGACATGCAGGTAGTGAGACGTGAGACATGCAGGTAGTGAGACATGCAGGTAGTGAGACGTGCAGGTAGTGAGACGTGCAGGTAGTGAGACGTGAGACATGCAGGTAGTGAGACATGCAGGTAGTGAGACGTGAGACATGCAGGTAGTGAGATGTGAGACATGCAGGTAGTGAGACATGCAGGTAGTGACATGCAGGTAGTGAGACAAGCAGGTAGTGGGACAAGCAGGTAGTGAGACGTGAGACATGCAGGTAGTGAGACGTGAGACATGCAGGTAGTGAGACATGTAGGTAGTGAGACATGAGACAAGCAGGTAGTGAGACATGTAGGTAGTGAGACATGAGACATGTAGGTAGTGAGACATGAGACATGCAGGTAGTGAGATCTGCAGGTAGTGAGACATGAGACATGCAGGTAGTGAGACATGAGACATGCAGGTAGTGACATGCAGGTAGTGAGACAAGCAGGTAGTGGGACAAGCAGGTAGTGAGACGTGAGACATGCAGGTAGTGAGACGTGAGACATGCAGGTAGTGAGACATGCAGGTAGTGAGACGTGCGACAAGCAGGTAGTGAGACGTGAGACATGCAGGTAGTGAGACATGCAGGTAGTGAGACATGCAGGTAGTGAGACGTGAGACATGCAGGTAGTGAGACGTGAGACATGCAGGTAGTGAGACATGCAGGTAGTGAGACATGCAGGTAGTGAGACGTGCAGGTAGTGAGACGTGAGACGTGCAGGTAGTGAGACGTGAGACGTGCAGGTAGTGAGACATGAGACATGCAGGTAGTGAGACATGTAGGTAGTGAGACATGAGACAAGCAGGTAGTGAGACATGTAGGTAGTGAGACATGAGACATGCAGGTAGTGAGACATGAGACATGCAGGTAGTGACATGCAGGTAGTGACATGCAGGTAGTGAGACAAGCAGGTAGTGGGACAAGCAGGTAGTGAGACGTGAGACATGCAGGTAGTGAGACATGCAGGTAGTGAGACGTGCGACAAGCAGGTAGTGAGACGTGAGACATGCAGGTAGTGAGACATGCAGGTAGTGAGACATGCAGGTAGTGAGACGTGAGACATGCAGGTAGTGAGACATGAGACATGCAGGTAGTGAGACATGAGACATGCAGGTAGTGAGACGTGAGACATGCAGGTAGTGAGACGTGCAGGTAGTGAGACGTGCAGGTAGTGGGACGTGAGACGTGCAGGTAGTGGGACATGAGACATGCAGGTAGTGAGACGTGCAGGTAGTGAGACATGAGACATGCAGGTAGTGACATGCAGGTAGTGAGACATGAGACATGCAGGTAGTGAGACATGTAGGTAGTGAGACATGAGACAAGCAGATAGTGAGACATGTAGGTAGTGAGACATGAGACATGTAGGTAGTGAGACATGAGACATGCAGGTAGTGAGACGTGCAGGTAGTGAGACATGAGACATGCAGGTAGTGAGACATGAGACATGCAGGTAGTGACATGCAGGTAGTGACATGCAGGTAGTGAGACAAGCAGGTAGTGGCACAAGCAGGTAGTGAGACGTGAGACATGCAGGTAGTGAGACGTGAGACATGCAGGTAGTGAGACGTGCGACAAGCAGGTAGTGAGACGTGAGACATGCAGGTAGTGAGACATGCAGGTAGTGAGACGTGAGACATGCAGGTAGTGAGACATGCAGGTAGTGAGACGTGAGACATGCAGGTAGTGAGACATGCAGGTAGTGAGACGTGCAGGTAGTGAGACGTGCAGGTAGTGGGACGTGAGACGTGCAGGTAGTGAGACATGAGACATGCAGGTAGTGAGACATGTAGGTAGTGAGACATGAGACATGCAGGTAGTGAGACATGAGACATGCAGGTAGTGACATGCAGGTAGTGACATGCAGGTAGTGAGACAAGCAGGTAGTGGCACAAGCAGGTAGTGAGACGTGAGACATGCAGGTAGTGAGACGTGAGACATGCAGGTAGTGAGACGTGCGACAAGCAGGTAGTGAGACGTGAGACATGCAGGTAGTGAGACATGCAGGTAGTGAGACGTGAGACATGCAGGTAGTGAGACATGCAGGTAGTGAGACGTGAGACATGCAGGTAGTGAGACATGCAGGTAGTGAGACGTGCAGGTAGTGAGACGTGCAGGTAGTGAGACGTGAGACATGCAGGTAGTGAGACATGCAGGTAGTGAGACGTGAGACATGCAGGTAGTGAGATGTGAGACATGCAGGTAGTGAGACATGCAGGTAGTGACATGCAGGTAGTGAGACAAGCAGGTAGTGGGACAAGCAGGTAGTGAGACGTGAGACATGCAGGTAGTGAGACGTGAGACATGCAGGTAGTGAGACATGTAGGTAGTGAGACATGAGACAAGCAGGTAGTGAGACATGTAGGTAGTGAGACATGAGACATGTAGGTAGTGAGACATGAGACATGCAGGTAGTGAGATCTGCAGGTAGTGAGACATGAGACATGCAGGTAGTGAGACATGAGACATGCAGGTAGTGACATGCAGGTAGTGAGACAAGCAGGTAGTGGGACAAGCAGGTAGTGAGACGTGAGACATGCAGGTAGTGAGACGTGAGACATGCAGGTAGTGAGACATGCAGGTAGTGAGACGTGCGACAAGCAGGTAGTGAGACGTGAGACATGCAGGTAGTGAGACATGCAGGTAGTGAGACATGCAGGTAGTGAGACGTGAGACATGCAGGTAGTGAGACGTGAGACATGCAGGTAGTGAGACATGCAGGTAGTGAGACATGCAGGTAGTGAGACGTGCAGGTAGTGAGACGTGCAGGTAGTGGGACGTGAGACGTGCAGGTAGTGAGACGTGAGACGTGCAGGTAGTGAGACATGAGACATGCAGGTAGTGAGACATGTAGGTAGTGAGACATGAGACAAGCAGGTAGTGAGACATGTAGGTAGTGAGACATGAGACATGCAGGTAGTGAGACATGAGACATGCAGGTAGTGACATGCAGGTAGTGACATGCAGGTAGTGAGACAAGCAGGTAGTGGGACAAGCAGGTAGTGAGACGTGAGACATGCAGGTAGTGAGACATGCAGGTAGTGAGACGTGCGACAAGCAGGTAGTGAGACGTGAGACATGCAGGTAGTGAGACATGCAGGTAGTGAGACATGCAGGTAGTGAGACGTGAGACATGCAGGTAGTGAGACATGAGACATGCAGGTAGTGAGACATGAGACATGCAGGTAGTGAGACGTGAGACATGCAGGTAGTGAGACGTGCAGGTAGTGGGACGTGAGACGTGCAGGTAGTGGGACATGAGACATGCAGGTAGTGAGACGTGCAGGTAGTGAGACATGAGACATGCAGGTAGTGACATGCAGGTAGTGAGACATGAGACATGCAGGTAGTGAGACATGTAGGTAGTGAGACATGAGACAAGCAGATAGTGAGACATGTAGGTAGTGAGACATGAGACATGTAGGTAGTGAGACATGAGACATGCAGGTAGTGAGACGTGCAGGTAGTGAGACATGAGACATGCAGGTAGTGAGACATGAGACATGCAGGTAGTGACATGCAGGTAGTGACATGCAGGTAGTGAGACAAGCAGGTAGTGGCACAAGCAGGTAGTGAGACGTGAGACATGCAGGTAGTGAGACGTGAGACATGCAGGTAGTGAGACGTGCGACAAGCAGGTAGTGAGACGTGAGACATGCAGGTAGTGAGACATGCAGGTAGTGAGACGTGAGACATGCAGGTAGTGAGACATGCAGGTAGTGAGACGTGAGACATGCAGGTAGTGAGACATGCAGGTAGTGAGACGTGCAGGTAGTGAGACGTGCAGGTAGTGGGACGTGAGACGTGCAGGTAGTGAGACATGAGACATGCAGGTAGTGAGACATGTAGGTAGTGAGACATGAGACATGCAGGTAGTGAGACATGAGACATGCAGGTAGTGACATGCAGGTAGTGACATGCAGGTAGTGAGACAAGCAGGTAGTGGCACAAGCAGGTAGTGAGACGTGAGACATGCAGGTAGTGAGACGTGAGACATGCAGGTAGTGAGACGTGCGACAAGCAGGTAGTGAGACGTGAGACATGCAGGTAGTGAGACAAGCAGGTAGTGAGACGTGAGACATGCAGGTAGTGAGACATGCAGGTAGTGAGACGTGAGACATGCAGGTAGTGAGACATGCAGGTAGTGAGACGTGCAGGTAGTGAGACGTGCAGGTAGTGGGACGTGAGACGTGCAGGTAGTGAGACGTGAGACGTGCAGGTAGTGAGACTTGCAGGTAGTGAGACGTGCAGGTAGTGAGACGTGCAGGTAGTGAGACAGGAATGTTCCATCCCTTCAGGCTGCACCAGGTCGGATCCTTTCACCAGCTGTAGATCAGCGGCTGCAGCGCTGTTAGCTAGCGTGTCGGTGCTTGCTGTGTGTGGATGTGCGTGTGCGTGTGTGTGTGTGTGTGGATGTGTGTGGGAAAGTTGTTCAACCCAGTTGTCATAATTTGTATGCATTTTTGTGTTGTTTGCGTGTTGATGCATGTTGCGATTGTGCATGGGGACAGCAACACTCATATATGAGAGTGTTTTGTTCTTTTTTTTTTTTTTTAAAGGAGGATTGGTTTAAAATCAACTCTACTTTATGTTCCTCATACAATTCCACTACAGTTTACACATGGAGTTTGTTTAGTGTAATGTACGGAAACCATTTGCATGAAATAATGTGCCCTAAGTACATTTCAGGGGATGAGTAACTTTTCATTCACACACAATAAACACAGTGACTCAAACAGAACAGTTTATTCACTGATATTTTCTGATGTCCTCACACTCCTGAGAACAATATCTTGGACTATATTTTATATTCTGATATGTCTTCTGATATATCTTTTCCATCTACAAACAGTGTCTGGTTTTGTTGGTCTAGCAGCTTTAAGTGTGTGTGTGTGTGTGTGTGTGTGTGTGTGTGTGTGTGTGTGTGTGTGTGTGTGTGTGTGTGTGTGTGTGTGTGTGTGTGTATGTGTGTTCAAGGTGAGGAGGAGAACAGGAGCGCGGCATCTCATCCCGTGTGTCTGGGTGCCGGCGGGTCGACAGGTAAAGGCCATTATCTGCTGCAGCGTGTTAGACACGGTCAACGTGCGCTGCTTCTAAAGCCTAGAACTCATTCCCTCTCTGCGTGACCTTTGCCACTATCACAGTGCAGCAGAAGGTCGAGGTCGATTGTTAAGGTTGCGGTGTAAAGCATGTGAAGCCTTGCTTTCTTTTTCACTGCATCTGCACTATAATCCAATGGTGCTGGTTAGCAGAAGGTGGAAGAATCGCACAGTGAGGCGGACAACAGTCCTTTCATTTATGTGAAAAGAACAATAAGCACAGAGTCCTACTCAGCAGAGACAAAGCATCACCGTTTACCTCTGGGAACTGAGAGCTCTCAGCTGCAGGTTGGAGCAGCAGCTCTGCCGCTAACAGCAATATGGCGCTTTGCATCTTTGGCAGATACCAGACGGCTGAGATACTTTACAGCACCTTACAGCACCTTATAGCACTTTACAGCAGCAGGAGGAGGAGGACACAGACCAGCGTACCTCAGGAAGGATTCTCCTGCAGCCACACTGTGATGCTCTCGCCTCACGAGTCAAGCACTTGCTTAGTAATCCAGGATGTAATGCAGGCTCGAGGCGCTGCATCAGACAAGTTCAGTAACTTTAGGTTAGTTTGACAATCAGACCCACTTCCCTCCAATGAGCTCCAGCACCTCCAGCCCTCTGGCCCCGCCTTCAAGCCTGGTCACGAGGAACAACTATCATTAGTTGTCCCTTCAGATGTGGCCATTTCTCTTCAAGCACATCACTTTCAGTCTGAGAGATGTGAGGAAACAGTACATGTGCTGAGTGCATATACAGCTCTACTACACCTGTGATTACGTACCCTACAGATATGAATACCTATGCTATCATATACAACCAGCAGAGATGACATAGTTTCATCTCTATGTGATATAAAACAGCAAAGTGAACTTTTACTCATATTGAAAATGTGCTGATCATTCCTTTAATATGAAGTACAGTCAGATATGTTCAGTAGGGTGTTCTCAGAAGGAGCATGGGTGGTATCTTTAGTTGGTTTTCTTGTGTGAGAAGAGTCTCATACGATCCAGATGTGAGGAGTTGGAAAGAGCCCCTCAGAGGGCCGGCTCCTCTTGACCTCTGAGGGTCACCGCTTCATTCACTTCACCGCCACACTCCTCCCTCTTTGCAGCACCCTGGAGCTCCGGGGTCGGTGCTCCACAAACCTCGTGCCATGCGGTTCTCTGTTTACACAAAAACATGTGATTGACCTCTCGTTCCATTCTCTCGCCTCCGCAGCAAAAGGGGAGCTGAAAGCAAATCTGTTTCTTGCAACTGTGTAACGGTTTCCATATGCGAGTCCTCAAGTCCAAGTCTACCACGAAGAGTCTTGAACCTTTGAGGTGCACGTGCAGTGGCTTCCAAAAGCTCTGGGAACCCAATGATACAGCTCTTATGGGCTGGTTCTATCTAGCTTCTCGGAAGATTATGATTATGACATGGGTGGCTGTAATTAGGAAATGCTTTCAAATTTGAACTTGAACGCAGCACACACACAACATGGAGCAGAGAAGCTTCCTCACACAGAGAGGTGCACACACACACGCACACACATACAACAAACACCATCATTAGACAACGTGGACATTACTTATCACATTCACATGTATTCCAGACAATGTTCTCCTGCATATATCAACATACACTCATAAGAGGCTGGTGATGAAGAGGAACTGCTGCTGAATGCACCTGCAGTGAGTTAATCAGTCAGTGTCTCGGCAGCTTATACAGACCAGCTGTGCAGTTGTGCTCTCTGGAGGGTCCCTGGACCAGCAGCACATTTCCCCTCATGCTGGAGTCGGGCACATGATGAATTAGGATCCAACAAAGGCGGCCATTCAGCCTCGCTAAAAAGCATATAACCAATGGATGAGCGATGAGCGAGAATTATGCCCCACAATGTGTTATGTATTCCTCATTCTCCGCCCACAACCGAATTGCCCACAGAGACGCCAGAGTTGCTGCTCTGCTAGAAATGAACCTGACCTGAATTCCAGCTGGTGGGAACCTGGATCTTCTCAAATAAATAAGTGTTTTAGCAGATTGCATCTCGTACATGAACGTTTTTCATCAATTCTTCTCATTAATCGTGACGTGTCCGGTAGGTAATGTGACATGTTGCAAAAGCAGCTATTGGTAATTGATTAGCTGTTTTTAGCCTCAGTCCAGCATGAGAGGACCTAGACCCGCCCTGAGGGCTTGTTATTGAAGGTCCACGGCTCAGGCACCAGTCTGGGGAGCTGGGCCGTCCCTGGGAATCAAACCCCCGGCTCCGAAGACTCCTGGCTCACTTTGGATTTGATCCAATAAGTAAACTATCAAAATGTACACAGCCTGTACAGTAAACACACACATATAGAAAATATTGCCACTGACGTCCATATGAACAGCAAAAACAGGTTTGATCTACAGAGTTGCTGCCGGCCCTTTAACAACATGACTATGAAATAAAACCCAGCAACTGTGTCGCTCTGTTTCACTGCATTTCATCTACAGAAACTCTACCGCTGTTAGCCCGATGCTACTATTATTAGCCCGATGCTACTATTGTTAGCCCGATGCTACTATTGTTAGCCCGATGCTACTATTGTTGTATTGGTGGTGAGTTCTGTAACGAGCACTCACCGTACACACTGACGTAGTATTTACCTGAACCTCCCTCAATTAAATACAGAGACACACACACACACACACACACACACACACACACACACACACACACACACACACACACACACACACACACACAGCATTCCAAAGGGACCACACAGGCTGCTGGTGAAGCTGTTACACGGTTCCCAGAATGCCTCCCGGTGTAACGTGACCTCTGGAGGAGCACATGGTCTGAGTCTGTCTGCACTGTACATACAACACACTCAATAAAGCTCTATTGATTATGGATCATGCTCCACATCATACGAAAACAGGAAAACGTAAGAAGGCATTTTGGAGATGAACCGGCTCGGTATTCAAAATCCATATTGGATTAATATTGTTTTTATTAACTGAAGCTATTGGTGTTAACTGTACCCTCAAAAAGGCAAACTCATCTGTCAGGGATTTTAATGTATGTTATTTGTTGAAATGTTTGTGATACACGGATATGTTGATATGGTGTGATCGTGTGACACGACAAAACAACGCGTGAGTGTTTTCATTCGTTCTCCCCAGAAACCACTTTCCTTGACCTTAAACTGCGTGTGTGCCTGAACCTTCCCTCCATGGGGACAGACCATAATACAATCACACAAATCATCTGAATGATCATTTGTAACACATTGTCCCGTCTCCTCTTAGCTTGTTGTGGTTGTACATCTCTTGAGCCGCTAAATGCTCTGCTGGCTTCAGACTGTCTGAGCAGGTATGATTTATTCATATTAAGGATTATGATCACCAGAGTCTCTTCACTGAACACAGCTGCTGCTGAAGAGGAGGATGAGGATGAAGATGATGAAGAGGTTGATGAGGATGAAGATGATGAAGAGGTTGATGAGGATGAAGAGGCTGAAGATGATGAAGATGATGAAGCTGGAACCCAAAGTGAGCAGAAGGAGAAAGGCTCCATCGTACTGAAGAGCTGCATGCTGGTCCTTCTCTGAAGGTTTCATCACGTGACCTCTTTTACTTTCACCCATTTTTAACATAAACATTATTTTTATTTATTTTTCATCAGATTTCAGCGATGATAATCATGTAGTAAACTCTGATATTGAGAGCGCCCTAACTGAGAAACTGAATTAAAACGTGGATTTTATTCACCAGTATGATTTGAGAGTATAACATTTTACTCCAGTAATTCTTATTTTTAAATGTTACAAGTGAAGCATGTTCGTGATATTTTAATACAGTCTTATAGAAAACACATTTGTAATAATACGGTGTGTCAGTAAATATATTCACGTGTTTCTCTGTAAAACATGTCCTTTACATCCTGCTGCTGTCCATCTCTCCTCTGCTGGAAACATGAAACCTTTTATCAGGAATATGATGAGATTCATATCACAACAGTGTATTATTGGCGAGAGGAGGTGCACACGGGACGCTCCTGTTCATGCCAGGCGGAGAAGCTGTCTGATGATTTATCTCTGACACGTCTATGAATGTGTCTCTGCTGCGCGTCACTCATACATATTTATGGATCATAAGATACAGCAAAGCAGTACTTTCACACAAACACATGATCCATATGAAGGCAAACACAACAAATGCTCATACAAATAATGAGCAGATTGTTTAACTCAAAATCAAGCTTACTTCTGAAAATGTATTCAATTTCTTTTATTAATGTAATTACCTGTATTTAGAACTGTGGACACACATTTGCCTTTAAATACCATACAATAAAACCTTTTCAGGCAAAAACAAGTTCTAAATTCAAAGCATTTTTATATATTTTCAAGATCATATAATCATAAATTATAAAATTGTATTACATTTTTTTCTAGAGTGCCTTCCACTTTTAGACATGTTTAGCACGTGTGACACCAGAGGATGACCAAGTGAAAATAACTTAAACAATGTAGTGATAGCATATTTGTATCAGTTTTGTAACAGTACATTTTATTTTCCATCTTTAAAAACAACCATATAGATTCCAGTAAAGTGTGCACTGACTCAGATGGTTTGAGTCACACAGAGCGTCCTGCCGTCGGCCTGGACCATCCTGCAGGAGGCGGTGGTGAGCAGATAATTTGGGGAAATGCCAACGCTGTCACTTTTATTGCTTCTGCAACCTTTCATGCGGACGCCCAGAGAGCACAGGAGAGAGAGACGCTCAGGAAACAAACGCAACGCTGGGTTTGGTTCTCCGTGTCTCGAGGATTCAAGTGGAGTGTTTTGGGTGACGTGGAGCCTCTAGTAATTAAAGAGTGTAAAGATATCAGTGACACGCGAGACAATAATAACACAATATGCTTTCAACCAATTACAAATCTGAGGAATGTTTTCAAAAAACTGCAGTTATTTGTTTCCACTTATTTTGAGAAATTTAAAAGGAAAAGTGAACCTTGTTGAGATACTTACCGACGTGACGTCTTCAGCAGCGCCACAGAGCCAGGAAGCAGGGCCACGTGGCACCGGACTCCACAGCAGGCAGACCATCGCCTCCCTGCTGGCTTCAATCAAAATGGCGTCGCTCAGCGGGAGGTGCAGCTCAACCCTTTGAATGGCGGTCAGGGTGAGGAGCGGTGGAATGGGACCATGCTCCCATCTGAGGATGAGCTAATCCTGTGAGCGTGCCTGGTCTGGGAGGAAGGGAGACGGGAGCGTTACGACCCAGAACCAGCAGCGGGTCTCTGCTGGCTCTCCAACCGCCGGACGCCTTCATGTCCACGTGGCTGTGCTAGTCGGCTTCCTCCAGAGGTTCAGCCTCTGAGGAGCTGTGTCACCATCATGGCCGCTACACCATGTGACTAAACCCAGACTCATTGAAATGATCTCACTGCTGAGGCTGACCAGCACGCAGCCGTGTGGGGAGACTTATCAGAGGAGGACTGGTCAGAACATCTGATATTTAATAAATGAATGCAATCCACCTTGAATGCACGCTGTCGAGTAGACTGACACACACACACACACACACACACACACACACACACACACACACACACACACACACACACACACACACACACACACACACACACACACACACACACACACACACACACAGTGTTCAGCAGCAGTGTGGGAGGCGTACATCTCAAAGCAAAACAACAGCAGCCATTTGTGCCACAATGCTGGTGACAGAGCATGCCCCGCCCACCTGTGTGTGTGTGTGTGTGTGTGTGTGTGTGTGTGTGTGTGTGTGTGTGTGTGTGTGCATATTGGAATATAAAACTTATATTTTAGGACTTGATCACATGACACAATGACCCATTTCTTTAAAACTATAGGAGTGATTTCAGCAAACCAACGAACAATAAACCATATATTTGATTTATTCTCTTACCAAAAACGTAACGAAACCCTTCCGGTGCTCAGAGATGCTATTGAGCTGATTTTGAAATAGTAATCCCATAGAATTGGGCTTGTTTTTATGTCACCCGGTGAGAAGAACAAAAAAAGAACAGTTCAATAATTAATTTTTATAGAAACAAATGTGAGGAATGCAGCATAAACTCACCGGTCCCGTTCTGACCCTGGGTCAGCCTCACGGACCCACACAGAGGAGCAAAGAGCTTTGTGTTTACTCTCTGGTGAATGATCTATATCGATCTATATATATATATATATATATATATATATATATATATATACATATACACGCATACAGTCAGGTCCATAAATATTTGGACATTGACACATTTTTCATTATTTTGGCTCTGTACACCACAACAATTGAATTGAAAAAATCAAGATGTGCTTTAAGTGCAGACTTTCAGCTTTAATTTGAGGGTATTTACATCCAAATCAGGTGAACGGTGTAGGAACTACAACAAATGTATAAGTGGCCACCCCGTTTTTAAGGGACCAAAAGTAATTGGACGAATTAATATAATCATAAATCTAATTGTCACTTTTAATACTTTGTTGAAAATCCTTTGCA
Organism: Myoxocephalus aenaeus; assembly: GCA_038501785.1. Lineage (NCBI taxonomy): Eukaryota > Metazoa > Chordata > Actinopteri > Perciformes > Cottidae > Myoxocephalus > Myoxocephalus aenaeus. The sequence goes on along the minus strand of JBAMJR010000038.1, from coordinate 2,952,471 downwards.
GTCAATGACAGCCTGAAGTCTGGATTCCATAGACATCACCAGACGCTGGGTTTCGTCCATAGTGATGCTCTGCAGGCCTCTACTGAAACCGTCTTCAGTTCCTGCTGCTTCTTGGGGCATTTTCCCTTCAGTTTGGTCTTCAGCAAGTGAAATGCATGCTTAATTGGATTCAGGTCAGGTGATTGACTTGGCCATTGCAGAACATTCCACTTCTTTGCCTTAAAAAACTCATTTTTTTATTTCAACTCCATTGTTGTGGCGTACAGAGCCAAAATAATGAAAAATGTGTCAATGTCCAAATATGTATGGACCTGACTGTATATATAGGGAGGACAGCAGCAGTGAGTCTGGTTATTACTTTATTCATTTGCATGTAAATGAAGCTGCTTCCAGCCTCAGGCCTGTGTGTGTCTGTCTCTGTGCTTCATGCAAACAGCAGAACACACACTCACACAGTGCTGTGTGATTGTAGGGAAATGTTAATTTGTCTAATTGTTTCGAAATTTGCATCCCACTCTAATGTTTTATTATGCAATTATGCATGCATGGAATGAACAGTCCTGACTGGAGCGTGTGAGTACATGATAGTGTTCCTGCTTCAGAGCTCCTCGTCCTCTCTTCACAGATCTGAGACCAGCAGAGTGCAGAGAACAGGTAGAGCAGAGATCTGTCACAACGTTACCTTTTCATTTGACAAATTGATGTCAGCCTCTGTTCCCTCTGAGCTCGCTCCTTCTTCCAGAGGGCCTACTTTCTCTGGCCTGTCTCAGAGACTCTTCCTCTGAGGGAAAGAAACATTTATATTCCACTAAAATACCATTTTAACTGGATAGCTTGTTCTGTGTATTTGTAGTAATGCATCTGAAACATGAATGAATGAATGGGAATATTATCTTGTAACGGAATCTGTTTTAAAGGGTTTGAATGTAAGAAGTCATCATTTACTGAGACATGAAACACATATTTGTTAGGACTGTTAGTGACAAGTATACGTAAAAATCATGATTTCTGCTGGATTATTGAGTTTTATTTAGCACCATGTGACAAGTCCAAACTATACGTTAAGTAAGATACGGAGGGAATGTGAAAATATATATAAATTATATATATATATATATTAATCAATTTAGAACAAGAAAAAGATGAGAGATTTGTGGGATAATATTTGTTTGTGGTGTAAACTTTCAAATATAAAATTATTTTCAAAATACAGGCCTCCGCTGAGGCTGCTGGGTCCTGCTGCTCGGCCTGGAAGCCACACATAGAGGCCTCTCTCCTCCTCTCTCCTCCTCTCCTTTCCTCTCTCCTCTTCTTTCCTCTCTCCTCTCTCCTCTCCTCTCTCCTCCTCTCCTCCTCTCCTCTGATGAACAGAGGGAACAACAGGGAGACTTTGGAGACAATTTCATGCTCTGCAACTCTTTGAACAGCTGATAGCGCTGCGTCTCCAAGTGAACATTTACCTCCAAAGAGTTATGAATATGGATTCAGTTCTCACTTGAACCAATGAGCTACACACACACACACACGCGCACACACACACACACACACACACCTCCATTTCTTAATTGAATATTTGTTGTCACCCGCCAGAAAAAAAGGGTCACTGTTTCCTGAGCATTTCTTTTGTCTTTTTCCAATATAAAAGTGTTTATTTGGAAACACGGTATGAATATACATATATCCTGCTGCTCTTCACACACGGTATGTCAGATGTCTGTTATGTATGTCAGATGTCTGTTATGTATTTCAGGCCTCGGCAGCTTCAGCAGACAATGTACACAGAGGGGTGGAATGGTCCATTTGTGATTTGGTGTTATACGTTTTCTCAATATCTCATATCGCATATGAATGTATAACATGGTCACTTCCAGAGGCACACACACCACGAGGCTAAAGGGCATCAGAGCAGACGATGGCAGGGCCATGGGACCACAGGGCCACGGGACCACGGGGCCACGGGGCCACGGGGCCACGGGACCACGGGGTCACGGGGCCACAGAGCCACAGGGGCAGATCAAGAGCCGGAGAATCACTAACCGGAGTTTGGGGAATATGGGGGACTGTTTGTTATTAGTGGGAATAATTTCAACGTTACAACTTTTTTTTATGGATTTCGAAAATCTTTTGTGTATCTTTTTGTTTCACAGCAATAATAAATAAATGTAGACTGTATGCAGGATTATAGAGCTACTGAGGTTATGATCTATTTTTCACATACAATTCAGATTTGTCTAATTTAATTTGACCTGTTTGATCTTTTATTAATATTCTGTGTGGTCGAAATATTTAGTCTTTCAAGACAATACTGAATCATGTATTCATGTAATATTTAATCCGGCCTGAAATTTTTTTTATGAAAATATTTTGCATCTAAAATGGAATTGGGATCAAAAATTCTGGTAGCATATTTTTTATTTTAGAGCATACGCTCCCTTTAAATTGTTAAAATTCCCAATAAAGAATAGGCCCAATAACCTCACAAGTCTAAGACATGTCTCTATAACGTCCCTGTTTATGCTGGATGTACTGCTGGTTTTAGGTCGAGCCCCGGCCCTGATCCGTTCTTTCCGGCTCTTCGTGTGTGGTCTCTGTGACGTGGACTGTGAGACCAGTACAGTTCTTGGTCCAGCTGGTCCAGAAAAACAACCCAACGAAAGAGGGATGAAGCCCGCCTGGCCTGGAACAGAGCCACGCAGGCTCATTGTGTCAGCAGGGTGTGGACTCGGGTCCCGGGAGCATCTCTTTGGTTTGCGGCTCAGTCTGAAGAGTCTGAAGAGTCCGCAGCTGCTGCTGGATAGTCACGTTGGAAGAGGAGGAGACGGAGAAGAGGAAGAGGAGGGCCTCTGACAAAACGCTCTCCGTCCCGTCCTCTCCATTAAATTAAATGTAGAACATATGTACAGTGTCCAGGGAGCCGCGGGGCCCTCGCGGGCCGGGCCCTCAGTCGCTGTCGTCCTCCTGGTCCTCCTGGATGGTGGTCGTGGAGTGGTTGTACAGTCCCTGCGCCATCAGCTGCAACGCAAGCCCGTTCTTGAAGCCGCTGGCCTTCTTGATCTTGGCCCGCTTGTTCTGGAACCAGATCTTGATCTGGGACTCGTTGAGGCCCAGCTCCTGGGCCAGGCTCTGCCGCCGCTGCTCCGTGATGTAGCGGTTCACCTGGAACTCCGTCTTCAGCCGCTGCAGCTGCTCCGCCGTGAAGGCCGTGCGCGGCCGCTTGTCCTCTTTGCCGCTCTTTGACTTCTTCAGTTTCCGGGTCCTTGGGCCTGCAGTAGGGCGAGAAGGCCAGAGCGGGAACATGAATATGCAGCGTGATGGTCATAACTAAGAGGAACATGAATATAAAGCGTGATGATCATAACTAAGAGGAACATGAATATCAAGCGTGATGATCATAACTAAGAGGAACATGAATATGCCACCTCAATCGCCACCTTAACGTGGTGGAGGAGTTTGAGTGGCTCAGGGAGCTATGTTGTCCGGGGCGTCAGCCCCTGGTAGGGTCTCCCAAGGCAAACAGGTCTCGGGGGAGAGCCCAGACTAAAGCCTAATTTATGGTTCTCCGTCAGGTCGACGGCGTACCTACGCCGTCGACGTGACGCCGTCGTTGAGCATTCGAAGTTCTGCGTCAAGGGTCCGCGTTGCTCTGCAATTAACCGCCATGCCGCCAGGGGGGTGTGCCTGAGAGTAAGGGTGCCGCCTGCCGACTCCATAGTTCTCCTGGGGGACTTCAATGCTCACGTGGCCAATGATAGAGAAACCTGGCGGGGCGTGATTGGGAGGAACGGCTTGCCTGATCTGAACCCGAACGGTGTTTTGTTGTTGGACTTCTGTGCTAGCCATGGTTTGTCCATAATGAACACCATGTTCGAGCATAAGGCGGCTCATAAGTGTTCCTGGTACCAGAGCACCTTAGGCCGGAGATCAATGAATGACTTTGTAATCGTATCATCTGATCTGCGGCCGTATGTCTTGGACACTCGGGAGAGAGGAGCAGAGCTGTCAACTGATCACCACCTGGTGGTGAGTTGGATCAGATGGCGAGGGAGTCGCCTAGAAAGACCGAGGGAGGCTGGGGACATGGAATCCGAGTGGACCATGTTCAAAGCTTCTATTGTGAACGCGGCCGCTAGGAGCTGTGGTCGGAAGGTCATCGGTGCCTGTCGTGGCGGCAACCCAAGAACCCGGTGGTGGACACCGGGGGCGAGGGAAGCCGTCAAGCTGAAGAAGGAGGCCTTTCGGGCCTGGTTGGCCTGAAGCAGCTGACAGGTACCGGCAGGCCAGAAGGGCTGCAACTGTGGTTGTCGCGGATGCTAAAACTCGGGCATGGGAGGAGTTCGGGGAGGCCATGGAGAAGGACTTTTTGTTGGCCTCAAGGAGGTTCTGGCAAACCATTCGGCAGCTCAGGAAGGGAAAGCAGGGTCTACGCCAGGCTGTTCTCAGCGGGGGGAACTACTGACCCGGACTGTGGACATCATCGGGCGGTGGAAAGAGCACTTTGAGGAACTCCTAAACCCGGCCAACATGTCCCCTGGAGAGGGGGCAGCGCCTGAAGTCTTTGGGGTAGTTGCACCAATATCCCTGGCAGAGGTCACTAAGGTAGTCAAAAAGCTCCTTGGTGGCAAGGCGCCGGGGGTGGATGAGATCCGCCCTGAGATGCTGAAGGCGCTGGACATTGTTGGGCTGTCTTGGCTGACACGCCTTTGCAGTGTCGCATGGGGGTCGGGAACAGTGCCCATGGACTGACAGACCGGGGTGGTGGTTCCCATCTTCAAGAAGGGGGACCGGAGAGTGTGCTCGAACAATCGTGGTATCACACTGCTCAGCCTCCTGGGAAAAGCTTATGCCAGGGTGCTGGAAAGGAGGCTCCGACCGCTTGTCGAACCTCAGATTCAAGACGAACAGTGTGAATTCCGTCCCGGCCGTGGAACAGTGGACCAGCTCTTTACCCTCGCAAGATTACTGGAGGGGTCCTGGGAGTTCGCCCAACCAGTCTACATGTGCTTTGTAGACTTGGAGAAGGCTTTCGACCGGGTCCCCCTGGGGTTTTTGTTGGGGGGGTGCTGCGGGAGTATGGGGTGCCGGACCCGTTGGCACGGGCCATCCGGTCTCTGTACGCCTGCAGTAGGAGCTGTGTTCGTATCCTTGGTAGTAAGTCAGACACGTTCCCGGTGGGTGTTGGCCTCCGCCAGGGCTGCCCTTTATCACCGGTCCTGTTCGTGACTTTCATGGACAGGATATCTAGGCGCAGCCAGGGGGCGGAGAAGATCCGATTCGGGAGTCTCGGGATCGCCTCTCTGCTGTTCGCGGATGATGTGGTCTTGTTTGCCTCCTCGGACCGTGACCTCCAGCATTCACTGGGGCGTGTTGCAGCCGAGTGTGAAGCGGCAGGGATGAGAGTTAGCACCTCCAAATCTGAGGCCATGGTGCTCTGCCGGAAACCGGTGGATTGCTCCCTCCAGGTGGGGACAAACTGCCTACCCCAAGGAGTTCAAGTATCTCGGGGTCTTGTTCACGAGTGAGGGTAAGGTGGAGTGAGATCGATAGGCGGATCGGTGCGGCTACAGCAGTAAAACAGGCGTTGTACCAGTCCGTCTTGGTGAAGATGGAGCTGAGCCGGAAGGCGAAGCTCTCCATTTACTGGTCGGCCTACGTTCCAACCCTTCACCTATGGTTACGAACTCTGGGTCGTGACCGAAAGAACGAGGTCTCGGATACAAGCGGCCGAAATGAGCTTCCTCTGTAAGGTCTCCAAGAAGAAGATGTGTAATAACCCCATAATACGTCTCAGTGAAGACTATATTATGATGGGATTATTCAGTAAACCCGTGTTTGTCTGACACACACACACACACACACACACACACACACACACACACACACACACACACACACACACACAATGCTACCCGCGACATGTGTATAAAATATGAAACTTTCAGAGCGCAGGAAAGAAACTGAAGTGAGTTTCACACATTTCTACGTAAAAAAAAAATGAAAATGAAAATATATATATATATATATATATATATATATATATATATATATATATATATATATATATATATATAAATGTGCAGGATGAAAAACGGCCAGATTGAACAAAGATAAATTCATGTAATGTGCTGTAACTCTGTTACGTTGTTCATTCTGGTCACATGACATCTATTGCTTCTGTCAGTCCTGATGGAGGATCCTCTTGCCTCTTGCTCTCCTGAAGGGTTCTTCCTTTTCTCCTGATCCGATGTGAGGTCCCGGGACATTGTGGGATGTTATATGTAAAACCCTCTGAGGATCATTTGTATTTGTGATTTTGGGCTATACTAAATAAACTTAATTAAATTGAATAAGCACGCTAACATCACACATACCAAATAATGCGCCCACAAACACCATGCAAACAATAATCCTTCTAATGTAACATTTTGTCTAAATAAAAAAGTATAGCTATTCGTGTGTTTGTTATTATTACACATATATTAATTTGAAGGATTGATTGCTTCTTATTCTCGTGCAGATTACAACCGATGAATCCCGTATTCTTGATATCATGATATGAAAGAAAGCGCCATCCAGGAGGAGTTCATGAAGCTCCAGCCGTCCTTAGGACGCTCCATCCGGTGTTAGGAAGCTCCAGCCGGCCGTAGGAAGCTCCAGCCGGCTTTAGGAAGCTCCAGCCGGCCGCATGAAGCTCGAGCCGGCCGTAGGACGCTCCAGCCGGCGTTAGGAAGCTCCAGTCGGCGTTAGGAAGCTCCAGTCGGCCTTAGGAAGCTCCAGTCGCCGGTCCTCACCTCCCGAGGTGCGTTGCGGTTCTCTGGCTCCGTGTTTGAAGTCAGACCCATCAAACAGGATTATGATTCAACACGTCTCCTGTCGCCAGGAGGCGGAGAGCTTAACGGCTGCATTGTGCTGGACTCACAGCTCGAGTTCCATGTAGATCACACCGGGATCACACCGGGATCACACCGGGGTCACACACACCGGCGGTAACACACACCGGGATCACACACACCGGGTCACACACACCGGGAGAAAGGACCAAACACGCTTCACACTCCACAAGCGGCGGGCTGGAGCCGTCACCGTGCACCCTAATCCTGATCTTGATCCTGATCCTGATGGATCCTCCAGCTGCATGAGGACATGGAGCAGGCCGTGTCTCATGCAGCCCATAATCTGACTCCAGCTGCGGGTTCGTGTTCACATATCTCCTGCACGCGCTCGCTCCTCTATTGGACCGGGACCACATCGGGTCTAGATCCGGTCTGTTCTGGGTTTACTTTGATTTATACACTGATGACGTTAGAGAGACACGTTACAATAAGAGAATAGCGGAGAGTAGAATAGCATCGAGTAGAATAAAATACAATAGAGTAGAATAAAACAATAAAATAGAGTAGAATACAATAAAATAGAGTAGAATAGTATAAAAGAAAAAAGAGTAGAATACAATACAATAGAATGAAATAAAATAGAGTAGAATAAAATAAAATAGTATAAAATAAAATAGAATATAATAGTATAAAATAAAAAAGAATACAATACAATAGAATGAAATAAAATAGAGTATAATATAATAGTATAAAATAAAAAAAGAATACAATACAATAGAATGAAATAAAATAGAGTATAATATAATAGTATAAAATAAAATAGAGTAGAATAGTATAACATAAAAAGAGTATAATACAATACAATAGAATGAAATAAAATAGAGTAGAATAGAATAGTATAACATAAAAAGAGTATAATACAATACAATAGAATGAAATAAAATAGAGTAGAATAGAATAGTATAAAATAAAATAGAGTAGAATAGAATAGTATAAAATAAAATATATAGAATAGTATAAAATAGTATAAAATAGAGTAGAATACAATAGAATACAATGAAATAAAATAGAATCAAATGGAATAGAACAATAGAATAGAATAAAATGAAATGAAATAAAACAACATTGTAATTCTGTAAATATGGCATATCGTCGTTGTTAATAATCAGAATGGAAGTTTCGTCTCGTTCTGGTCCAACAAGATTCTTTGTGTTTAATCTGACTGATCTGATATTTAGATCCAGAAAGGTTAATAAATCTGACCTGACAACAGGAACGCGTTATTAAACACGTTTTATTATTTATTATTAGTGTGGGCGGCTACATTTTAAAATGAGGTTATAAAGATATATGAATACACTAATATTATTATATTAGTATTATCATGCATTTTTATTGTATTATTAGTATATTAGTATTATCATGATAATAATAATGATAATAATATATGATAGTAAAACTAAGATCGATCATCTGACCTGAGAGTTTGCTTTAAATTCTCTAAAATATTCATTTGAGCTTTACTTTCTTTAGAAAAAGGACGTGATCGTCTGAATGAAAATTGCTACATGAGATAAATGTATATTTGTGTTTGTGAAGTAAGATCACATTGATGAGATACATAAATAAACTACAATAATGATGAGATAAAGAAATACAACTAACATAATGATGAGATACATAAATACAACTAAACATTGATGAGATACATGCATAAAAATAAAACAATTATGAGATATATAAATAAAAATAAAACAATGATGAGACACATAAATACAACTAAACATTGATGAGATAATGAAATGCAACTAAACTAATGATGAGATAAAATAATAAACTAAAACAATGATGAGATAAATAAATACAACTAAATAATGATAAAGAAATAAAACTAAACTAATGAGGAGATAAAAAATAATAAACTAAACTAATAATGAGATAAAGAAATACAACTAAACTAATGATGAGATACATAAATAAACTAAATAATGATGAGATAAAGATATAAACAAAACTAATGATGAGGTAAAATAATAAACAAAACTAATGATGAGGTAAAATAATAAACACAACTAATGATGAGGTAAAATAATAAACTAAACTAATGACGAGATAAAATAATAAACTAAAACTAATAATGAGATACATACAAAAATAAACCTGTAACGAGTATTGGATGGATATAGACCAAGCAGACCTCGGGGTCTGGTCCGTGGAGCTGCGGCCTTACCAGATGAGGGCCGGTCCGAGTAGCGCGTGCAGTAGACCCAGGCGGGCCACAGCAGCGGCTGGCTCTCGGGCGTGGAGGCTCCGGTTCCGTTCCGCGAGGAGGCCGTGCTGTCCGCGGCCGCGCCGCCGCTCCTCTGCTCGGCCTTTACGCCGCTGCTCTCGGTGGCGGCGGCCGCGCTGCCTGCGCCGCCGCCACCGCCGGGACTCTTTTTGGGGCTCTTCAGCGAGGCGCAGGACGCGGAGGACGCGGTGCTGTCGCTGCTGCAGGTGGAGTCCTGGCTCGGCGTCCCGGGAAGGCTCGGCCTGCCGCCCGCCGGGTGCGCGCGGGCCCGGCCGGAGGTCTGCGCCCGCTCCCGGGGGCCCAGGCCGCCGGGCTCCTTCTTGCAGCCAAAGTCGGGCCGCAAAATGTTGTCGATGAAAAAGTTGGTGGTTCTGTGGGCCTGCTGGGCGGCCTGCAGGGCCGGGGAAGGCGGGCCTGGACCCGGGGACCCGCTGTCCCCCTCGCTGCTGTCCGCGCTGCTCGCGTCCCGCGGCTCCTCCATCGCGGCTCTCTCTCACTCCAGCGCGGTGTCCTGTTAGTATCCACGGGGTGAGAGAGCTACAGCATGGCTATGTCTCTCTCTCTCTCTCTCTCTCTCTCTCTCTCTCTCTCTCTCTCTCTCTCTCTCTCTCTCTCTCTCTCTCTCTCTCTCTCTCTCTCTCTCTCTAGCTCTCTGGACCTGTTCTCAGGGTGAGAGAGCTACAGCATGGCTACACTGAAAAAAGTGAAACAACTGTGTCATTCATGTAAAGTGCATTTTTTTATTTGGTCTCATCGAAAATCATGGTTTCCGGTTTAAACATGCTGTTTTCACTTTGCCTAAAAGCAAATAGAACTCCCCATAGACAAAATTAAAAGCAATACTTTCAGTAAACGTCATATTTTCACTTTAGACCAGAGGTGTACAGGTCACGTGACCACCACGTCACCATATGACGTCGCATTTGGTCGCTTGGTGGGTTCTGATGTCCGCCATTACTCCCCTTCGCCTGAACCGTCAAGGCAACTCTTAAACAAGGTAATAATTCTAAATTGTGTTTGTTTTATAAGGAACGTGTGTTTTCCATGTATATTTATTGTTAGTGGCAGAATGTACAGCTGTCTATATATTTTGTGCGTGTTCGCTAGCGTAACGTAACGTTGGCTGATGTAACGTAACGTTAGCTAACGTAACTTAAACTAACGTTAGCCAACGCTTGCTCGCTCGCTAAAAAAATCATAGTTTAGAAACTGTTTGCCTGCCACTTGGCATCCACAGCCCACATGGTTACAGAGCCACAGCAATCGCTATGTTCTCCTGTGTTTTCCAAGCATATTGATTGTTAGTGGCAGAATGTACAACTGTCTATATATTTCGCACGTGTTCGCTAACGGTACCGTTAGCTAACGGCGAACACGCGCTAACGGTACCTTTAGCTAACGTACCATAATACCACACATTATACACCAAAATGAAGCTTGGAGCCTGTGGTTTTTTTGTTAATAATTAAAATAACGACATGTTACCTTGTATTTAAGCCAGTAACCCTATCTTTATCCATTGGGGTGGTGGGGGTAGAAACTTGGTATATGAAAAGTACACTATGAGGATATGAAAATATGTTCCATAAATTATTATATGCCATTATTAAATTAACTGTATACTTTTAAGCCATATATTTAATTGCCAATGAATATTAGGTTACGGCTGTAGCTCAGGGGGATGAGTGGTCGTCCCGCAACCACAAGGTAGCCGGCTCGATCCCCAGTCCCCCCATAGCTCACATGTCGAAGTGTCCCTGAGCAAGACACCTAACCCTTAACTGCTCCCCGGGCGCCCCACAGGGCTGCCCACTGCTCCCTATCCAGGGATGGGTCAAATGCAGAGAAGAATTTCCCCAAGGGGATTAATAAAAGTGCATGTTTCTTTTTTTCTGTTTTCTTTAAATACAACATTTGCCTGATTTAAGGCAACTCCAGGTATAAACCTTGCCCACTTCTGGTCTTCTATCTAGATACAAATAAAGAGACAGGATTTTGTTTGATTGAACAGATGCAGATAATTATGTCTCAGTACACCTCTATTAGTACGAGATGATGAGGAACAAAATTAATATTTCATTCTTTCAGCTGTCAGTATTTTGCAGTATAGTACAATACCTTCAGTATGTCTAAAGCCTAATTAATAAATGTGTCTGTAGTGACAATTATGGATAGTTCTAACTGTCACAAAAGTCATTCTCTTTCCTTTGTGTTTATAGGTTTGCTGCTGTCCCGTACGGTCCGAAATTGTAATCATATTGCTGAATTCGGTAAGTGCCAATATGACAACTGTAAACATTTTCATGTATTTTTAAATGGGAATGATAAACCCAAAATATAATTGCAGCACTTCAGAGAATACCTTGAATTTACCACAAACGTATACTTACGAATGTAGCCTGTAATTTCAAACATTTAAATTAAAATTGTAATGTAGTGGACATTATATGACATTTTAATTGCAGGTTCATTTTACATTTCTATTTTTGCAATATTTATTTATTAACATATTTGTAGAATTTTAAACACAAATAACTTGCAGTCAAAACAAATATCAAGAAGTTACCCACCCAATGTAATGTGAATAGATTTCACCAAACGATAAACAAATACATGCAATGTTAAGTCATTTACTATAGTTTTATATATCCTTAAAAAAATACTATAGTTAAAAGATATTCATTGCATGACTGAATTGTAGATAATCATGCAATACAGGAAATCACTGTTTCTTTTTGTTTCAAACTGTAGAAACCTATTTGCCTATTCCATCTTTTGAATTATTGAAGAGTATGTGAAGATGTTCAGGATGGTGTGATCAGACTAATAACAATAACTCTAGTCAAATTTACTCTATGAACTAAAAAGGACATGTATGTCTACTGGATTTAAAATCTTTCTTTCCTGCTGAAGTAACTGACAACAAACATAAACGGGTCCTTTTTCTTCTTTCCTAGTCTTCAATGAATGTGGAAATGCAAAGACTGTGGTACTTCTGTTTCACGAAGATCGGAGCTTCTTAAACATTATAAGCTAGAACACCGACATTATGGCCGCCGCCATTCCTATCCGTGCATCCATTTGAACTGTCCATGTACCTGCAAGACCTGGAATGCACTTTTGAGCCACTTGTCAAGATGTCATCAGCGATCCTCACAAACGGAACTGACCACCTTTAAATGTCTCTTATGCAATTACTGTGAACTTTGTAATTTAAAAGACTATTTTCAACATATAGCACAGCATCTAAAAAACAGTGAAACAGTTGTTTGTGTTTTTCAGGGGTGTTCCTACGAAACAAATATTTATGGTTCGTTTCGAACTCACAGAAGCAGAAATCATAATGATTGTTCAGTAAATGACTTAAAGCCAGGAATACTTGAAAAACAGGAGTCAAGTTTAAGTCTTTCTGTTGAAGGTGATAATTCTGACAGTATTCAGATTGATAGTGTTGGTACTGAGCCTTCAGATGATTTAAGTACAAATGATTTAGGTGACTCTAGTTTCAATGTTCAGGATTTAAACGACTTGTCATATAATGTTGAGCTCAAAGTTGCTTCTCTCTTACTGAAGCTAGAACATAGTTATCTTGTGTCTAGAGTGGCTGTTGATGACCTTTTGCAAGAGTTTGACTATTTAATAAGGACCGCTTCTGTCCCTCTTGTCCATCAAACCATAGCTCAGCACTTAGAAAATGGTAACTGTCAAGTAGATAAAACGGTTCTGCAAGAACTAGCATTAACCCTTTGTAAGTCAAATCCTGTTGCAGCCTGTTTTACTGGTCACGGCCCACTTTCCACTGCTTGGAAGCGAAAAAATTACTACAAAAAACATTTTAATGTTGTAGAACCTATAGAATTTGTACTTGATTCCAAAAACAGAAAATCCTTTCAGTACATTTCCATACTTAAGTCATTACAGCAGATCCTAAGTTGTCAAACTGTTCTGGATAAAGCAATCAATTTGAAATCTCCCCATCAAGTTCAATCTGATGAAATTCAGTACAAATCCTTTTATGATAGTATTAATTACAAATATAATTTGCAATTGTCAAAGGAGTGTGCTATTTCACTTATTTTATATGTAGATGATTTTGAAATCTGTAATCCACTGGGCACCTCCAGAAAAAAACACAAAATCTTTGGGGTGTATTGGGTATTGGGGAACTTACCTAGTAGTTTTCACTCATCACTGTCTAATATATATTTAGCTGCACTTATTCATAGTGAGGATGTTAAGAACTATGGTTATGACAGTGTATTAAAGCCCTTATTAGATGATCTTACTATATTAGAACAACAAGGACTATTTATTGCAAAGTTGGGGAAAACTTTGAAAGGCTTTGTTCATTGTGTCGTAGCCGACAATCTTGGGGCCCACAGTATTGCCGGTTTCTTGGAAAACTTTTCAGGTCAATATGTTTGCAGATTTTGTACAGCAGAAAATGTAGACATTCAATCAAAAGAAGTCAATTCAGGAGCATTTTGTGTGAGAACTGAGGACATTCATGTTTCTCATCTGAAAGCTATTGAAGAAAAATCCTTGGTTAATCATTTCGGTGTAAAAAGGAAGTGTGTGCTGTCGGAACATCTGTCATATTTTAATGTGACGCAGAGTTTTCCCCCTGATATAGCTCATGATCTCTTTGAAGGCATTATCTCTGTTGAGCTCGCTCTTTGTCTCACTGTGTTAATTTCCAAAAAATATTTTACATTGGGTGATTTAAATGAAGCCATAACAACATTTGCATTCAAGTGGACTGATAAGACAAATCGTCCTCATTGTGTGCCAATCACCTATGCCACAAAAAGAACAATTGGAGGAAATGCACACGAGAATTGGAGCCTACTGAGATTTCTTCCTCTCTTGGTCGGAAGCAGAGTTCCTTCAAACGAACCAGCGTGGCAGGTCCTTTGTGAATTGAAGGACATTGTGGAACTTGTTGTTGCACCTTTTCACACTGAGGACTCTATTTCTTATCTTGACTTCAAGATTTCTGAACACAGGACAGTATTCAAAGAAGTTTTCCCCCATGAAAAAATTCGTCCCAAACATCATTACTTGGAGCATTATCCACAGTTGATACGCCAGTTTGGCCCCCTTGTTGCACTATGGACTATGAGATTTGAATCAAAACATAGCTTCTTCAAAAGGGTAATCCGTCATTCAAATTGTTACAAAAATGTACTGTACTCATTAGCGCAAAGGCACCAATTTCAGACTGCATATAATCTGTACATGTGTAGATTTGCAAAGCCATCTTTGGAGGTTACTGATGTTTCAACACTTCCCCTTGATGTCATCAATGAAGATATTGCACTTGCAGTGAAACAGAAACACCCACATCTGGACAATGTGAACCTGGCAAAAAATGTATCCTACAGCGGCTTCAACTATAGGATTGGAATGGTGGTAGCCCATGGGTCGCTGGGTGGACTTCCAGCCTTTTGGGAAATTGTTCAGATGATTGTTCTACAAGAGGAACTCATTTTCATTCTCAAAAAAGTGGATGCCTGGTACCTGGAACATTATCGAGCCTATGGCTTGGTCATATCTAGTCCTAAAGAACTACGGCTTGTTGGGGTGGATGAACTGACAGATCCTTATCCTTTGGCTCACTACATAGTTGGTGGACAGCGCCTCATCTCGCTGAAGAGATACATTCATGCCTAAGGTTGTATACTAATGAATTTGTGAATATGAATTGGATGATATGGCCAATGTTATGACACTAATATTACTGTTTTTTTTTCTTCTTGTTTTTAATAGATCCTTTTGGATGGGCTGACATGGCAGGGAAAAGGCCAGCCAAGTTGCTAGTTATCCTGAATTCTGACAACACCAGGAAGCTAATTCTGCCTGATGGCATTCCAGAGACAATTGAGCAGCTATTGCATGAAGTCAGGAAAGTGTGTGAGTTAAATGGAACTTTTAGACTGCAGTACAAAGACAGAGACTTTGGAGATGCACTCGTGAACTTGACATCTACTGCAGAACTTGAGGATTTCACAACTATCAAGGTCATCCCAATATCTGATGCTTGCAGTGAAGAATTTAATATCACTGCCTCTAATGAGTCAGTGTGTACCCACACATCAGATGACACAGAGCTCCTGTCCTCACCCTCCAGCTCTGTCTCGACAAGAACTCAGTTGTGGCCAAGAGTGTTTCCAATACCAACATTCTCTTACGAAACGGAATTACAGTTAGAAACAGGAAATGCAGTGCATAGGTCAAACATGACAAGATTGTCAATGAGTTTTAAATTAAAGTCAGATATCCTGGAAAAATTAGCTGAAGAGATGTTTAAGTTCAAAGCCTACCCAACAGATGCTGACTTCAGTGACGTGGCCCAAGCACTAATTAAGAAGCACCCATGCCTCTCTGAGACTGGTTCGTTCAACGGTTGCAATGGGTGGAAGCAGCGCCTGAAGACTAAAATGGGCAACTACCGTACTCAGCTGAAGGGCATCGGGTGTTCTGAACTGCTTGTAAATTCATTCAAGTCCAAAGCCCCAGGAGATGCATTGCCAGCAAAGAATGTCAAGAAACCTAAGAGAGGAGAGGCCAACCACATTCCTGACATTCCTACTGGAGAGACCTCAGACAAATTGGAAAATGAGAGACTGTCACTTTTAAGTGAGGTGAAGAAGAGAAACAACCGTACAGTGATAAAGTCGAAAATGGACAAGACTTTTTCAGTGCGAAGACAGGACATTGTGGAAAAGGACTTGGGCGTGGAAGAGTTGAAAGAGAGATGGCCTGCATTGTTCTCAGTGGATGAGGTATGTGATTTTTTCTATATGTCAGTGGTGTCTTGTAAACAGGGTACCCGCGAGGTCTTAAAAACTTGAAAAAGTCTTAAATTTAGTATTCAGAATTTAAGGCCTTAAAAAGGTATTAAATTTGGTCAACAGGTCTTAAATTTCGTTCATCAAGTCTTAATTTTTACCCTCTTCCTTATTTGATACGGCGCCACAACATTTGTTTATTGTTCGTTGTTACAACGGATCTTAGTACACCCAAACGTCGCATCCGAAATATCAGGCAACCTGTATATGGCTCTGAACTGCTGAGACCTGTTTAACAGCTGATCGCGCGCTGATCGCTGCGAGCGCGCTAACTAGCTAACTAGCGCGCTCGCAGGTTTGCATCGAGCTATGCGAACCTTCTTTCCCGTTTCCATCGCGTGTCTCACAAGCAGGGTCAGATGCACTTGCCAGTAGTGTTACAGAGTCCACAGTCCTCCAGCTAAAGATTTTTCTTCTCTGTAAATTAAAGGGTTCTTCTTCTACACGTTATGGAAGGGGACCAACTTGAATAGGTGTATACAGCGCCTACCTAAAGTACCGGAGTGTGTGGTGCAGGGTATTGCCTGTCTGTGAGTAGGACAGAACCAGTCCCGCCTGTCCCGTATTCACAGCCTTTTTTATTTGTATCCGTGAAAAGAGAAAAATATAACAGTTAAGTCACTTAACTGTTAAAATAACAGTTCCATGGTGAGGGCAGCGCGACCAGGTCATGTTTGCCGCTGCGGCACATTTCGCCTAGAGTTTTTTTTTCAGCGTGAGAAATACGATCTGTGGCGGGAGGGCGTGACTTAAGACCGAAATGAGTGACAGTCACGCTCAATGCGTGACACTTGAGAGCCCTGGAGAGAGAAGACATAGGGTCAATTCCAATCTCCACCCTTACGGACTCACGGACTTTGAGGCGCGCTCCCGCGAAGTCCGTGAGGGTTTAGGGGTGTCCCACTGTCACATCGTAGAGTGCTCGAGGCTCTCTGGCAGACATTTTGAGCCCTTTATGATCCCTTTCCGTAAGTCAGCATTAGATGCTGACTTTGCCTAAGGGAATTACCCACAGTTCATAGCAATGTGACGTTAAACACGCAGTTCCCAATGGAAGCATGGAGACGTTACACTACAACATTACGGATTAAAGATGGAACATAAAAACACATGAAATCAGAGGAATGCAAGCAGAAAATATATTTATAAATATTTTGTTTACATTCATCAAACATTTCGTTTTGACAAAAACAAGTAAATATATCATTTAAAATGACTTCTCATCTCGTGAGGAAGACGTTCAAATCAGTGAATAAAAAGTATAAAATAAATACACAATATTTTTTATGTAGTCACGTGATATGTTGCAGCAAAGTGCTGTCATTCATATTCACACCATCAAGTCCTCACAGCCTCTCACACTCAGCCACTTAGCAGCTGACGTCAGTGAGTCCCTGAGGGTTCAGGGCTTGAGGGTTTAGGGTGGAGATTGGAATTGACCCATAGAGAAGAAAAAGAGACATAGAGAAAGACAGAGCTGACATGTGATTGGTCAAAGAGCGTGTTTTTATTTTTATTTTTTTAAAGACTGCAGTACAGTCTTTGCGCGCGCAACGGACATCGTCGTCGTTTGCTATGGCTAGCACTAGGCAGTGAGTGATGGGCAAATGCCGTTTTAATCCGCTGTGGGTCCACGACCCAAAGTATGACTGGGTTCAGTCAGTGCCGGGGAATGTGTGGGAGGCACGGTGCACTTTGTGCAGAAAGACATTTAAACTCGGGACGATGGGGCATGTGGCGTTGGCAGACCAGGCTGAAGCCAAGCAAGCAGGCAGCAAGATGGCAGAGCTAATAGCAAAGTATAATGCCTTTAGAAGGAGCCACAAGGACAAGTTGGCTGAACTCATCAAACTGGATGAACAGATTGCTGCCAAAAGCGCAGAGCTCCAAAGGCTGTAGGATCTGTTGTACTACAACCGCACACAGGTGCACCCACAGACATATCCAGACACACACACACACACACACACACACACTGACCTTTTTTTTTTTTTTTAAGATCAATGCTGAATTCACAAGAATTACAACTGTGCCACTTGAACCGCGCTTCCTTGGACAAGCACTACGGCAAACTGATGGAGATCATCAAAAAAAAGGGAGGAGTTAGCGGAGAGAAAACCCGGAATATACTCAAAGTTCTAGATCACGTATGTACTTTCTTTGCTTACGACTTTGGAGTCGGAGATTAGCTGTTGACCGATGCACTACCTTAATCGTTTTAGTTTCAACGTTTTTTTGAATGGTTTGCTCGACGTGTGTGTACATTAGGGTCTTGCAAAAAGGTAAATATTGCTATTGACCATCCGACCGAATGTCAAGTGAGTGCGGCACATTTCATGTTTTTTTTTTTGTTTTTTTTTCATTATCGAGAGTAAAATAATCAAAGTCTGAATCTCATTTCCCTTCTGTGTTCTGCATTTAACAATAATTAGGTATTTAGTTACTATTAAAACTGTTGTCTGTCATTTAAAAGCCAACAATGTACCTAATACTAGCCTTACAAAATAGTTTATTTACATAACACTTAAATCTGGATCTTCTGAGTAATTTAAAATAAAATAATAATTCTCCATTTTCACTATTGAGTCGATAATCAGGGGAAATTCCTTAATCGCAACAGCCCTAAATCACTATTACTCTAACTCCGAGTGCCCATTTTATCCATTGTATAGTGTTGTGCCTACAGTGAATTGTTAAAATCGGACAGCATCATTTTGCATTTTTATAATTTTGTGTGTTTGTGCTTTCACCTAGAGCCTTGAGGTGAATCTAAAAAGAGTGTGTCTGCTTAAGTGCCTGATTGTGTACCTTGGGGAAGATGGGGACAACCTTATCAAGGACTATCTGGTAAGTAGTTTTGCTTTAATTACATACGCTTCAGACAAAAGAAAACATTAAATTAACGTTCTTTAAAAGGTTTTAACCTTTTAAAGAACGTTAGTTGTGAGTTATTAATAGTTGTTATAACACGACATAACAGTTTGTAACACTGAAGGAAACAGGAAGTGGCGGAACGGAAGACACGCCACACAAACTCATTGGCCGGTTGACGCACACACAAAAATACCATGACACCGCCAGAATCTTACAAAATACCATGATAAACATTTTTTGCCCTACATTAAATACTCAAACTGTCATGATCATACATGTTCTTTAGTCCTATTATTAGGCTTATTGTACATTATTTTATATGCATTGATACAATTATTGTGGAGGTATCGGTCCCACAGTGGTTTACTAAGGTGTCTGTGCTGGTTTATATTTGTAAAACCCTAGTGTCGCTGGACCATATTGAAATATTTTAATTATAGTGCTAAATATTTAGCCTGGACATAAAATGGATATTATATCCAAATATTGAATTGAGGTTAAGTGTCAGTGCCAATTTATGAAAAACAGAAAACACTAAGCAGTTTCATTCTTTTAACATTTTAGGAAATCTTGATTTGTTTGAGATTTGAATTAGAGAATTGTGTATTTCTTTTTTTTTTTTTTTTTTTTTTTTTTTTTAATATTGGTACATCAGAAACTGGTTTCATCAGAATAACTTTTTTAGTAACTGTCTTGTCTTTTATTAGGTTGTTCAGAAAGATGAAGCTCAGTCTGAGCTTGAGAAGTGCAAAATGGCAATTTTTGTCATCAGGGAGGAGGATGATTGCCTCCAGCCGCCACTAGACATTGGAGTTGTTATTGATGGTGTGGAGGTCCTTAATGGTTTGCCATCAGTAGCGCATGCATGTGCCATGTTATTTGGGCTCATTTATGCTCTAAATTTGAGCTATCCCACTGACCTTAAACACACTTTTGATGCTGTGCAAAAAATTTTCATGGAAATCGAACCCAAAAAGATGACGCGCCGAGTGTGCACTCTGAGTCTCAAACTCTGAGTATTGTTCAGCATGTTATGCATGTTTAACCCTTGTTATGCATAACAAAGGGTTAAACCCTTGTTGTAACCCCCTAACCCTATACATTACGTTCCCCCAGAACTAACACACATTCCCAATTACGTTTTATCAGAAACGTATCTCCACCCTGATTATGTTTGTGTTTGACGTATTACACATACGTTGATTAAACACGTATGTTGATTAGACACGTATTTTTGTTTTATTGTTTTTATGTATTGCAAATACGTTTATAATCGTGTGTTTGTGTTATTGTTTTCTTACTTTATTTAAGCATATTTTAATTTCTAAACTCTGCGGGGGGAAGAAAAAAAAGGATTCCCTCAGTAGCTGCAAGCGAAGAGGGGCGGGGTCAAGCCGGGAGCAGGAGGCCGGGATCCGGTCTGAAGACCGCTTCCCGCCGGTGTGAGACCGGTAACAGCCTCTGTCGTGCTGGCTCTGGTCTTCTCTGATTCGGGTTGTTTGTGAATGCAGCCCAAAGTGTGTGATAAACTCCATCTAGTGCAGTACATCACTGCGGTCAACTCAGCAGACACTCGGATCTCTGTGGTCACATCAGCTGCAGCATCTGACGTGAAACAGATTCAAACGGGCGGAAGAGCCACAACATCCGGTTTTCAAAATACTAACTGATATGGATGTGTTGAACATTTCTGACCACATCCAAACATCTTAACTGTACCAGTACGTTTGTGTTTGACATATTACAAAAAAATTGTGATGACCAGTACAAACGTACTGGTACAGTTAAGATGTGTGGATGTGGTCAGAAATGTTCAACACATCCATATCAGTTAGTATTTTGAAAACCGGATGTTGTGTCCCGTGGCTCTTCCGCCCGTTTGAATGTTTCACGTCAGATGCTGCAGCTGATTTGACCACAGAGATCCGAGTGTCTGCTGAGTTGACCGCAGTGATGTACGGCACTAGATGGAGTTTATCACACACTTTGGGCTGCACTCACAAACAACCCGAATCAGAGAAGACCAGAGCCAGCACGACAGAGGCTGTTACCGGTCTCACACCGGCGGGAAGCGGTCTTCAGACCGGCTCCCGGCCTCCTGCTCCCGGTGTGACCGGCTCCCGGTGCGACGTTCCCGTTACCGGCTTCACCCCGCCCCTCTTCGCTTACAGCTACTGAGGGAATCTTTTTTTTTTTTTTTTTTTCTCCGCAGAGTTTAGAAATTAAAATATGCTTCAATAAAGCAAGAAAACAATAACACAAACGCACGATTATAAACGTATTTGCGATACGTCAAACAAAAATACGTGTCTAATCAACATGTGTGTTTAATCAACATATACGTGTATAATCAACGTATGTGTAATACGTCAAACACAAACATAATCAGGGTGGAGATACGTTTCTGATAAACGTAATTGGGAATGCATATTAGTTCTGGGAGAACGTAATTTTTAGGAGACGGGGTTGTTCTGTGTTATTACATTGTCTCACATGTTAAAGGACGGATGTAAAAAAACACCGTAATGGCGTTTAAATTGTCATGTTAAATGGAGCGATGTAACCATATTTCATGTTAAGATTTATGTTAAATTCCTTGCACTCTTATTTTGTGCTACTTATCTGCTGTGTGTGTGTGTGTGTGTGTGTGTGTGTGTGTGTGTGTGTGTGTGTGTGTGTGCGTGTGCGTGTGTGTGTGTGTGTTACAGGGAGTACCATTTTTTTTTCATAATTTTTTATTTAATTTGTTTAAACTCAATTACACACTGATTGTAACGAAATGTTTTCTATTCTAGCATATTTTGTTTATGGTAAATGTTTATATAAGGGTTCTTTTTTCAAATTGGAAAATAAAGTTGTTTTAATGTAAAACAAACAAACATGGTTTATGGTCTTTATAATTAATTATTTTACTTGGTGTGACTGTAATTTTTTTTTTTTTACTTTATATTTAATCAAAATCTTAGGTTTCAACCAAATCAAATATATAATTTGAGAAAAACTAATAAATTTACTTGTAACAAAATTAGAGTGTTTTAAATACTTAAGTGTAAAGTAAAATATTTGCTTTCATGTAATACAAAATATTAGGTTTTTCCAAATAAAAAAATTAAGTTGTACCAAAGTGAAAGAATTGTCTTTATCATACATAATATTTTTACTTTGTATGAATGTAATGTTTTTACTTTATATTAATCAAAAATTTAGGTTTCAACCAAATCAAAAATATAATTTGAGAAAAACTAATAAATTTACTTGTAACAAAATTAGAGTGTTTTGAATACTTAAGTGTAAAGTAAAATATTTGCTTTCATGTAATACAAAATATTAGGTTTTTCCAAATTAAAAAAATAAGTTGTACCAAAGTGAAAGACTTGACTTAATGATACATAATACTTTTACTTTGTATGAATGTAATTCTTTTACTTTATATTTAATCAAAAATTTAGGTTTCAAACAAATCAAAAATATAATTTGAGAAAAACTAATAAATTTACTTGTAACAAATTAGAGTGATTTTTTTAGGTTAGTCCAAAGTATCATTTTTTTCAGTGTACTCTCTCTCTCTCTCTCTCTCTCTCTCTCTCTCTCTCTCTCTCTCTCTCTCTCTGGACCTGTTCTCAGGGTGAGAGAGCTACAGCATGGCTACTCTCTCTCTCTCTCTCTCTCTCTCTCTCTCTCTCTCTCTCTCTCTCTCTCTGGACCTGTTCTCAGGGTGAGAGAGCTACAGCATGGCTACTCTCTCTCTCTCTCTCTCTCTCCTCTCTCTCTCTCTCTCTCTCCCTCTCTCTACTTGTTCTTTGCAGGTCCTGCTGCTCAACGCGCTCCGTGCGTCAGGTCGGGTTCCTGCAGGGTCCGGATGCTTCTGCGCGCGCTCACACCCGCGAGCTGCTGCGCGTGACAGCCGGGGCTTCAGCAAGTCCGTCCATCACAACACCTTACACACACACACACGCACTCACACGCACTCACACACACACACACACACACACACACACACACACACACACACACACACACACACACACACACACTCACACACTTTCTCACACATTCACTCAATCCCTCACACACACTAACCGGAGGTGCATACCAGCCATAGCGCAGCGGACCAATCAGCGACCGGGACACTTTAGAACGGGGAGATGACGTCGTCCAATGACGTGATGCGTCTCTGATCCAGAGAGAAGCCGAGCAGAGAGCATCAAAGCCCGGGCCTTCAGCCGTGTTACGGAGGGGTAGCAGAGTTACACACACACACACACACACACACACACACACACACACACACACACACACACACACACACACACACACACACCACACACCAGAGGCCGATAGGACCAACATGCGCGCTGCAGCCGGAATACAGGGAAACTGATGAAGGCACCACTTAATTTCAGTAATTCATAATAATACACAATAAGGCCTTGCTTTGTTTTAATTGTTTTAATGTTAATTAACCTGGAGGCCTCTCCACACCTCTGTTGTGTTATTATCATCATCATTGTCAAAATAATAATCATGGCATGTCTATAGCATTCACTGATTAATATATTCTGCGTGCCTTCTATGTGCTTTAATGACCTTTTGTGTCACTATAAAATTAATGATAATTATATAATAGTCCGACAGTTATTGAGCTGTTCATAGAGGAATCATATTGTTTGTGTTTGTGTAGCCTACTACTGCTAATTATTTTCTCCTCTATGTATTAATTCATTTTACAATTATTGTTGTAAATCACTCAGTTTATCAACATAATAATCAGTCTGAGCGGCCCGAACCTCCTCACAACAACAACAACAACAACAACAACAACAACACAGAGGACACGCTCCTTTCTCATTATGACGTGTTTCTATAGTGCTGCTGCTGGATTAGTCACACACACACACACACACACACACACACACACACACACACACACACACACACACACACACACACACACACACACACACACACACACACACACACACACATGTACTGTTTTCTCTTCTTACTGAAGATTAAGATTCAATGTGAGATTATCTTTGGATGCAATACAGGACTCGGATCAATTGATCAAAAGGTAAAAATAATCCTACGTGTAATAATGCTATAAACGTACGTTGTATATTACGTCATCTATATATTTATTAGAGACAGATGTTCAGATAATATTTCAAAATAATTTACACGCTTAAAAAAACAAAAATCATTATTTTGAAATAAATGTTACAGCTGAAAAATGAACTCATTTTCATTTTAAAGAAAGCAGAAACCTTATTTTTGGTATTGTATCTGATTCATACTACTCATTATAATTTCTGTCATATTCATGTAATGTGCTGTAACTCTGTTACGTTGTTCATTCTGATCACATGACATCTATTGCTTCTGTCCATCCGGGGAGAGGGATCCTCCTCTGTTGCTCTCATGGAGATGTCTTCCCTTTTTTCCCTGTGAAAGGGTTTTTACTATCTTTATTTGGGGAGTTTTTCCTGATCTGATGTGAGGTCCTGGGACAGGATGTTATGTGTACAGATTGTACAGCCCTCTGAGGATAATTTTATTTGTGATTTTGGCCTACACAAAATAAACTGAATTGAATTATTAATTTAAACACTGGTAGCATGTGGACGTTGCCCCACAGGAGCGGCTTCACGGCCCGCTGCAGGCCGAGAGGCCGCTCCTGCGGGCCGGTCTGAGCAACGAGCAGCAGGGAGCTGCAGGGGGAGTCTGAACTAAAGAACAACAAGGATCTGAACCTCTTCATGCGTCTCTGTGTACAGAGATACTCAGACAGATACTCGGGACTAAACACGGGGCTCGTCTGCTGCTTGTGATTTATACCAGTGACAAAACCGCTGGAATGAAATCAAAGAATATAAAGTATCTTTCTGGAACATTCCTGAGGGTCAATTACAAATAGACATAATTGACATGAAAGGAAACACAGGTGTTGTGGCTGCAGCGGGAGCTGGACAGCAATGAACCCTCTGGATGCTTCTTCTTCTGGGATCAGACCCGCGCGTCACCCCCCGTCCCCCAAACACAGCGAGAGAACATGACACCACAGCGACACCTGGTGGCCGGTGAGAGGAACGCGTGTGAAATAAATGAGCCTCTCGAACACTGTATCAGAATTCATTTACAGTAAATGGATTTATCAAGATTAGAATGTTGACGATTACATTAGTCTGTTTGTTTTTTTGGGGTGGTTTAAGAATACTTAGGAACTGTTGTCAGAACGCTGATGCTCCAGAGGCAGCTTAATGAGAGCTGGATCTGGACCCAGACGCCTTGCATTGGGCTCAGTATCTCAGTATTTGTTGTATGTTTTATCATAGCATAGGTAACTCTTCACGAATAACTTATATTTGTGATAATTACACAAACACATAATAATAACAATATTATTCAAAATGCTTTATCTGGAAATAATACTACAAAGAACCTAAGCTGTTTGAGAATATGCACACAAAAAATGTAATAGCCTGAATTACTGAAGGAACTTGTATTTTGTGTTGGTTTTGGCAGTCCCTGTGGACAAAAGCGGTAGTGTTCCGGGAACCAGATGCCCCGAGGAAAAGCACTCATTATACTGCAGCAGTGTCCTGCAGGGAACCTGATCTGGGTCTGTCCGCAGTGGGCGCAGTTTAGTCCAGTCTACTCCGTAACTTAAACCTTTAGTCCAGTCTACTGCTTATCTTAAACCTTTAGTCCAGTCTATTCCGTAACTTAAACCTTTAGTCCAGTCTACTGCTTATCTTAAACCTTTAGTCCAGTCTACTCCGTAACTTAAACCTTTAGTCCAGTCTACTGCTTATCTTAACCTTTAGTCCAGTCTACTCTGTAATTTAAACCTTTAGTCCAGTCTACTGCTTATCTTAAACCTTTAGTCCAGTCTACTCCGTAATTTAAACCTTCAGTCCAGTCTACTGCTTAGCTTAAACCTTCATTCCAGTCTACTGCTTAGCTTAAACCTTTAGTCCAGTCTGCTCTGTAACGTAAACCTTTAGTCCAGTCTACTCCGTAACTTAAACCTTTAGTCCAGTCTACTCCGTAATTTAAACCTTTACAGTCTACTCCGTAACTTAAACCTTTAGTCCAGTCTGCTCTGTAACATAACCTTTAGTCCAGTCTATTCTGTAATTTAAACCTTTAGTCCAGTCTACTCTGTAACTTAAACCTTTAGTCCAGTCTACTCCGTAACTTAAACTTTAGTCCAGTGCTCTGTAACGTAAACCTTTAGTCCAGTCTACTCTGTAACCCTAACCTTTAGTCCAGTCTACTGCTTAGCTTAAACCTTTAGTCCAGTCTACTCCGTAATTTAAACCTTTAGTCCAGTCTACTGCTTATCTTAAACCTTTAGTCCAGCCTACTCCGTAATTTAAACCTTTAGTCCAGTCTACTGCTTATCTTAAACCTTCAGTCCAGTCTACTGCTTAGCTTAAACCTTTAGTCCAGCCTACTCCGTAATTTAAACCTTCAGTCCAGTCTACTGCTTAGCTTAAACCTTCAGTCCAGTCTACTGCTTAGCTTAAACCTTTAGTCCAGTCTACTCCGTAATTTAAACCTTTAGTCCAGTCTACTGCTTAGCTTAAACCTTTAGTCCAGCCTACTCTGTAACTTAAACCTTTAGTCCAGTCTACTCTGTAACTTAAACCTTTAGTCCAGTTCAACATGTGTTCCCTTTGCCAGTGTGTATCCCTTGTCTTCCTGCAGTCTGCCTGCCCTGTCTTGTTCTTCCCGGTTCACCTTCGCCCTCTTGTCCTCAGCCCCTTTACTGCTCCCCTACATTTCCCACCAATGTTCCCCGTTATATAAAGCTTTTCACCTTATTGTCCCTTGTCTGTGTCTACGTTTTGGTCCTCAACCACCTCACCCCTTTGACAAAGTAGATACAATAGCTAACATAGTATGCACATTTCTCAATAAACTGCAATTCAATATTAATTGAATAGTCTGCCCTAACTATAAGACTGAGTCTGCCCCCCGGACTGAAAGTGGAAGCTTATTCCACAGAAGAGGAGCTTGATAACTGAAGGCTTTGGCTCCCATCCTACTTTTTAAGACTCTGAGAACCACAAGTAACCCTGCATTCAGTGAGTGTAACGCTCTAGTGGGGTAATATGGTACTATAAGATCTCTAGTGGGGTAATATGGTACTATGAGCTCTCTAGTGGGGTAATATGGTACTATGAACTCTCTAGTGGGGTAATATGGTACTATGAGCTCTCTAGTGGGGTAATATGGTACTATAAGCTCTCTAGTGGGGTAATATGGTACTATGAGCTCTCTAGTGGGGTAATATGGTACTATGAGCTCTCTAGTGGGGTAATATGGTACTATAAGCTCTCTAGTGGGGTAATATGGTACTATGAGCTCTCTAGTGGGGTAATATGGTACTATGAGCTCTCTAGTGGGGTAATATGTAATATGGTACTATATGCTCTCTAGTGGGGTAATATGGTACTATGAACTCTCTAGTGGGGTAATATGGTAGTTGGAGTTGAATGTGTGAATGTTTGATCTAACAGTGTAGATCAG
This sequence comes from Myoxocephalus aenaeus, assembly GCA_038501785.1. Classification (NCBI taxonomy): domain Eukaryota; kingdom Metazoa; phylum Chordata; class Actinopteri; order Perciformes; family Cottidae; genus Myoxocephalus; species Myoxocephalus aenaeus. The sequence continues at coordinate 2,925,088 of JBAMJR010000038.1, read as the reverse complement.
GTGAGAAGGAGTGCTATCAGGCATCTTCATAGTGGACCTCTTTTATTCCACAGGGAACTAAGTAAAGCTTCATGTATTGTTCTTGTTGTCCACCTGGGGGCAGCCGAGTTTCTAAGTGAGCCAGAGCTGTTCCCTTCCTCTTCTTCAGTCCACTGGATCGTCTTCAACTTTCACACTATATCTACACTTTTATTTCCTCATCCAAGTTTCAGTCCAAACTTAACTTACCAACTGCCATAACTCAAAGTACACTGGAATACGATTCAACTCCCAAAGGGTCAGTTCAGCATGACAAGAAAACAAAATATAAGATGATTTACATTAAATGCTGAGACAAGTGGAAACTCAGAGTCATAACAGCTTACATGAGGAAAGAGGAGGGAGACTTCTTCTTTTCATTTTCCTCTTCTTCTGCACAAACATACCGTCACATGTCCAGAAACTTTGGTCAACTCGACTGTATGAACAAAGTCTGTTCTCCGTTAGCCGGTGCTGCTAAACGTGAACTGCATGAATGAACACGTCAGCTGATTCATGTGGAGAACAGAGAGCGCTCGCCTTCAGAGGAACAGTAGATAGAAAGTCATGTTTCTGCCACTTTCCCAACCACTGTAGTTATCTGTAAGGAAAGAGCATCATATGATCAATGCAGTTATGTATTCATGTTCTTCTTCTTGTGAGTGTCGAGAGGGGAAATGTTCTCATGACAATAACTAAGCTTTCCAATGTAAATGTAAATACAAGCTCATTTACTGTTTTCACTTTTAACTATTGTACAGACAACTAAATGAATTGATAAATGAAATTCGTTTTGCTGGATTATGCTTTGGCCTGTATTAAACTAAATGAATCCAGTGAAATGAACTTCATCACTTGCGATGGCGTAAGGAACAACAACATGTATTTAACGTTAGAGCCAACCTTTACTCAACTACAATGTTCCACACGACAGTCTGCAATGCTTATTAATACCAATGGTAATAACGTGTAAAATACATGTTCCTTTTTCAAATGGCTTTACTTTTAATAAATTACTGGTTTTCTACCAGCCTGCTGCCCGTTGGCGTCATGGTCACATGGCTTTCAGCCAGCCAATCAGCTCCTTCCTTCTTCAAACTCTGTATCAGACTCTTTTGTCTTCTATTATAGAGCAGTACTAAATGACATGTGTTGATTCAGCGTAGGCGATACAGAGTCACATGACACATTACAGCAACATGATGTTGTGCAATAAAAGAAAGAAAAGAGATCTGCAGGTTCAATGACCTCCGGATTTGACCCTAAATGAGTCAAAGCACAAGATTCATTTCAAATGTCAACACACTGGAGTTTCTGGGTTTCATGAAATAACTTTTAATGAACAATACATTGTGGTGGAGGTCTAAAAAGTGTCCTAATGATACGTTTTACTTCAGTAACATATGAATGTGTGTCTACTTAAGTTTGAAAAAGAGCTCAGCTTAATATTCCAGCTCATTATCATGAACAAGTTAGGAACTGGTTCCTGTTTCAATCTGTACACGTTCTGATGCTCAGCTTCAGGTTGATGTGACAACAGCTGGTCTCTTCTATTCTTACTCAACTGTTGCTCAGAGGATCTTAGTTCAGAAGAAAAGACCATTCAGACATAATGAAGGCGCTGTGGCAGGCCATCCTTCTATACTCAACTAATACATCTTAACCTATTATTTTTGTTATTGTCAAAAACTCCATGATAAAACAACATCACCAGTGTGTTAGCGGTTAGCGGTTAGCGGCCTCTCCTTACTCTCTGTCTCTCAGCCTCAAAGCCAGTCGGTTCCTCCTAAAGACATCCAGTGTTTGTTTTTTAAGACTCAGCCATTTCCCAAAAACAGCTGCTCACTAGGTGTGTATTTTATTATTGCTTATGCTTTGAGTGTACACATGATTATTAATGTACCAATTAATTTTGAATGTTCACTCTATTCTTGTTCAGCACCAGATGGACCGTGGATGAAGAAGCAACAGCAACACAGTGACATGCTAATCTCATCTGTCAGTCAAACAGTGATAACTAATACTGAACTTTGTTTCATTACAGTTTTGCAAGGCCTTGCATCTGCTTCAGTACCGACTTCCTCATTCTGCTCCGGCCTGGGCGTGCTGCTGAATCAGATGGAGTTCCTTATTCTGCTTCTCTGTGAGTTCGTTCTCAGGTTCTGTTGCAATCTGTTTCCGGACCTCATGCTCTGGCATTATAAGAGCTCCTGAAGCAGGAGGAGAGTAGAGCCTCTCGGAGCATGGAGACCTCAGTGGACCGGCAGAGGGACGGAGTCTCGTACACGCAGAGCAACCCGCTGTTTGACATGAGCCTCAGCAGGACGGACCTGTACAGCTTCCAGCCCGAGGGTGAGGACTCACTACACTAGGAGGGTATTCATGAAATCATTCAACAAGAACAAGAACTATGCAGAGAACAACTACAGGAATGTGTTGGAACCTGATTGGTTTAACTCTCAGCAGGATGATGAGTTATAGTAGGCTGACACAAAAGCATGAATTAATTTCTCAACACTTTGAAAAGATACAATTGGTCAAATTCTAGAAATGTTCAAACAAGAAGAACTGAATCCTGAATTTAGTGACTAAAGACTATTTTATTTGAGTGTTTAACACAATGATCATAACAAATACAAAATCATAAGACACGATACAATAGTATACACATAGGTTTATCACTGCAGTGTAATGAAATAAGTACACATTTCTCATTTTACTGAAAGAGTTTTTTAACCAGTGCCACAGTTGCCATATGAATTATTAGCTCCAACCACAGCTGTGGCGAGGGCTGAATATGCAGGAATCAATTCCCCATAAGAAGATTGACTAGGTTTGGAAGATGTTTCGAACCCAGAAAATATGATATCCAAATATGAGTTGAGTATGACGACAGTGCTACCCGTGGAATTGAGATTTTGGGCTATTTTGTAAAAATAAATTGAAACTGTTGTACCTTTGATGTAAATTTGGATTAATAGTCTTTTTTAAAGCGGGCGCTTGATATAAAGTGTTACGCACCACAGATGACTCATCAGTGACGTCATGAACAATACAGGATATGAAACTAAAGCTGCTCAATAGAATTCAGCCATTTTATCATTTGCACCTGAGTCTTTGTGATGAAGGCCTTTATTACTATTATTAGTATTTAGAAAAGTGCAATGTAAGTATTATTAATATTATTACACCAGCCGCTGCTGTCAAAGGGGCGACATGGACAAACCCGACATAAGCATCGCCCAGAGGGCGATTTGGTTTAGCCACTGTAAAGAAAGAGCATATTATATATTATATATATATATAAATAAACACACATACATGGTCACATATGATAAACTAGAATATGACTTCCCCATGGCTGTATGCAGTAGCAGTCTACAGCTATATATATCTAAAATGTCATCACATTTTATTCTATTAAACATTTTTGTGAAATGAATGAATTCTTTCGGGAAGGGCCAAAAACATGTTTAGTGAGGTCACACTGACCTTGACCATTAATTCTGATCAGACAGATACAAGATATATATTTACCAGTTAAAGGTGAACACATAAAGTACAAAAGTTACATTAGTGAAAATGAAAAAAAAGATTGTGGCTGTGGAATTTTTTAAATGTCAAAATAAAAACAAACAAAGCAATAAAAAACAATACCAACTTGTTTCCATTGTATGCTGTATTTACTGTCATAAATAAATGACATTGTGAATTTGATGTCTCAAATGTGGATAACTCCACTACCTTGCAGACACATAACACCATTCACCTTCCTGCATTCAGCCCTCAGCACGGACTGTGAGGCAACGAGAGCATGCAGTGAAAACACAGGAGATAATAAATAATAAATACACGAAAACATGTGTATACTGTCACGTTATTTATATTTGACTTGTATGAACTTGATGTTAAGTCTGGGCTCATCTCACTGCTGCTGTCCAGAAGAGCCTTTGAGCTGAACGCTTCAGCGGCTCCCGCTCGCTGTAGAGGAACCCGCTGATCTACAGCTGAGGAACCCGCTGCTCTACATCTGAGGTACCCTCTGCTCTATAGCTGAGGAAGTCACTGCTCTACAGCTGACGAACCCGCTGCTCTACAGCCGAGGAACCCTCTGCTCTACAGCTGAGGAACCCTCTGCTCTTGCTCTACAGCTGAGGAACCCGCTGCTCTACAGCTGAGGAACCCGCTGCTCTACAGCTGAGGAACCCTCTGCTCTATAGCTGAGGAACCCGCTGCTCTACAGCCGAGGAACCCTCTGCTCTACAGCTGAGGAACCCTCTGCTCTTGCTCTACAGCTGAGGAACCCGCTGCTCTACAGCTGAGGAACCCGCTGCTCTACAGCTGAGGAACCCTCTGCTCTATAGCTGAGGAACCCGCTGCTCTACAGCTGAGGAACCCTCTGCTCTTGCTCTAAAGCTGAGGAACCCTCTGCTCTACAGCTGACGACCCTCTGCTCTACAGCTGAGGAACCCGCTGCTCTACAGCTGACGACCCTCTGCTCTACAGCTGAGGAACCCTCTGCTCTTGATCTACAGCTGAGGAACCCTCTGCTCTTGCTCTACAGCTGAGGAACCCTCTGCTCTACAGCTGAGGAACCCTCTGCTCTTGATCTACAGCTGAGGAACCCTCTGCTCTTGCTCTACAGCTGAGGAACCCGCTGCTCTACAGCTGAGGAACCTGCTGCTCTACAGCTGAGGAACCTGCTGCTCTACAGCTGAGGAACCCGCTGCTCTAAAGCTGAGGAACCCGCCGCTCTACAGCTGAGGAACCCTCTGCTCTAAAGCTGAGGAACCTGCCGCTCTACAGCTGAGGAACCCTCTGCTCTACAGCTGAGGAACCCTCTGCTCTATAGCTGAGGAACCCGCTGCTCTACAGCTGAGGAACCCTCTGCTCTACAGCTGAAGAACCCTCTGCTCTACAGCTGAGGAACCTGCTGCTCTAAAGCTGAGGAACCTGCCGCTCTACAGCTGAGGAACCCGCTGCTCTACAGCTGAGGAACCCTCTGCTCTAAAGCTGAGGAACCTGCCGCACTACAGCTGAGGAACCCGCTGCTCTACAGCTGAGGAACCCTCTGCTCTATAGCTGAGGAACCCGCTGCTCTACAGCTGAGGAACCCTCTGCTCTTGCTCTAAAGCTGAGGAACCCTCTGCTCTACAGCTGAGGAACCCGCTGCTCTACAGCTGACGAACCCTCTGCTCTACAGCCGAGGAACCCTCTGCTCTACAGCTGCGGAACCCTCTGCTCTTGCTCTACAGCTGAGGAACCCTCTGCTCTTGATCTACAGCTGAGGAACCCTCTGCTCTACAGCTGAGGAACCCTCTGCTCTTGCTCTACAGCTGAGGAACCTGCTGCTCTACAGCTGAGGAACCTGCTGCTCTACAGCTGAGGAACCCGCTGCTCTAAAGCTGAGGAACCCGCTGCTCTACAGCTGAGGAACCCGCCGCTCTACAGCTGAGGAACCCGCTGCTCTACAGCTGAGGAACCCTCTGCTCTAAAGCTGAGGAACCTGCCGCTCTACAGCTGAGGAACCCTCTGCTCTACAGCTGAGGAACCCTCTGCTCTATAGCTGAGGAACCCGCTGCTCTACAGCTGAGGAACCCTATGCTCTACAGCTGAAGAACCCTCTGCTCTACAGCTGAGGAACCCGCTGCTCTACAGCTGAGGAACCCGCTGCTCTAAAGCTGAGGAACCCGCTGCTCTACAGCTGAGAAACCCGCTGCTCTAAAGCTGAGGAACCCGCTGCTCTACAGCTGAGGAACCCGCTGCTCTACAGCTGAGGAACCTGCTGCTCTACAGCTGAGGTTACATGTCATGTATGTGACAATAGAAAAACAGTTGAGCAGATATTGCAGAAAGAATCCTTTATGAATCCCCTTGGGGAAAGTATTCTCTGCAGTAAGCATCCCTAATGAAGCAGCAGTGTGCGGCCGTGAGGCGCCCGGGGAGCATGGGGGTTCATGGCTTGCTCACGGACACTGAGACATGTGTGAGAAGTGATTCATGTCATATCTGAGCCGTTTCAGTTTATTCTCCACACAAAAGTTACATCTCAAATATATGACACAACGCTGTCAGCTCTTCGTTCACAACACAAGACCCGGTGAGACAGACACATCCACTCTGCCTGCTCCGGAGATACGCACCATGAAGCAGCAGGTGTGTCCCAGAGAAGACACTAACTAGAGCTGTAATGCATTCTGAAAACAAATGAGACGACTACATAACATCACTGACCACAGGTGGGTCGCAGGAGATTGTATCTGGCCCCCTCATTTTCTTCCATTGTCTTGTACATTTATATCTAGACTTTTTGTTTATCCTACTTTTAGCTAGCATAACTTCTGGTTGTATAACTGATGTGAGGAAATGAAAAGAACAAGATGGTTATCTCTGCTTAAATGTTTTTATTAGTCTCATTCTTGAAGATAATATTAAGTGTTTTGGAAATGGCCGTAAAAATTGCCACAAATTATGCACAAATTCACTCATCTCATGATTTATAGATAAGCCACATTGTGAATTGGGTCAGGATGGTTCGCACTTTTTAAATAGTCCTCAGAAACATGTCCAAACACTCTGAACCTCACTCTCACCCGTTTGGTTTATTGTCACTTTCATGAAATTTCTTCCAACAAAAATAATCCGCCTAGGGTTTCATTGTGATTGACAGCTGACATGTTCCACTGGTTGTTCAAATCTTAGAAGCTCAGAGCGTTGCAGATGTATAAAAGCATTTGTATCAACTGGATGATCCGGCTATTTGGAGTTTGAGCCCAGTCCGTTTCCTGTGTTTCAGATCTTAAGCCGGCGAGGCCCAGAAGACAGTGGTGCTTCAATGTGATGGTGGTTTTCCTCATCTTGCAGACTGCCCTGGATGTCTTTCTCATTTATAAAGGTACGACAGCTTACCAATAGTATTATTTATTGTCACATAGTTATCTTTAAATGTGATATATTGAAGAGGATCATTCTGGCCGTTTGTGTCATGGACCTTTTGAACAAAGTCAAAGGAGAGAGGGCAAGCTCAAATCGCGGCACCGGCAGCTTGTACAGGCACTTCCTGTGGCACAGCTCAGGTGCCGCGGCTAAGGTGCCGCGATGCCGAAGCGAGGTGCTGATGCCGGACCGAGGTGCCGATGCCGGACCGAGGTGCCGCGATGCCGGGATGCCGGAGCGAGGTGCCGCGATGCCGGAGCGAGGTGCCGCGATGGCGGAGCGGGGTGCCGCGGTGCCGGGGGGAGGCGCCGCAGTGCCGGGGGGAGGCGCCGCAGTGCCGGACGCTGCCACTACTTTAGAGGCAGCATTTCCGATGGCACGTCTCAGGTGGCGGGGCACTTACGAGTTGCCACTCATGTGCCACTAGTTTTTGAGGCAGCTGCCTGTGTTTGAGAGAGTGTTGCCGCAACTTGCTTAAGGTCCTGGAAGGTATATATAATATGTGACAACACATTAAGGCAGGGGTAGCTAACACGGTGCCCGCGGGCACCTGGTCGCCCGCAGGGACAACGTGAGTCGCCGCAAGGCATGTTCTAAAAATAGAACAAGTAAAACATTTTTTATCAAAAACGCTTCCATTAAAGATTTAGAATATAACATTTAAAAACAAAACAAAAATTCTGTATATATGAACTCTGACCATTTCTGAAGTCAATGTTCAATACTGTGCGCATGTCAAACCAGCATCTTCAGTGTTTCGAGAGAGAGAGATGAGAATATGTTGCGTGCTTTTCACAATGGGATTTGCTGCTTTAAGCTATCAGTATTTTAAGCCATCAGCGATCACTTGTAAAGCCTAACATTTCAAGTATTTGCAGGTCAAGACAAACATTCTGCGGAGCTTCATAAATGACGTTTCTGACTTCGCATATCGAGGCTCTGGAAATATTCTTCCAAAAGCCTGAAAAACACTGCAGTGACAAAGCCTGCACACTTTGTGGTTGTCATTAAAACTAAATATTAGTTATTTTTTGAACGGATATAACTTTATTTTCATTTTTCTAACAAAGTGAGAAACCATCATTGTCGTGGAAATTATTGTTAATAATTATTGTGAGGAATAATTAACATTGATATGTGATCACTTCACATATATTATTATTATTAAAAGGTGATCTGTGCAACTTTGTTGTTCAGGAAGTTTGTATCAAACAAGTAGCCCTTCGTATTATTTTGTACCCTTGAAGTAGCTCTTCAAGTGTAAACATATTGTACATGGATTTATATAAATGTAAAAATATATGTAAGCAAATTGTTCTGTTACTATGACATAAATCCATTTAATTTAGGGTTAAGAAACCCACATACTCTATAAAAGATCAAACTTAAAACAGAAGAAAATAACAAAGACAAAGATTACACGCACGTTATTATGGGGCAGTGTTTCTGAACTGCTTAAGCTAATATTAAATAAATAAAAAGTCGGGAATGAAGCAAACTATCACAAATAGTCCGGCGTGTAAACTCACGCAAGTAAAGCGTGTTATGAACGCAGTATTGAGGAGTGTGAGTACGGCACTATGCTGCATTAAAGATTCGCTTCAAAATAAAAGACCCGTGACTCACTGAAAACGGGTCTGACACAAGTGCTCTACGAGGTGCGCCACGATTTAAAAACTAGTGGCAACTGCTCCGGCACGGCAGCTCGCGGCTCCCGGCATGGCCCGAGATGCTGCGGCATGGCCAGAGATGCAACAGCAGGTGCGCGGCAGGTGCCGGTGCCGCGATTTGAGCTTGCTCCTACTCAGTCAAAGTGAAGTCATGATGGAGCTCCTGTTGTCTCTCCCTCTGTCCAGTCGTCATGTTGGAGTCTTCGTTGTCTGATCCCAGGTTGGAGAAGCTGACATCCGATCACATCCCTCCTGGGGCCGAGGGGGATGAGCACTTTCAAAGTCTCCTCTTCAACAACAGTCAAGAAACCAAGACCCTGAGGGGCCACCTGAGGGCCCTGAAGACCCAGGTCCTGCTGTTTATAATGAACGTTTTACTTTTGTATTAGCTTCAGTCTAGTTTAGTTAATCTTCAGTCTAGTTTAGTTTTTTATTTTACTTCAACTCTTTATCCAGTTTATCAATTAGAAAAAGTATGTAAGGCCTTAAAATAATGACCATCACTTCAAATGCGTCTAATTCTAAAATACATTTTAGAATTAGACTTATTTTTCTGTTAGTGAGATAAGAAGAACCATCAATCTCATGTGTTTACTAACTACAGAGTTGGAGTCTGGGTAAACCTAGCTTAGCATAACGACTGGACAGCTAGCCCAGCTAGGGGAGCAGTCAGTGGGATGTAGATTATGTAAAATAATAATAATAATAACCGTCCCCATGCAGCACCATGTGTCGCATGCATAAAAGTACCAGATGGGAGAACATTTCCTCTGTTATAGCAGAGTGAAAAGTTAACAAGCACCCCTTTCCAAATGCAGAGAGAAATCTACTTATTGTATCAAATAAAATAACGGAGGCGAGCTGGCAGCTTGCATCCTTCCAAAATAAAATAACGGAGGCGAGCTGGCAGCTTGCATCCTTCCAAAATAAAATAACGGAGGCGAGCTGGCAGCTTGCATCCTTCCAACACTAGTTTACTAACACTGAGCGCTTTTCTGTTCTCAGCTCTCTCTCTTTCCTCTCCTCTCCTCTCTCCCTCTCCCTCTCTCTCCCTCTCTCTCTCCCTCTCCCTCTCTCGCTCTTTCCTTTCCTCTCTCTCTCTCTCTCTCTCTCCCTCTCTCTCTCTTTCCTCTCCTCTCTCCCCCCCTCTCTCTCTCTCTCTCTCTCTCTCTCTCTCTCCTATCCTCTCCTCTCCCCCTCTCTCTCTCTCTCTCTCCCTCTCTCTCCCCCCCTCTCTCTCCCTCTCCCTCGCCCTCTCTCTCTCTTTCCTCTCCTCTCTCCCTCTCCCTCTCCCTCTCTCTCTCTCTCTCTCCTATCCTCTCCTCTCCCCCTCTCTCTCTCTCTCTCTCCCTCTCTCTCCCCCTCTCTCTCCCTCTCCCTCGCCCTCTCTCTCTCTTTCCTCTCCTCTCTCCCTCTCCCTCTCCCTCTCTCTCTCTCCTCTCCTCTCTCTCTCTCTCTCTCTCTCTCTCTCTCTCTCCTCTCCTCTCTCTCTCTCTCTCTTTCCCCTCAGCTCTCTCTCTCTCTCTCTCTCTCTCTCTCTCTCTCTCTCTTCCTCTCCTCTCTCTCTACTACTCTCATAATATAATAAATGCATCAGTGTCAACCAGGGGCGTCTCTAGGATTTTGACACATCTGGGGCTTAGCCCAGAAGAGTGAAGCAGCGAAATTTTTAGACATAGAAACACTCTCCACATACCCTACAGGTACCTGCTCTTCTGGACTGAATTGAATTGAGGCATTTCATGGTTACCAGTTAATACCAAATAGGCTAGCAATTTTCACAAACTTCCCTCAATAGCCCAGGCACAAAAATGCCCCATTCATCATGTTGAACATACCAACAGCAACCATTCAGCAACAGTAAACATTGAGATGTTTAATGAACCATGCATCTTGTCATGTACAGTGTTTACATTGTACATTTAATGCTCTTTACATACTCATATGTATTTATTCTTTACATATTCTTTAACATTATTTAACATAACATACTCTTTAACATAATATTTAGACATAAGATGCTAATAATGCTAATAGTGCTCAACCAACACAAACACTTAAAGTAGTGGTTCTCAAACTTTTTCTGTAAATAACATTTTGTGATTCCATCTGCGCTTTTATAAATAACAGAATAAAGAAAATTGCAATCACTTAAAGTTTCAAGTAAATCAGATTGCTCCATCAGAATTTTATGTTTTAATTGCAATCACTTAGATCAATGAACAGGAAGTTGTATCTGTGCAAAAAAAATTACTAATATTTAGTTACTACTAAATAGCTCATTGTGGAAAACAATAAGCTATTTATTTTGTTGCCAAACAAAACAGAATGAGTGCAGATATGTGAGCATCAGGTTGCATCAGTATTAGTGGCTGCAGTGAGCTGCTTTCCTCTACACATCTTTTTAAAACAGGGTTGTAGATTTGATACAATTCATGTTCAACGTTGAGATCTGTTTTCTGTTTTGAGACACGCAGCAGCAGAAAGGACGTCACGGAGACTTCTGGCAAAACGCCAAAAAATAAGCGAGCGAGTCGCGCATGCGCAAGCGTAACCTGTTAACGGCGTAACCATTTACCCGAAAGTACAGACATTTCTCCATGTATTTATTAATGACTTAGTTTTAAGTCCGTGTACTTTGTACTTTTGTAATATGTGAAGCCAGCAGCTCATTGTTGGTAGAAGACAAGAGCACTTTGTCTCTTTCACCTGGAGCAGGAGAGCTGCTCCGGTGCGAGGAGAACTCCGGTTGTTCCTCACAGGAGAGCTGCTGTTGCCATCTTCACCCTGGGAGCGTTTAAAACTCCGATATAGCGGTCTGCTTTTCACGCGACATATTTTTCGACGCTCTCTGTCCGCTGTTGTGTGCTCAGTGCTCACCTGTGTGTGCGCGCGCACGTGTCTGTGCGCATCGCGGTGGGACTCCGCCGTGCGCGATGCAGAGCAGAGGAGAAGTGTTAACGCGACCATTTAGAGACAGAAATGACAAGCTGTGTGTGGATAAGATCAATAAAATACGTCCGTTTAGTTTGTTTAATAACAGAACAAGGTGTAGACCGGTTCTATATGAAAGAGAAACTTAAATGACGACTTGTATAATAGGGGGGCGCACACTGCAAGTGCGCCTGCTGCCTGACGCCGCTGTTTTGGGTGAATGACGTATTTTTTTTTTTTTGAAAATTAATATTCGGGGCTAATTAAAAAACATCCGGGGCTTTAGCCCCGGATGTTTTAGCCTAGGGACGCCACTGGTGTCAACACCCTGTTAATTAAGGACTGAAACACCACATTTGAAACATACACAGGAAATATAACTGCATACAGTAAAACACAGTGGCACCAACATCTACATTATTGTAGAACTCCCTGTACATGTCTTTGCGATGCTTTCTGGGATCTCCTGTCTCGTTCCTGGGAGCCGTAGATGGGTGCCCATGTATTCCGAACCCTTTTTTATTGGCATTGCATCTTATGCAGTTTTATGAATGCTAGAAACATTATTTTGAATGCACATTTGTTTCAGTTCATCAGCATTGGCAGAGAGATCAAAAGGGGAAGCACAGATATGTGCCCAAATGAAATATCTCAATGTAAACATATTTATGTAAATGCATTTAGCACATTTTCATTAATTCGATGTGATCATATTTTACAGCATTAATTTAACATAATTGTCATGTTTCTGCCATGAAAACAGGTCAACAGCCTGTGTGGAGAGGAGGGGCATCTGGCCAGGCTGCAGTCTGACCTGACCCTGCTCAACAGCACCACCTATAGCTTGGAGGGCAAACTGACCGCCGTCAGCCTCACGCCAGGTAGGACGCACATGGCTGTGTGGGCGTGTGCTTGAAGTCACAATGAGCATTTATCACAATGAGCATTCCTGCTTGTTAGCATATTGAGAATGGATTTTAGGTTCCAGACTAACTGGTAAGGTTGCAAAGCATAAAACTGTAAGAACCCGAACAGAACTTTAAGAGCAGAGTTTATCCACCCTATTGTGTGCATGTGCTCTCAGGACCTCCTGGTACTCCGGGAACAAAAGGAGCTTCAGGCACGCCGGGACAGAGCGGCATCAAAGGTGAGTCGAGGAGAGTTCAAGTTAAATCAGTTAATAGTGAAAAGTGCTGTCATCACGGGGACAACGTAACAAGGAATAGACATATCTACATTCCTCTCAGAAGCATCTCAACAATAAGCACATGTTATTTTCCTGTGATGGAGACGGGTCCTCATCACCTGGTATCTCATACCTCACAGCTGCAGCACGCTGGTGTTTCCTGTCTGAAATCTGTATCCGGGCTGGACTTTGACTCTCAGTCCAGTTATCAACTTGTTGTGTCTGTGTATGCTTTTTGCTAATAGTATGTTAGAAGCTGCACAGGAACACATGATTAGAGACAAACAGTTTTTACTTAGAGTTTTTTACACTCAGTATATTTAATCCTTTAAAAAGTTGCTCTCATGTCCTTTGAGGACAAAACACCATGCCATGACTATATATTCATATTATTTGATTATTATATTATAATTATATTATTTTACACTTTTAGTTTTGATTACAACCACTATAACCTGTGTTCTGCTTTCTAGGTGACAGGGGCCCTGCTGGCCCTCTAGGACCAAAGGGTGAACTGGGACTCAAAGGAGAACCTGGGAAGCAAGGAGTTGCTGGTGAAGTTGGTGAGTTTCCTTACAATCATCTGTAGAATAATGCACTTGTTGTCCTTATTGAAGCAGTTCTAGACAATTTTTTTTTTTTAAAGGAGCTTAAATCACCACTGATGACATGCTGTAGGGCTCGTCAGGGCCGACAGATGAAAACCAGGCTGTAGCATCCAGAGCGATGGGACCACCCCTCTTACACTGGTCTGCTTCAGTCAAAACATGGCAGCTGCATTCCTTTATTATAAAGCATCATACATCATATTTGCAAACAGTAGTAAAAATGATAAAGTCTCCTGGACCCGTGTGGTGTCTTTGGTGTCACCACATTCCTGCAAAAGGAATGTTGTTCCCACTCCTCAGCTGGGCTTTGTGATAATGTGTTGAAGCTCTATGTTACAGCTCATGTGCTGAAGCTCTACATGTTACAGCTCATGAGCTGAAGCTCTACATGTTACAGCTCATGAGCTGAATGGATAAATACATTAAATTACATTTACATTGTTAAATTGCTCTTTCTAAAAATCTGCTCTGTTATCAGCAGGGCAGAGCTGAAACATGTGTGTTCAGGCAAATCATCTTGAGAATATGTTCCTCCTGTAAATACTTTAATTTACTTTACAGAGGCTCAGTTCCTCGGTGGAAAAAAATGTATCAGCAGATTGCAGTTATGAAATTATGAATTTCAGTTTCTCTTCCCCCTTTCACTTCTGGGTATCATCTGTGATATCGCTGACACAGCACTGTGTCATGCATAATGATACAATTTGACCAGCTTGCATTTATAAAATATATATTTGTACCAAAAAAACCTAAATAGAAGTTCATAATCATGTGTGTCTGTGTGAATGCAGGTCCAAAGGGTTCACCTGGGATCCCTGGGGATCAAGGACCAGGTGCAAAGGGAGAGAAGGGAGAACATGGGGCCCAAGGTAAGGGTTTGGATATTAGCTCAATATATATATTATTATTATATATATAATAGCACCAGCGTGTAGAAAGAAACTACACGCTGGTGCTATTATATATAGTAATAGTCATGGTGGGTCTTCCTCCTTCAAAAGCTGCTAACAGAAATACAAATACATGAATCCAGACATAATGAGCCAACACTTCCTCTTTATTCTGCCCGGAAGATCGTGAAATTGGTCATGAGTGTGCGTCTCTGAGTCTGTCCGAGGCTAATCCCGCCTCCTGAAGCAGCACTAGTGATAACACGGAGTTTATTAGCAGCTAATGAAGCTGCAGAGACGCTTCTCGTCTCACGATGCCAGGAGGTCACCCCCTTCCGATCGACTGGATATTTCTAAATGCATAGTTGTTGCTAACAAACCTACGCCCTTTATATCCTGATTCTGACAGGCCGATATGCAGAGAGAAACCAGACAGAGTCAGGTGTAGTTGAGCCGCTGCATGGCACTGACTCACTGCTGAAGCTCATGGAACACAAACGTTATGGCTGTGATTCAAAATATGTGTTGGTTGATGATCAAAGCTCTAAACATGACTTCACTTTGAACTATAGATGAATCTACTCACTCTTATGTATTGGTACATGATGTCATGTTGTTGTCATCAGGTGTGAATGGACCAGCTGGCTTCAATGGAACTGAAGGTGAGCGTGGTTTCTTCCATGTGTGATGTATTCTGCAAAGCATTTAAAGCTACAGATAAGTTCATACCAGTTCATGTCAGTTTGGTTGGAAGATATATTTGAACATCTTTGAAATTTTTTCCTCCACAGGTCCTCCCGGACCACCAGGCCCCAAAGGAGACAAGGGAGACAAAGGAAATCCACCAGAGTGTAATGCTGCATGTGACTGACCTGAGAACAATATATATTATTAAAAGCTACGACTAACGAAAACTAACTGCGAAAAGACACTTTCAAAATAGAATACCTTTAAGCTACCAGGAGCTTCAAACAGCTGAACGTTGTGTGCCCGCAGTGACTGTGCGTCTTGCGCCCGGGCGATCCAGAGGGCGAGTAGAGGTCAACTACAACGGGGTCTGGGGCACCGTGTGTGACGACGGCTTCGACGCTGTGGACGGAAAGGTGATCTGTAAGATGCTGGGCTTCCAAAACGCTGTTTCCGTCTTCACTGCCAGCCCAGGTAAGAAGTCACATGATGTCAGAGGGGGAGGAGCTCAATACAAGTACAATACATGTACAATACAAGTGCAATACAAGTACAATACATGAAAGAAGAAAGAAGAAATTATCCTGTGGAAATATGCTCAAAAATCCCGGGAGGTGATGCAGGAAATAAGGTCCAGGGTCCAAAAAGTTATAATAAAAGAATATTTAATAAAAAGTGATAGACAGACAGCTTATGCTTTCGATCGAGCTCTTTCGGTCCACAGCGAACTCCACGGGCACGCAGGTCCGATTCACTTGCTAGTAGCCGGAAAAGAGAACGCTTCTCCTTCATGCAATTTAATTATACTCCAGTCATTGAGCCTAGAGCCCTTCCGATTCGTTAACCTAATTTCCCTCAACACCATTGAGTACCTTACTCGCTCATTGGCCCGCAGCTAAAGTGACGGAGCCCCGTCCACTTCTTCATCTGCTGACCGGTAAAGTCTCAAAAGTCAATCTTCAGCTCCGCCACCTCAGGCGAACAAGAGAACTACAATTCCTTAAAGCGGCAGTACATGCAGCATGCAACCTCTAACATTCATTCACACATTACTCATTTCACAGTAAATAAAAGTGACCTTCATATGCATACAATTACAAATCCTTCATAATAATATCCCTTATTAATTATCATAATTCATGCATTGTAATGTACACATAAACAATTTCTCATTTTACATTGTGCAAAGTCCAAATTTGACAAACTAGGCTCTAAAAACCCTACAATCCTTTATTAATCCTCTTGGGGAAATTATTCTCTGCATTTGACCCATCCTTGGTTAAGGAGCAGTGGGCTGCCTGTGAGGCGCCCGGGGAGCAGCTAGGGGTTCAGTGTCTTGCTCAGGGACATGAGACATGTACAATACATGTGCAATACATGTGCAATAAAAGTACAATACATGTACAATACATGTACAATACAAGTACAATAGATGTCATGTTTACAGAATGAACAGCATAATACAATTACAACATAGTCAATCCATATGAAATACATCTCGTATTTAAGCAATAAGGTACTGTGTCGTGCAATAATGTACTGTTCAAGGGAGTTGCGCGTCGGGCCGGCAAACCCTTGAACAGTACATTATTGTAGACACAGTACTGCCTCAAGTACCTTATTGCTTTTATAATATGGGTACCTGCAACTTTATAAATAGTAATAGTAAGCTCCCTTTCAGCACAAAATAGTTGTAGCCGGCAAAACGTTGTGTATCGCATTTCAGCGACAGAGAAAATAGTCCCGGAACGCACGGGACGCACGTACGGGACTATGAAACTGACGGCCTGGACCAGGCCGGTTGAAAGCAGGGTGGAGGATGACACTCAGCCACCGATGTAAAGAAGTGCTCTCGCTGCTTCTGTCCGTCTTTTCTCCGTCATTTTTCTCCTCCATGATGTTTAGAGAACTCT
This sequence comes from Myoxocephalus aenaeus, assembly GCA_038501785.1. NCBI lineage: Eukaryota > Metazoa > Chordata > Actinopteri > Perciformes > Cottidae > Myoxocephalus > Myoxocephalus aenaeus. Next base: position 2,908,246 of record JBAMJR010000038.1, on the reverse strand, counting down.
CCTCGCGTCGGGAAATTACCGACGTAATTATCTCTCACTGGAAATGATCAGGATTTTGTGATCAAACCCTTTTCATTCCTCATCTTTAGGTTAGGGAGGAAGTGACGTGTGTGTTGTCGTTCGTTATGCTAGTGTGGGGGATGCTAAGTGAGCTTGTTAGCTGTTCCGTTTGAGCTACTGTTAGCGAAGAGCCCCGTTGCAATCCTGTGAACACTCAAGCAATAAACCTGCAAGTTAAGGAAACCAACGTCTGCGAGTCGTTACTGCGGACGTGACAATATCAAAGTTTACACCAAACATGTTTGGTAACTGTCAAGCTTGAAATGACAACTAACGGTCGCGCAATTTGAATCTACCTGTTATTTTAAGTGCGCACTGATATGGAACGCTCTAAATGTAAACAGGCTGTACAGTACTTTATGGCTGAATAAAATACACCCTGTGACTCACTCTCAACCAATCAGAATGCTTGATTTGATCTACCCGTATTATAAATACAATATAATGAGAGTATTATACAAATAATATTTCTAATAATGATAACAGTGATATAATAGAATGAAAATAGAAGTGGTAATAGTAGCAGTTATAGTTATATAAAAGTAAGTGATGATGATAATAATAATAATAATAATAATAATAGAATAGAATAATATCCCCTAATACTTAACAATCCCCTAAATAATCTTCTTTTCGACCCTCCCACTACTTCCAACATGCTCAGAACAACCAGAACACGACCTTGTGGTGCACCTAAAGGATAGTTTACTTTCTTACTTAGATCTCATTTTTGTAGCCTTGGCCATTGTTTCTGTCCGTTGGGATAACGTCGTAGTCACCACCACCATGCTGATATCTGGGGACACGATGATCTCTACAGGGACAGACAGGATACAGGTTTTAAAACTACCTGAACCTTTATTTGAGAAGTGAGACAATGTAATGTTAGTAATAATCCTCATTGCAGAGGAAAACTGGTTTTGCACTTTAACAACAGTAGTGGGCGGGTCAAGGTTTAAGTTCTGCATAACAACATCAGCAATGGTTGTTATTGAATATCATGCCATGATTATTGTCCAATATATTGGGAAATGTGATAATTATTTTTAAAAGAGTGAGATGAGAAGATAGCTACCAATTTCATGTCTGTACATTGAAGGACTTTTTGTTTCCAATGTGCTTTAAAACAATAGTCAAAACCCCATATGCACATTTAAAGAGTTATTAGTCTCTGTACGCATTCCTCCTGTCCCCACTGGCCACTGTGTGAGCACCACCTGTGCTCACCACTGGTTCCTGTGTGAGCACCACCTGTGCTCACCACTGGTTCCTGTGTGAGCACCACCTGTGCTCACCACTGGTTCCTGTGTGAGCACCACCTGTGCTCACCACTGGTTCCTGTGTGCTCCAGTTCCAGATGCTGCACAGTGGAAGTACCGGAAAGATGGATACACTGCTGTTAAACTTTTCCTAAAATAACTTGTTCCAAACTGTATTTACTGAGACAGATACAGTAGTACAGACCCTTTTACTGCCAACGTTGTCGAAAATATGTGCGTGCATTTTGTCAATGGAAGGAACATTGTGGCCCCGCCCTTCAGACGAGTTAGCCAGTGTTAAACACTGAATACAAACGGTTACCAGCATTCAAATGTCAGGCTGCTGCGTGTGTGGTTGTCAGAAACAGCTAACTCACGTTCTACAGGATTCCCACAGGACTGTTTCAGATCATCAGGTGTTTCAGTTTGTGACCATGTTAACTGGGCACTTCCAGCCCAATGCGTCCATTTTGCTCGTGTTAATAGTAACTGGTTGGTGTAGATAACAAACACAGACGAGTCTGTATTTTAAATGATTGAGGGCCTTTACGGGGACACCACGGCTCCCTTCACTGCAGGCAACAACCACTGCATCGGGCTGACAGTCACCTGTTAACACGGTCACCCGGTAAACCGAAACACTGGCTGTGTCTATGGCTGCAAGCTATTAATGTGTTGACTACTGGACTGCTCAGAAATGCTAGTGTTTGTTTTAAAACTCAATAAAGTCAACGCTCCCAGTCCATGTCATGGTGGCATTCAGTAAATGATCACAGAGAATGAGTTTGAATCATCTCCTGACTTTATGCTTATAACTCGCTGGTGTAACGTTACACGCTGTTTCTCCATCAAATACATTTATACATCTGCCACTAAATATTGGGCCACTTGCTAATGTATTCTACTGAAAGCAGACAGGTCTGCTCAGTTTGTTCATGATGTTTATGGCTCAACGTAGCTGGACTCAAGCTATTAAAAGTGAGATCACTTCCAGACATCATCATTGTTGTTTTCAACTTTAAAATGGTCTACACCGAGTTTCATATTAGTAAATAAGTCACTACAAAATATAAAAGAAAGAAAAGACACAGAACAGAAAAATAAAGCTACCCAACAGTATATACTTTTTTTCAAATGTGCCCCTCCTTTCCTAGAACTGTCTTTGTAGTTTTACTTCCATACGATTTTACTTTGAACATTGAATTTACCTTGTGGTTTATTTTTACTTCAGTGAAAGTACTTCCTCCACCACAGGAACATGTAGTAACTGTTGTTATTGCACGTTAATATATCAAAAGCATGTGTTGTTCTCACTGTGTCCTGTAGGCTCTGGTAGGATCTGGCTGGATGAGCTCAAATGTTTAGGAACAGAGTCCGACATCTTTAACTGCCCACACCGAGGAGTTGGTGTCAACAACTGCAAACACAGTGAGGACGCCGGAGTGCAATGTGTCTGAGGAGCGGCTCACTGGGGACACGAGCAGACAACAGGGCCACTAATGATGTGCACAGCTGGATCTCATTGCACATTCATACAACACAGCCTCAAATTGCATTGATGTAATATGTGACTTAGCCACTAGAGGTTGAAGTCCACCACTTGCCCATGTTCTAAAATTAAAGATTAATTTGTTCTTTTATGTGGATTGTAATCTCTCATACACACAAGGCACATATATTGTGTTGGCAAGTTATGCAGGAAAACATGAATGCTGAACCTAACCCATCCAAATCTACCTGTCTGGAACTTATATGATTTATTTCTAATTAATAGATTAGTTGAAATTCAATGGTCCTGCAAATCAATCAATCAAGTTTTTTTTGCAACTTTTAAACAAATCAAATGCAATTCAAATTGGTTTACAAATGATTCACAATCATTTGTATCCTGCAATTGTATTTATTTATGAGAAATATTTGTCTTTTTATGATCTGATATTCTCCCATTAACGTTGTATGGATACATATAAAGTCAGAGAGAGCAGGTGATACTATCCATCAGCATTTTTACCAGAGGTGTCAAGTAACGAAGTTACTTTACTTAAGTAGAAATTGTGGGTATCTATATTTTACTGGAGTATTTATTTTTCAGACGACTTTTTACTTCTACTCCTTACATTTACATATCTGTACTTTCTACTCCCTACATTTTAAAAATAGCCTCGTTACTATTTCATATTGGTTTGTTTTCATTCCGGCTTGTCATCGTACAAAAAAAACCTCTCCGCCCTGTTGCACACAGATGAGCACACAGGTGAGCACTGAGCACACACACCAGCGGACAGAGAGTGAAGATGCCAACAGCAGCTCTCATGCGAGGAGCACCGGAGCAGCTCTCTGAACCCAGAGCAGCGCTCCTGCTCCAGGTGAATATTGAGCATGAATTGAGAGCGGCCGTATCAAATCTACAACCCCGTTTATAAAAGATGTGTAGAGGAAAGCAGCTCACTGCTCCACTAATACTGATGCAACCTGATGCTCACATATCTGCACTCATTCTGTTTTGTTTGGCAAAAAAATTAAAAGCTTATTGTTTTCCACAATGAGCTATTTAGTAGTAACTAAATATTAGTTATTTTTTTGCACAGATAGAACTTACACAAAACATTGTCTGATGGAGCAATCTGTTGATAGTTGATTTACTTGAAAGCAGTGGCGGCTGGTGACATTTTTTTTGGGGGGGGCGCAGTTGGGCGGCGCGGTTTAAATAGCACTCCACAATGAGAAGAAAAGAGGTTTGGAGTAGAATATTCTAAAAAACAAAGCTTTATTTCAAGAAAACACAGTGCTCAACACTGTCCAATAACAACTATCAACAAACTGTAACTTTGGGCATGAGAGGTTCAGAGTAGAATGGTTTAAGAAACATTCAATGTGGTGGCCAGAGCAACTTCAGGGAATACATTGACGTAGCATTCAAACTGGGGGCCCTGCAGTAAGGTGGCACTGAGGTGGTCTTTGAGGGCAAAGCGTTCCCTGGTGTGTCCAAGTATGGTGTCACAAACCTACAGATAAATATATAGAGAGAGACAGAGACAGTAAGATAAGTTGTGGGGAAATATCTACTACAAACAGGCTTCATACTACAGACAAAAAACTATGTTTTGTGTGTCTTGATGGCTCAGCAACATAGACAAAAGGCCAGGAGCCACCTTGATGGCTGTAGCTATGACACACACACACACACACACACACACACACACACACACACACACACACACACACACACACACACTCTAACTTGTTGAGGGTTGAATTGGTATTTTAGATAAAGTTATAGCCTGATATGATATCCACCCAAATCTATCAATGTCCAACATGTGTTCTGCTGTGGGAAAGATAAAACATTAAACTCTAACAGGCATCTGCTGATTTTGACACTCACCTCTGCAGCAATCCTTCAAGCTCATCTTCCTTCATAGCCGGCGCTTCCTCGGCTGCTCAGAGCCACTGCTTTGCTCCACACTGAGCATCCAGCTAACAGCTCCGGTTAGCATGTAGCTTGAGGAGAAGCTCCGGGTGTACGTCCTTCACTGCTTTGCTGCTGAATATTTAAATCCGGACGTTCGGGTCCCAACTCTTTCAGCCTCTTCTTGTCAACATCTCAACAGAGTTTTCAGTCGCCATACTAACATGATCAAAGTCTCTGCTAGCTGTGTTGCTCGCGTAGCTACGTGGGAGCTATATGGGATGTAAGGGAATGATAAAGGTCTCTGATTGGACGAATAGTCCAACCACGTTGCAATAAGAAACGATGTCATTGGCTAGGGCGCAGATTTGTGCGCCCGAAGATTCACGTTTCATCCGCTAATGAGAAGCTGTCCTTGCCGAAACGAGGGTGAAATGTTTGTTAGCTGCCATAGACACACATTGGGCCGGCGCCCCGACAGGGGGAGGGGCTTTTCTCAGTGATGATGAATGGCGATATATTATATTTGGTATATCTTAAGTGGTTGTTGACAGGGGCTTACGGTCTCCCACACACATTTAGCGCGTCAACACGGTATATTTCTTATTTAAATTATTTGGTATATAATGTTTTTTGACAGTATATATTATATATTTTTTTTCTTCTTTTTTTTTTTCATCGCAAAATGTTAAGAGGGGCGGCGCCCTAGCGCCCTCTATTGACGCACCGCCACTGCTTGAAAGTGATTGCAATTGTCTTTATTCTGTTATTTATAAAAGCACAGATGAGTCACAAAATTATGTTATTTACAGAAAAAGTTTGAGAACCACAGCTTTAAGTGTTTGTGTCGGTGTCGGTGTCCTCTTACATTACTTTTACTTTTATACTTTTAAGTAGTTTTGAAACCAGTACTTTTACACTTTTACTGAAGTAAAAAGCTTGAGTTAATACTTCAACTTTTACAGAAGTATTTTTAAGCCCTAGTATCTATACTTCTACTTGGGTAATGAATGTGGATGCTGGGTCGCCTCTGGGTCCCCTGGGTGGGGGATCCACTGTGGGCTATGGAGCAACACTCTAATGCAGCGGTCCCCAACCTTTTTTGAGCTACGGACCAGTTTTGCGGACCGGCCTTCACGGTGTGGGCGCAAAATATGACGTAATACGACCGGCATAAAGACAATTATAAAGTGCATAAAGATACAACTCACCATTACGCTGCATTAGTGGAGCCCTGAGCTTGTTTCTCTGCTACGAGCCGGTCCCGTCTCGGGGTGACGGGAGAAAAAGACCGAGCCGACGTGTGTTTATGTCCAGTCTACTGACTCTACTCCGTAACTTAAACCTTTATGTGCACTCTGTAACTTCATTAAAACCCGCTTCACAAAGACAGGATGTTGAAATGGAGGCAGGGTTTCAGAGCTTTTTTGGCGATCACAGTAACTCTGCCTTGATTTTAATCCAGAACACCGAGTTGTAACGGACTTTTAAGTTTCATTTTTGGGGAAACGTATCAGTAACCTCTTGACATGTGTCAAGATGTTATGTTTGAGGCTACGCACAGACGGATGTATCCGGGTTTTTTTCAAAATAAAACATTTTTCCGACTTTTTTTTTCTACCCGGCGGGGGGGCGTTCGGAGGGGGGTCTCGCCCGGGGCGTAATTACGTGTAGAACCGCCACTGTATTTGGCCAGTAGTAATCACCGTAGACAACACAGTTTAAATACACATAGCAGTTTCTTAAATAGGTAACAGGCTACAGAGAGAAAACACAGCTGCTCCAGAAATGATAATAACTGCCTTTGTTGGTATTAGTACAATGCATGTGTGCAGCTGTGATCGCCGTCATCAGAAACGCATAGAGTGCATACACACGTTCGGCAAAGGTTGATTTTAAAAATCTTTTACACTTCTTGCGGCTGTGGACTGTCTGTTTTTATCTCGGCTGTGGATCGCAGCGGTACACACATTGATACATAATTTGGGGTTAAGTGTCTTGCCCAAGGACACATTGACATGGGCTAGCGGAGCCGGGGATCAAACCGCCAATCCTTTGATTGAAGGACGACCCTGCTCACCACTGAGCCACAGCTCCCCCTACTGGTCCGATCTGTTATTAACCCCCTCATCTGCAGCGCTCCCATTCATCCTATTGTGACAGACAGCATTCAAAGAGCCATGAACAGAAACAACCTCTCCTGCATCCGTCCCAGTGATGTCCACATCGGCTCCCAGTGCAAGTTCATCTGCAAACCCACCTCTGTCAACTCAATCCAGTCTCTGTGGAATCAGCACCAGCGCAAGCCCACCCCCTTATTACGTCATCACAACAAACCGCATGTTAATTCAGACAATGTCAGGACCCAAATACTCTCAATTAATCACAAAACACCCGGTCACAAAGCAACACAAGCCTCAATGAATCCATCACTGACAACAACCTTGATATCCTCTGTCTTACTGACACTAGGCAAAAACATCTTGACTACTGTGCACTAAACCAAGCCACCCCCACTGGGTTAGACACAGAGGGGAGACACAGGGAAGACATCCGCGCCGTGACACTCTGGTCCTAAACCCCTGTGGTCATCTCAATTATCTATCGCCCCTCAAACCCAACCCTACCTTCCTCACCGACCTATCTGAATTCTGACCCTTCTCACCTTCCATCCTGTTGGTCGGTGACTTCAACATCCACATCGACTCCTCTGACTGTAAATCAGCCACATCATTTCTGGACAATTTCCCCACCCTGGATCTGGTCTGCTCCATAGGACTCACCATCAATCTCCTCTCTGGCTCTGACCTCACCATCTCTGACCACCGAGCCATCAAGATTTTACAGCACGCTGATATATATATATATATATATATACTTATTTTTGATATATAGGGGTGTGAAAGCAGTACACAAGTATCTGAGACTAAAAGGCTAGCGAAGGCCGCGTTATGCTCAGGAAAAGGCTTTCAACTCCCACTAGGATGATAAGCTGCGATACAGCTGAGTGGTACATGCAATACACATGTTAGAAACCATACGGACATAACCCACACCCACCGGACAGGAACAGGGACACACCTATGATTGCAATGGAAAACGAAGGAAGAGCTTAAAAGGGCAAACACAATGTCATAAGACCATAGAGCAGAATAAATCAGTCATTGTCCAGAGAATGACTCGGGTTGAATGCTTTGCTTGAAGAATAAACTCTATTGCATTGAACTCTGTGTGTTCTACAAAGATCACACCAACAGGTTTAAGTATAGAATAAGAATAGCGTTGTGGAGCAGTAGTTTAGACTTCATCAACTGGCCAGACTGAACTTCATTTCCACGACAGCTTCCTACTGTTCGAGTGTCTAATCCTTTTCATCAGAGGCTTACATCATGCATACGTTTTGTTCTGACTATATATTGAGAGATTATAAACTCTTGATGGCATGTTTGAGGAAGATTGTGTCATTGTCCTTCTGCTGCAGCTGCTGCTACCTCATGTCAACAAGGAGGCATGATTTGATGAAATAACTGCAGGAAAACATTAAGGTCTTTACTGCTTTATTTTATTGTTGATTTTCCTAAATTATTTGACTAAATTATTATACTTTATTTATTTCTTAGTTTTTTTTCATCATATTGACTGTTTTTATCGTGTCATCTATTGAACTGTTTTATCAGGGTTGTATCATGGACAGGACCAGTAAACTGATGTTTGAGATGGCGTTAGTGTCCTAAAAGTGTTGAGTTATTAACTGATGTTCGTCATCCACGTTTTTCCTCAGCTTCTTTTTTTGTTGGCTAAACCTTACTGCGGCTGTTTCACCATCACAACGTGGTTAAACAATAGCATGCAAAAAGTCTCAAATGCATTATCATGACATGGTGAATGTCCCTAAAATGTAATGCTATTGATATGCCTTCTCATGAGGTCAGGTTGGCTAGTCAGCGCACCAAGCTTCCTTTTCTCTGTACTATCCCATGTACTACCCAAGCTGATTGGCTCGAACACTAAATGGACTGTTAAGTGTAAGTCCACACAGCTAATTCTTATTACATTTAATCTAGATTTGGTAGCTTTAATAATAATACTTTGTTATCATACTTGCTCAAACTGTCACTATATCCTGACAAATTGTACATGAGACAGATATCCTGCGGAGAAAAGCATGTTCATCTGCCTGCTTTTACTGCTCCTAAAAGAAACTTCCCACAAACACATTTAGCTGATGCTTTTATCCAAAGCAACTTACATGTTTGCTCTATACACCGTAGACACAGCAACAGGGAGCAATTCAGGGTTAAGTGTCTTGCTCAAGGACACATCAACATGGACTAGCGGAGCCAGGGCTTGAACCACTGATCCTCTGATTTAAAGACGGGCATGCTAACCACTGAGCCACAGTCACCACAAATTAAAAGAATGATCAGAATTCGAAACCTCTCTATTTCCCCATTACATGCATTACCTGCATTAGTCTCCCTCCACGCTCTGTCTTGGTGTTTCCTGCCAGCTCAACAGCTTCACCCCACCACTCTTTCTGAGGTCCCTCCTGGTTCTATCTCAGTGACACTGAGCAAACGGATCGGCATGCTACTGATTAGCATGCCCCCTTTCTGGCCTTCCTCATTGATGAAATGCAGAAAGATAAAAGCAAATATTCCTGTGGTAATGCAACACCCGAGTCTTTCCCTGCTGCTCACGGCATATTGGATTCTTTGTCGTGAAATGTTTACCCTCAGTGCTCTTATCGCTTCATATCCCTCTGTTTGCTCTCAGAGACAAACCTATTTTAAATCATTGTCTCTTGTCACAACATGTTAGCATGCAGTGTCGTCCGGCTCCATTCAGAGCGTCTTGTTTTCCCTTCCCTTTTTTCCCTGTGAAAGGGTTTTTACTATCTTTTTAGGGGAGTTTTTCCTGATCCGATGTGAGGTCCCGGGACAGGGATGTTATGTGTATAGATTGTAAAGCCCTCCGAGGCAAACTTGTATTTGTGATGTTGGGCTATATAAAATAAACTGAATTGAATTGAATTTTATTAGAGCTGCTGCAGAGGTACTCTGTGTCAGACCCTGGCTCCTGTGACCATCAGACACATAAAGCATGCACTTGCTGCCCTCTGAAGGCTGAATGAGAGAGGCGGGACATCAACCAATACAGTGTTTTATCCCAGCCACTGCCGTGTCTTGTTGGCACATTTGATGTGTTGTGCCATGCATTTTATTTAGCAGAAAGGTTTGTGGGACGGAGAAAGTACACGAGCATGTCTGATGAAGTCTGACAGCTGCCAACAGAAATGGAGATGTAGGCATCAAGGGCTCACAGAGGGTTTTACTTCAGAGCTCTGATCTGTAAGGTCTGTGAAATGTCACCCTGTTTCTTACGGGATAAAAAAGTTTAACATTTATCACATTAAATATAGTCTTTTCCCCCCTTGTCCGGTTTTCTAGATACATGTACAGTTTTTGATGAATCTATAAGATAGGAAAAGGGTGAGCTGATTCTTTGAAGATGCATTGTATCGAATGTGTAATTCTGAAATTTGAATCATAAAGAAACAAACCGCTTCTAGCGGTGGGACAGCATTTTAAGGACTCTCTTTGACAAAACTGAAGCTCTCTGCAAGGTGAACTCACAGTAGGCTCTGACCAGGCTCTAGGAATGAAATGTTCCACCGAACCAGGAAACATTGGGATCTGCCAAGAGGAGTTGGGGCATGAGCCTATAGGTCCATCCATCATCACAAAGCATACCAACACATACACCATTCATCATATGAATACAAAATACAACACTATTTGAAAACGATTTGCAAATAATATGAATTATTAATAAAAATCGAAAATCAACTCCTCAGATTTTGATTGACACCAACAATGAGAGGCAACGATGTTTCAAACATCGACCGATTTGTTTCAAGATGTGTTTCTGATATGACATTATTATTTCCAACTGAGACAGGGAGAACAGCACAAGAAGAATTCTCAAATACCCAAAATACTTATACGTTTGGCAGAAATAGTGTGTTGACTAGATTCACCTGTAGTGAGAAAGTGATTGAGGAATTAAGGGCCTTTTTAGTAAACTTGTATACCGTTTTCCAGTCATCCAACGACTCAAAGCTCTCACTCCATGTCATCTTTGACCTATTCACACCCTGATGCAAGGTGCCACCTGCCCTCAGGACTAACTAACTGTTGGAGAAAAACTGTTTTCTGTTAATTGATCTATAGGTCTTGAGCCCTGTGACTTCTGCGTGAACTCTCCCCTACACAAGGCAAGCTATTGACCCAGTTCAGGAGTCAAGTGATCTGTTGTATCTTCATGTTCCCGACTGAAGAACATACATATCACTGTTGTTTTTGCTATGACCGAAGAAAGCAAATCTATGGGATAGCTGGAGGTTCACGATAAGTACCAACGTCAGGAGGGCAGGCTGAGGGCTTCTGGGTATTGTGGATTGTATGTATACAGCAGACTTGGAAGTGCAATTAGTGAAGTAATACGTTGCATTTTCCACCTGTTAGTCACACCCACCTCTTCATCTTATTCTGTACACCTGTTAGCCACACCCACCTCTTCATCTTATTCTGTACACCTGTTAGCCACACCCACCTCTTCATCTTATTCTGTACACCTGTTAGCCACACCCACCTCTTCATCTTATTCTGTACACCTGTTAGCCACACCCACCTCTTCATCTTATTCTGTACACCTGTTACACATACATATACACTCGTACACAGGTCATTTTGACCCCAAGACAACACAAGGGTTAAGTAAGATGTCTGATAAAAACGTTTTAATTACAAACTGATGTGAGTAAATCAAATACTGTTCCTCTGTTTTATTAAAGATCTTAAGCTCAAACAATGACTCAAGATCATGTGACACTTAGTCACATGATCTTCATCATCATTTATTATTCTTTATGATCTTGGAAAAGATGTTCCTCTTTATGTTTAGATGGACCATCCAACATTCAGGATGGCCCCTAATGGGCCCCTCCTGCTGAAGGCCTCTCCAGCGGCCCAGGCTCTCGGCCCTCGGCGTGTCGCCAAGCTCTTTACGCCCACGTCGCCTTTGAGCCGGTGGAAGATCCGGTTTGGTCGATACCAGGGCGAGACCAGCCAATGCATCACAGTATGTGTTTTACTGACCTGGATGACCTTCCTGAAGACATGTGAGTATTTGTAATGATGGTGGCCCCTAAACCTGCATTTACAGGCAAGTCCAGCCTAAATGATAGAGTTAATTCATCTTTATTGAACTTCCTGTGTGCACTGTTTACTTCCTGTTTCTCCTCTCTCATCATGTGATGACAGCCTCCCACTTCAGTCCCTTCAGACCAGCTCCATCCTCCTCCAGGTCGTCTGAGGAGCCTTCGGATGAAGAGCTGGTCAAGGTGCTCGTTGACTTGGAGAAATGTGAGGAAAAAGTCGAGTTGTATTCAGTAACAATTTGTTAATAACAAAAATACTTAAATGTATTGTTTACCTATCTATTTGCTCTCAAAGGGTTCTCTAGTCAGAGGAGGAGGAGACGGGTAAGTTTGGGTTGAATGAGTATATGTCTGCCTGGTGCTCATCTCAGATCACTCACCCACCTGCCAGCCTAAACACCACTAATGGTAGACCTGTAGAGCAGCAGCTCCTCCACCAGCCTAAACACCACTAATGGTACACCTGTAGAGCAGCAGCTCCTCCACCAGCCTATCCCTCGATCCCCTGAGTAAGCCCTCATCATGTCTGATCTGGTCTCATGGTTTTCTCTTCACCTTCTGTGCTCCTCTAGTTGTAAAGCTTGGCTCAATGTGTATCTGTTTCAATATTAACACAAAACACTCTCATTGTTCTCTGGAATCGCTTGCCAGAGCAGGACGAGCAGCGAGTGGTCGACCCTCCCAGAGAGACAACCTAAGGGGCGGTTCAAGGCAGCGAAAGGGAAGAACACCTCCTGTCCGTCAAGAGAGTCTCCAACGGTGAGCCTCTTTACAAATATGAATATGTCCTTCTCTATTAAATATCTGCCCTATATTAACCCACGCTTTTCTCTCCACGACTCTTTCAGCCGCCTTCTCGGACTCCACTCGGCCCTGCAAACTGGCCCAGCGCCAGTCGCCTGGTGGAGGCCGCTGGCAGCCGGCTCTGCCAGCTCCACCCAGCGGGTCCGTGGGGACGACGTGGCCACCAGAGAGGCAGCGCTGGCCATGAGGCTGACGGCTCAGACGGAGATCCAGCTGTTTGAGCTGAACCAGAGGACCCTGACCAGTGGTGAGAGTTCAACATGAAGCTGTTCTGATGTTCTCGGCGCCAGAAGGCTGAAGGGAGGGAGGGCTGTTGCCGTCCATCCTTTCCCTCCAGCCAAAGGGCCACTTTGAGGTCCTCGATGAGCAGCCAGGACCCTCAACCAGACGTTAGGAATACACTTAGTTATGTTACTGTCCCTTCTTCTATGTGTGAGGTCTCAGTTTTAGGCCTTATTTATCGATAGGTTGGGATCAATGACAAGCTAAGGCAGTGTATTTCAAGATATTACTATTCACCCGGTAAAACTTGTGTTAGAAAGATTAGCTGAATATTGATTTCTTTGGACAAAAACAAAGAAAGTAATTCCGATCAAATGTTTCACTGTATATATATAATTCCGTATATTTATAATTCCGATCCAATTTGATCGGATGTGTTCCCAAATTTCTAAAAACTTTCTAAAAAAGAAACTTTAGATGCATGTGGAAATAAATATGTTTGATATAATACTATATTTCAGTCAAGATAAGACCATGCTGTATATCATACAACCATCTATAATTTTGTCAAATGTAAAATTGTCAGGAACCAGCCTGTGCGCAGGACAGGAGGGTAGGGGCTCTGCAGCTGGTATTTAGAGACTTTGAGACCGAATATCACACAGTTTTCTAGGAGAAATGAATGATGAGATCCAGGTTGGTGCTCACTGGGTTTTATAGGCTCCTTGGTTTGCTGTTCTTCTCTTACTTCCTGAAGACGTACTTTTGGAGCAAAAGTGATAAATCCCCCCAAAAATATCTACTTTAAGTATATCATGTATGCATTTGTTTTTAAATAAATAGAAACATAGGCCTGTATTTAGTATGAGAGATGACGGCACGGTCACGTGACGTGTGTTTGTTCCTGAGCTGTCTGACGCGCTCTGCGGCTGCGCAGTACTCAGCTTGATGTTCAGCTCGGATGTAGAAGCTGACAGACTGACCTCTTCATGAATGTATGTAGTTTAGGTGGATCATAGTGTCACCGAACCAGAGACAGACAACACAGATAGTAAAGATGTTTTGGTTCGACGGCTCAATTCCTGATGCCATTAACTTAGCCAAACAGCGGGGCTCAGTCTTTGTCGTTGTCATTACAGGTACGTGTGTCGACTAGCCTGCTTAGCTAACGCTAGCCTCCATAGATAACTAGTGATACAAAAGCTCTCGCGCTAGTGTGCTAGCCAGCTAGCTGTGGTTGTTGTTGTCGTACTAAACCATTAGCCAGCTAGCATAGCAACCAGCTGCCAAAGGAATACTGCGTGTCATTATGCGTGTTTGAGTAGGATGGCCCAAGAGGACAGAAACAGTAACCTACGATGAGACGTTAACTTTATAGCTTCACCAACGGAAAGCCAACGGATGTTTAACACCGTCTGGTCCCTAGTGTCCTAACCAGATTAACACAGGACGGCCAGTTGGTTTTCGTAGCATAGCTACATGATTTTACACATCGGTTGCTGATGTGGTTTTGGTCAGATTAGGATGTTCCAGTACAAAACCTTACCCTAGCCAGGAGACGTAAAACGTCACCACTACGATTGGGTCATTGTTCCATCATAGGCACCATTATTAGCAGTGACGGAGTGAGTGAGTTAGCTCTTCTGTCCATAGAGGACTTCTCACAGGACTGTAACTGAAGCACCTTCTGTCTCTGCTCAGGGGAAGATGAGCAGTCAGCACAGCTGATCTCCAGCTGGGAGGATGACCTCGTGTCAGAGGAAGCAAACAACTGTTGTGTGGCTATCAAAGTCGATGCCAAGAGGTACTGCTATGTGTAATGTGTACTGCGTTTTAGTCTCAAGGGAAGTTGCTGTCTTCAAAATGTACCCATCAGCTTTAGGTTCCTGTCGCCTGAACAATCCAGTTTCCTGGGGGAACTTGGTTGAGTAGTTTTGCAGTTGGCATTGTTTTATGAGTTTTCAGTGTACATAATTAAGGGGGCTTGCATGGCCTGTTTTGAAATTCAATAAAAAATGATCTTTCGCGAACGTTGGTTGTTAGATTAACTTAAATTGGAAATCTTAAATGCCATTTTATGCGATATAAATTGTCCTTTAAAAAAGAAAAGTTACATTAATACGAACTTCATTAGATTCCAATATTTTGTGAAAGCACCAATGTCAACCCCATAATATCATTGTAATGAAGACATCAAGATATTTGGTCAAATATATTGTGATATTTGATTTTTCTCTCTGCTCTGGTCATAGCTGGCTGAGTCAGAGATGATTGGTTAAGTTTAGGCATTGACCTCGAGTAGTTATTGTGAGGAGAGCCATTGGTCAGGCATAGGACCCGAATAAATCACGTCACTACTTTGGCGAGCATGGATGCCTGGCCAATCTCAGCACTTGAATGCTGCGCAGGGCAGTGGGATTCATAAATACACAGCACAGTATGCTAATGTTAACATGAAACAGTCTGCTAAATATACAGACTAATAGTTAGAGGAAAGCAAAATGGTAGACAGTGATAGCTTCAGCAGCTAGTCCATGCAGGGTCACTGAGGTGGAGGAG
This sequence comes from Myoxocephalus aenaeus, assembly GCA_038501785.1. Taxonomy (NCBI): domain Eukaryota; kingdom Metazoa; phylum Chordata; class Actinopteri; order Perciformes; family Cottidae; genus Myoxocephalus; species Myoxocephalus aenaeus. Next base: position 2,892,711 of record JBAMJR010000038.1, on the reverse strand, counting down.
ATTCTTCCAGGCGGCTTAATTTACACAGGCTTTCTGATAGATGGAGCCAGACAGAATGAGAGGGAGGGTCTGTAGACACACCAGAGAAACTTATGTATCTTTTAATAGTCATGAAAAAGTACATTTAGTCGAAAATATGATCTTTAAAATCCCTGATATTTGTTCTTTGATAAAGTTCACATCTGCACTTCTGAACTCGCAACAGTCTTGTCATTCCCAGTAAAACAATTATTTATTTGCCTAATCAATTTGACAGGTGTGTGATGTTAATTGTTTTAGATTAAAGAAAAGATGTTTTAATCTGTATTGAAATCCAACATATGATGCTGCAACATTTTCTCCACAGCGAGCCATGTGTGCAGTTCTCTCAGATCTGTATCTTTTTTGTATTTACAATGTCTTCTTGTGATGAATTGGTGTGGACCTACTTTTACGGACTTATCTCAGAGGACAGTTAATAGTTTCACTACCATTACATTGGTATTCATTGGACCATTCATTAGATACTCTTGACCGACGCTACTGTCTTCTAGGATTCAGAGCAGTGCTTTTGTATGTTTTAGACCATGAACCTCTTCTGTCAGGCTGAATAGGAAATGTTTATTAGAACATGCACAAGACTAGATGCATCCAATAGATGAAATGCCTCAACCATTAACAATATCATCTTGTCTGGCAGAAGTTTACATAATGTAGATTTAATACTAGAGATATATCGAGTAGATTTGATAATAGAGATGCCCCGAATAGACGCGATATCAGAGATGTCCCGAGCCAAATATACATAATGGTAAATGGACCTGTACTTGTGTATATCTCTACTACTTGTCATCATTCACCCATTCATACACTGATGACAGGAGCTAAGGTGCCATCTGTCATACGGAAGTGGGTGTGGTTTCATCTCTTATCCCCTTTCCTATTCTTTATTAGTTTAAATAGTGTGCAGTGGGTGGACTAAGGCTCAAACCTGCGGATGAAGTTACACTTTAAAGTATACATGGAAAAACTCGGGTCATCTCTTTGATTAATTTGCTATCTCATAATTCAAACTTTGAGTCAGACATTTGACAGGGCATCTCATAAATTAATCTACCACGATTATTATAATTTGTATCATTCATTACCTCTCAGTTATTTATATGATCAGTAAAGAGTGCAATTTCTACTGATTATGGAAACGCAACTAAATGTCCTCCAGCGTGTTCCTTAACCCCATGTGAAGATCCAGTGGTGTGCATACCCTCCAGCTTCTTCATAGGGGAGAATGGGATCCCCCTGGAAGTCATCGCTGGCACTGTGTCTGCTGAAGAACTGATGAAAAGAATCAACAGAGTTAAGCAGGTTAGGCCACAAAGGTTGTAAACTGTGTGATTTACAGCTCACTGTTGTTTTCTCACACCTTTCACATGGTTTTAAATAGCACAGTACCCAAAGAAACGCAGTATGGCAATGCTGGTTGGTTAGTCCACTACTTTGGTCCTGACGGAAATATCTCATCATTTTTATTTTTTGTTGTTATTTGGATGGCCATGAAATTCTCTACAGACATCCATGGTGCCATAATTGAATTAAAGTACATCCAAACCCTAGATATAAGGCCGACACCTGAACTAATCATCTTTCGCCCTGTTTTCCTGACAGATGCATGCTCATCCGATTGGAGGTGAGAAAGTGCTACCAGAGGCAGGCGGTCCTGTGGAGACAGCCATGCCTGTTGGCTCAGCCACAGAACCTGAATCAGGACCACAAACAGCAAACAGTGAGTGAGCCTGGATCACATTTTGTAAGTTTGAAAAGGAGAGTTTTGTGCACCTCGTTTATCAGGGTACTTTTCCAATTGACTGCTTTCAATCAGTTTTCATTTTCAGCACAGGAGGAAAAGGCACATATATGTCCAGTAGTCATTCATCCTTCTGCGAAAGCAAAAGTATTTATCTGTGTTTATGGCTAGCCGTCATAGAAGTTCGAAACATGAGATTGTTTGAATCTACATTCTCTAGTGCACATTTTAAAGACAGTCTCTCAATATGGATTAGAGATGCTCCGATCAATAAGCTACCGATCAAAACCAGCTTGTTGTCAGCTGATCGCCCATGACGGGTGACGTGTCATATCTTCCAATTTCTGCCTTTCAAATTTACACAGGTGTTACGTTGTGAACACAGCGACACAGACAGTTCTTTTCACATTTGTGTGAGTGACAGAAGTTCCTGTTACTTTGGTCAGTTTGAGAAAAATAAAGTGATTTTAATAGTGAATTTGTTACTATGAACATGCATGGGCGAAGTGAATTAATGTCTTACTCTCATTCTTTTTTGTATTGGAGCAACAGCATTAGCTACAGCTAACATCAGCTATGTTTTTGTTTGCCAGATGAAATTTGTGTTTGTCAGCTGTTCTGGTATACTGTGTATAATCTTAGTGTTTGGTTCTGCTCCGTTGATGGCAGCATGATATGCGCGCACCAGGAAATGACTTAATTACGGCGTTGTGCACAAAGGCTCCTCTGAATTGTTGTAACTATGCGCACAGTACTTTTTATCTGACCTTTTCAGATGTGACTGTAATAAATATTCACTAATAAAAGCACTATTCACATGTGTGAAGAAGGCCCATTTGTTTACGAATGCTTTAGAAACTGGAGGTCTTACAAATCTACAGAATATTCAACTTTTGTTTCATTATAATGCATTCAATAGGTACTTGACTTCTTTCTCTACTGGGCTTGTACAAAGGCAATAAAGTAGGCCAAAAGTGCTAAAGTGACGTTAGCATTAGCCAGCTGTCATATTACTAACCTATTGGGCTGCTCATGCCGGTGGTCTTTTCTTGGGTCCAGTTGGTCCTTTGGTTTGGATTTGTTTAGGGATCTTTGCAAACTTTTGTGACCGAGTTTGATTCTTTTAACACTAAGCACCTTGAGCGTGGTGTAAGAGCAACATGGCCGCCGTGTGAATATGGTGAATTGCCTCTCCCATGCCACCACTGCATCATTTGGATGAGCAGCCATTGAAATGAACAACATTGAATCAAAGCCTAGTTGCAAAGCCAAACACAACAGCACCACTGTGTGGCATAAAATAAACAGAACAATATGATTAAAACGTTTTAATTGTATGACAATTAATCGTCCTAAAACGTCACGATTGTGACAGACCTTTGGATGTGTAAGCCAATGGAGGATGGATATACTTTGTGCTAACAAGGCGCCAATAAGCGAGTTAACACAGTTCTTTCCACGTAGATTCCCTCGCCAGTACAGCCGACGATAGCAGCCTTCCATCCACAGCGACTCCTGCAGAGAATGCATCTTCAGATCCTGCCAGTCACAGTGAAGACAAGCTGGATGCTAAGGTGGAAAGGTAGGAGCCTCTGTACATGTCAAGCTCTCAACATTCTAGACAGAAAATGAGCTTTGTGTTGAGGTGTTGGCACAATATACAAGACACAACAAGGGTCTGCTGGCTGAAAGTGCCGTCTCATTTGCGGTTGCCAGCGTTTCTGTCTTAGTGGCAGCTAATTTGCCAGGATACTGAATTTCATTACAGCTAGTAAGGCTTACTGAATTCTAACTCTCATACTGACCTTATTTTACTCGTATTGAAGTAAATCCATCTAATTAACATTCAACATCAATCAATGACATACAACCTGAAGTTCAACCTATAGTCCAGCCCAGAATATTATAACTCCTAAGATTGTGATGAATTAAAACAGAAATGACTCCATGTGAGGAAGGAAGCAGCAGCCTGTCATCGTTACATCTTTCATTCTAAAGGTAGATGATGTTTTCTCCTTATATTCAGGTTAACCAAGAAACTGGAGGATAAACGAGAACAAAAGAAGAAAGGTGAAGAAGAGGTAAGGAGACGAGACTGTTTTGGGTAGTTCATATTTTTCATGGTTGCCCCCTGCGTTGTTTTCATTAAGCCACTAAAGAGCTGCAGACACATTGAGTTCCTCTTTTCACGCGAATGACAGGAGACCGTTCATTTCCTTTTCTTCGGTTTTATTTTGTGCAGCAAAAAACACTTACAAAACAAAAACTAATAAACGGTAAACGATCATAGGGTCATACGGTAAAAGAACTATCTGCTCTCATGCCTAATGCAGCTCTTGCTTACACCTGCTGCCGTCATGACGTCATTAAATCACCTGGCTCGAGCGTCAGTCATTACATAAACATCTTTCACATAATTCCTAAACTGTGAGCATAATTCTGAATATTAAATTATAAACACTCTTGAAATATAAATTAACCAAAAAACACACTTGTGGCTCTTACACCCCCCCATTATTTGAAATATGGGATTTTTTTATGACATTTGTTATTGACTAGACACATGATTAGATTCCTCCCAAAGCTGAAAGCAAACCAATTCTTCAGTTTTAAGCTGGATGTGTCCTCATGCTTAATGTTGGTGTCGACACAACCGCTATGAGAGCAGCTCAGCTCTGTAATCGCCTCACTCCATGCACTCTGTGTCCATTACAGCATCACCGAGGCACATGTTAAACATAGATCAGAGGTTTAACATGTGTAACAGTCACTTGTCTCTGAATGGTCGTTTTGAACCGACCTGTATATCACTGTGTTGTTCAGAACACATATTTCTGAAACTTGTGTGGGCATCGAAGGGTTGAGACATGGTCCTTATCGTTCTGTGAACTGTGTTCTGTACTTACTACTAGTACATCCAACTATGTATAACACGCGTTACTGCCACCTCACCTGAAGACACTTGACGTGTGAGTCCCAGTCTTGTGTCCAAGTTGTTCCCCTTTAAATGTTATCATAATAGTGTGCTACCTTCACAGCTCTGTAATAACCACATGTGGCTGCTGTCAAAACTGCTGAGCAAAAGTTACTTAAATACAAAGAAATAAATCATGTTTAATTGTTTTTACAAAGGCAGTTAGTGTACAGACTTTGTGGCCCCTGACCTACCCGTGTGTTGCCTGTGATTCAGAAGGAGATCTTGGCGGAGGTAGAGCGGCGGAAGATGGGGAAGGATGTGCAAGACTTGAAGAAGCAACAGGAAGGGGACAGGACCAAGCGACTCCTGGAGGAAAGGAACAAGGAGAAGGCTGAGGAGAAGGCTGCCAGGGACCGGGTGAAACAGCAGATTGCCTTGGTGAGCCCCTCTGCCCGACCTAAAGATCACACCACAGTTTGCAGGATTAAATGTGGAAGTGAAAAGGGTTTTGCTTCTCTCGCTCACAAACACACTCTCCTCCGTAACACGTGTGTGTTTGCGTGTTTGAAAGAGTGTTGCCACTCGCCTACAGCGTTGCTGTAAATATTTACAGGGAACCAAGACTGTGACCATATATCTGCCATAAAGTGCATAAATCAGCAGTGTGGGAGCCGCAGAGGAAATACTTTATGGCAGATATATGGTCACAGTCTTGGTTCCCTGTAAATATTTACAGCAATATAACGGTAGGGGAAACACTGATCTCAATATTGACCAAAATAATGGTGTTGATGGTTTTTGCCATCAGCCCTGTTGGTGAGTATGACATGATATTACCATGTGAGCTATTACATTATCAGGGTTCAATCTTTGTTTGTTTGTGTGTGGAAACATCCACAAAGGGAGGAATCAAAGAGATCTGAGTGTTGGTGTTCGTTATAAAACTCAAGGTATTATTATTATTATTATTATTATTATTATTATATAAGCTTTGAATGATACTCAAAGTATTCCTGTGATTTTAAGCTCTACCAAGACAAGAATGCCTGAATAAACTAATTTGAAGCGTTCCAACCGCTTGAAACAATGCAGACATATTGTATAGACTTAACCTCTGTCCCTCTGTCCTGCAGGACCGAGCTGACAGAGCAGCTCGCTATTCCAAAACCCAGGAAGAGGACAAGACTGCCAAGCAGGCCCAACTGCAGGCCAGGCAGGCCGAGCACGAGGAGAGGAAGGCGGCAGTGGTCAGGGAGAGGAGGTAAAGGAGTCATAAACTACGTTGTAGCTGCCAGTACTGCAGGATGTCTATTCATTTGTTTTGTAGCATGAATCATTATCAATGCATATATCCAAATTAAAACCAATTACATTTATTTATTTTCCACAAAAGACATTTTGACATAAAATGCTGAATTTTCTGAAAAAAATGTACTCATTGCTGATATTAAGTGGAGAAACATTATAAATATTGAAACTGTTGAAGTGCAGTCAAAATACAAAAAGTGAAAATAGCTCAAAGAGCAACTGAAACAGAGGTGCTGAAAGAAGTTAAGTTTGGGCTGAAAGCGGTTGAACATGAACCAGACCAGAACTAAAATGCAACAATATATAATTGCTTCACTTGGACTGCTCCAAACGACGGTGTCAGTATTCTGTCATTCATGTGAATGAGCTCAGAGTTATAAGAACTTTTTGATTATTTCAATAATTATGAAAGTTAAAAAAAAAGAAGCACACTGTTCTTAAAGAACGTTTGAATGAAGTGTCCGTGTGAGGTATGTTACTTAGTGGAAGGACAAACAAGCAGATTGATCACATTTAAGAGCGCCAGAACATTGGGAACGGCTTCAGTGCATTCAGGTCAGTGGGAGTCTTGCATGCATTCATTGTTTCAGTAAATATCTGCTGTGAAAAATGGGCAGATGGTCTGAATTCTTTTTAGGAAGCTTTTCAACTGTTGCATATTTACTAAGTAAAGGCTCATTTACCAAATACACATGTCTGCTAACCCTGAATAACACAAGGCTAACGAAGAAGATTCACCAGATGGGAACGCTCTAGGGATCTGTCCACACATTCACGTGTGAAACGTTTTAACTGTGTGTGTGTGTGTGTGTGTGTGTGTGTGTGTGTGTGTGTGTGTGTGTGTGTGTGTGTGTAGTACCATAGCGAGGATCCAGTTCCGCCTCCCAGACGGCTCCTCCTTCACCAACCAGTTCCCCTCCCAGAGCAGACTGCAGGAGGCTCGTCAGTTTGCTGTTCAGGTCCGCTGTGCTTCTGCTCGTTGGAATGTTTGATTGTCACGTGATTTCCTCAAGGAAATAATTCAGAACTGTGGAAAATGAATACTACTGATGAAACAATGTTACATTTTTAGGGGGCAAAAGGATTCCTCTTGAAAGGAAACCATCTTTGACTTTGCAGATGTTTTCAGTAGCACGTGTTTGGGTTTAAATCAGTCGCACACAGCGTTGTTGGGTTTTGTGGGTACATTGTTGAGTTGTACCATTAGGACACTTTTTGACATTTACACACATTGCACTTTCCTCACACTTATTCTAAAATAAATATTTAGACACAGACCTGGACTGGAAACTGACAGTTTCAAAGTATCTGACATAAAGGTCTACAGCTGAAAAGTTAATATCACTGTACTTGTTATAATCAGCACAAAAATGTCAGACATTTCACAGGACATGAACACATAGACACACAGACCAGACACACACTATTATGACAATATAAAATAATTCAAGTTTAGAAGACAAGAGCTTTACCTGAGTGAAACGTTACATTTGGAAAGCTATTTGACGTTGTGGTATCATATTTGTAATCATATTATCACAGTCTTTTCATGATATTCTGAACTTAAAATGAATTTATAATTGTCATTATGTATTTGTGGGAGGCTCTGATGATCTGAGTAGTCGGGCTGATCATGCTGAGCCAAAAAACCCTAATGAAGCCCAAAGACGGCAGAACGATGGTGTTGTAGACCCTCTGAGCTGGCGGTTCCACGTCGGAGTAAGGTTGTGCTGGTTCTGTTTTAGGAAGTGGGAAAGCGCTACGGGAACTTCTCCCTGGCGACCATGTTCCCTCGGCGGGAGTTCACCAGTGAAGACCTGGACAAGACTCTGCTGGAGCTGGATCTGGCTCCAAGTGCTTCCATCGTGCTTCTGCCAGTGAGTAGACCAGAAGCAGGCACTGGGCATCTATTGCCCTCGAAGACATAAAGGAGCAAAGTCAGCATCCGATGGGATTGGAGATTAGTGCACTGTCCCTCCTAACTTAATCTCTTGTCTGGAAAATGTGTGTCTTCCAGTTAATTGACGAAAAGACATTGAAGAGAGTCTGTAAAGTAAATCACACAGACTATAAATGTGTGTAGCTGGCAGGAAACCAAGATGGAGACAAACAGAGTGAGGCTGTAGCCGCCATGCTCTACTGGGACATTCGTGAACATTGGCACTTGAAGGAATGCTTCAACATTTTGGCAAACGATCTGATGTTCAGTCCCATGTCTGTGCTTTAAGTGCAGCGCTGGAGTCGGGCTGAGGTTAGCATAGTTTAGCATATGTTGAACCATTCCTTAAATCGCCTCTTGTATCGCTCTCCCTTCTAGCAGTCGGGCCGTCCGGCTAACGCAGTGGTCCAGTCCTCTGATGGTGGTATCTGGGCCGTTGTGGGCACGCTCCTCTACCCTCTGCTGGCCGTGTGGAGGTTCCTCAGCTCCTTCCTGTTTGCTACCCCGTCCCGCCCCGCAGCCGCCTCCACAGGCTCTGGCCAGCCGTCCGGCTCCTACGCCAATGCATCAGCCTCCGACAGAGCCAAGAGGTACATGTCAGATCCAAGTACATGTGTATGCAGTATGGGGACATTAGGGTGTAAAGGTTCACCAGTAGCCAGTTTGATTGATGCTTTTTTTTAACGTCTTTGACCAGCGCTGCGTCACGATTGTTGTCCTTGTGTGCAGCAGCAGCTGTGCAGCAGCAGCTGTGCAGCGAGCAACAGGAAGTCCAGACGTTTAATTTAAACGCGGGCGGCGCATTTCTAATTTCTTTCTCCGCTGTCTCCATGTTTGTTTTGACCAACTTCCTACCATCATGTGACCCGGGACCTCTGCTGACCTCACCAGACACCACAGCACCATCTAGTGGGCTGAAAAAGCAATGTCTGTTCTAGGACCAAAACGTTTATAATTGATATAATAACAGATCGATACTTGGCTTCCGTGTATCAATACAATATCGCCACGCTCGATACTATGCTGTATGGATTCCCCCGCCCCTAATGGCTCTCTCTCTATTCTCTACGGATAAAATCCACTCTGTGCACTCTGGTCTGTATCTTATGGCAGCGGCTGCTGCTGTTGTGACACTTTGATGTTGTTGAGTTGGTCAGGTCTGTGTTGTGGTGATTCACTCACTGTGTCCTGCCATCAGAGAAACTGTCAACAAGGACAATGTGGAGAAGCGGCCCAAGGACTTCAAGAAGGATGGGAAAATCTGCCGGCTCCGGAATCAGGAGGACAGCGAAGATGAAAACAACACCTGGAACGGGAACTCCACCCAGCAGATGTAGCCAGAAGCTGCAGTGTTAGTTCAGGGTTTATGTTCTCTCCTTTCCGTCTGCAGGCCGAGTCCCTGACACCATCCATCAACAGAACCTCCTCCGGGCTTCAGCTGAGTTGTGTTGATTGTGATAGTACCTCCTAACCCGGGCTCAGGCTAGACCAGCTCCTAGTCAGACGCATTAAAATGAAGATGTAATCTGAGCCTAACTTCACGTTTTATGAGTCGCTTTGTTTTGGAAACGTTTAACTTTTGAAACGTGATTGGCTGATTGCCAGTGACCCTGCAGATTATTACCTAACAGTGGAATGAAGACATTTTTGTTTTCGATGTATGACATATTTCATAAAACAGCTTGCAGCTGCTGGCTGAGGACTATGCATCTGTTGCTGGTGGAGTTCTACCAAGGTGGTGGTGGTGGCGACACACACACACACACACACACACACACACACACACACCCCTACACACACACACCTACACACCTTGGCATTACGTGTCATGTGTGTTCGGTGTTCTCCTCATCCAACAATGAAAATTAAAGCAGCCTGTTTTTCAAAAAGCCCTAAATGTGTCTTGTTGTTTGTTACCAGGCTGACGGGGTCCTGTACAGGAAGCAGGATTTGGGTTAGTGAGGTGACTTCAGGTGAACAGGTGACTGTTAGTGAGGTAACTTCAGGTAACTGTTAGTGAGGTAACTGTTAGTGAGGTAACTTCAGGTAACTGTTAGTGAGGTAACTGTTAGTGAGGTAACTTCAGGTAACTGTTAGTGAGGTAACTTCAGGTAACTGTTAGTGAGGTAACTTCAGGTAACTGTTAGTGAGGTAACTTCAGGTAACTGTTAGTGAGGTAACTGTTAGTGAGGTAACTTCAGGTAACTGTTAGTGAGGTAACTTCAGGTAACTGTTAGTGAGGTAACTGTTAGTGAGGTAACTTCAGGTAACTGTTAGTGAGGTAACTTCAGGTAACTGTTAGTGAGGTAACTGTTAGTGAGGTAACTTCAGGTAACTGTTAGTGAGGTAACTTCAGGTAACTGTTAGTGAGGTAACTTCAGGTAACTGTTAGTGAGGTAACTTCAGGTAACTGTTAGTGAGGTAACTTCAGGTAACTGTTAGTGAGGTAACTTCAGGTAACTGTTAGTGAGGTAACTGTTAGTGAGGTAACTTCAGGTAACTGTTAGTGAGGTAACTTCAGGTGACTGTTAGTGAGGTAACTGTTAGTGAGGTAACTTCAGGTGACTGTTAGTGAGGTAACTTCAGGTAACTGTTAGTGAGGTAACTGTTAGTGAGGTGACTTCAGGTAACTGTTAGTGAGGTGACTTCAGGTAACTGTTAGTGAGGTAACTTCAGGTGACTGTTAGTGAGGTAACTTCAGGTAACTGTTAGTGAGGTAACTGTTAGTGAGGTAACTTCAGGTAACTGTTAGTGAGGTAACTTCAGGTGACTGTTAGTGAGGTAACTGTTAGTGAGGTAACTTCAGGTAACTGTTAGTGAGGTAACTTCAGGTGACTGTTAGTGAGGTAACTGTTAGTGAGGTAACTTCAGGTGACTGTTAGTGAGGTAACTGTTAGTGAGGTAACTTCAGGTAACTGTTAGTGAGGTAACTTCAGGTGACTGTTAGTGAGGTAACTGTTAGTGAGGTAACTTCAGGTAACTGTTAGTGAGGTAACTTCAGGTGACTGTTAGTGAGGTAACTGTTAGTGAGGTAACTTCAGGTGACTGTTAGTGAGGTAACTTCAGGTAACTGTTAGTGAGGTAACTGTTAGTGAGGTGACTTCAGGTAACTGTTAGTGAGGTGACTTCAGGTAACTGTTAGTGAGGTAACTGTTAGTGAGGTAACTTCAGGTAACTGTTAGTGAGGTAACTTCAGGTAACTGTTAGTGAGGTAACTGTTAGTGAGGTAACTTCAGGTAACTGTTAGTGAGGTAACTTCAGGTAACTGTTAGTGAGGTAACTTCAGGTAACTGTTAGTGAGGTGACTTCAGGTAACTGTTAGTGAGGTGACTTCAGGTAACTGTTAGTGAGGTGACTTCAGGTAACTGTTAGTGAGGTAACTGTTAGTGAGGTGACTTCAGGTGAACTCTGGTTTCTGCCCGATGCCGGTTGTTCACTTCTTACCTCGTATATCACCATGGTTACTGCTCCGGATCAACTGGTATAACAGCAGCACCTCCTGACCAATCAGAGCTCTGATCCTGGAGTTACATCATTTATATTGACCCTGAAACAATGTTCAGGGTCAAAGAGAAACCATAATCATATTCAGGGTTATTAAATAATTACTTCAGAATCAGAATTTAAATAAATAAATAATAATAAATATAAATGCATTCTGCTGGTAGAAATCTATCCTTTGCCTCTTAGCAGGAAACAACACAGTATTTAAACTGAGTTGTTAAAGAGCTACAAGGAGAACACTGCAGCTGACTGATAACTGTCTTTATTAATATTAACACAGTGGTGATAACTGTCTTTATTAATATTAACACAGTGATAACGGTCTTTATTAATATTAACACAGTGGTGATAACTGTCTTTATTAATATTAACACAGTGATAACGGTCTTTATTAATATTAGCACAGTGATAACGGTCTTTATTAATCCCAGGACCAAGGACATGGTCTGGGTCCACGTCCTTGGTCTGGTCTTTAAGTTATTAGTCCCCCCACCCTGTGCATGCCATACGGGGGTCCGACATCCCCCCTGTACATCACACATTACCCCCTCGTGGGGCATGTTTATTAGATCCGTTGAAGATGTAAGAGACATGTTTGTGAATACATTCGTGGCAATAAATGGTTCTGCTTCTGTTTGGCTTCAGCTGATTCCTTGCTGAGTGACTGGTGACGTCAGGGGCTGCAGTGGATTCTCATGACGAGTCCCGGCCGTTACGTCCAGACACTTGGTATCGAGTTACACCAACCAAAATATCATCTAAACCTGCTTTTGATGAACATTTCAAATACTTTGTGTACATATAGTATTGGATTGTTTTATTACATGTATTTAAAGAGAAATATTGGTGTAAATATCTTCTGAACACTCAGCGCCTTACTACGTGTTATCATTCACCCATTCACACACTCATGGTTACATGAAGGTACACACCCACACACACACTCATGGTTACATGAAGGTACACACCCACACACACACTCATGGTTACATGAAGGTACACACCCACACACACACTCATGGTTACATGAAGGTACACACACGCACACACTCATGGTTACATGAAGGTACACACCCACACACACACTCATGGTTACATGAAGGTACACACCCACACACACACTCATGGTTACATGAAGGTACACACCCACACACACACTCATGGTTACATGAAGGTACACACCCACACACACACTCATGGTTACATGAAGGTACACACACACACACACACACACACACACACACACACACACACACACACACACATGGTTACATGAAGGTACACACACACACTCACGGTTACATGAAGGTACACACACACTCACGGTTACATGAAGGTACACACACACACACACTCACGGTTACATGAAGGTACACACACACACACACTCACGGTTACATGAAGGTACACACACACTCACGGTTACATGAAGGTACACACACACACACACTCACGGTTACATGAAGGTACACACACACACACACTCACGGTTACATGAAGGTACACACACACACACACGGTTACATGAAGGTACACACACACACACACACGGTTACATGAAGGCAGTGTTGTATAAAGTACCCAAAAGCCGTACTTGAGTAAAAGTAAAGATACTTTACTGGAAAATTACTCCAGTAAAAGTAAAAGTCACCTATTAAAATACTACTTGAGTAAAAGTCTTAAAGTATCTGATATTTTCTGTACTTAAGTATCAAAAGTATTTTTCTGATATAAAATGTACTTAAGTATTGAAAGTAAAAGTACAAGTACATGCTTTTAATAAAAAAGCAATGGGTCAGAATTTTGAGAATTATGAAGTTTATTCTTTTAAGTGCTATGGCCACCGTGACCAAGGACCAGGAGTTGTGTTGATAAAATAACTGGGTTGGCTGGGATCCATCCATATATATTATGTTCAACATAATATATTGTACCTAAGTATACTTTTGCATCTACTATGAACTTATCATCATAATTCTCCAAAAAGCAATATGACACTATGAAGGAGTTGTAACAGTGTGGTTATAAGTATGCTCATTCTGCCCGGTAACGGTCCGTGGGCCTTGGTACCGGGCCCCTTGGTACCGGGCCGTGGGGCCCTTGATACCAGGCCCCTTGGTACTGGGCCGCACAGAAATAATGAATGAAAAATGTAAGTTAATTAAAAAAGTCCGGAAAAATGTTTTATTGTGAAAAATGACCAGCTACATCCGTCTGTGGTGACCTCAGACGGAACCTCTTGACACATGTCAATATGTCACGTTACCCTAAAAATGAAACTTAAATCTGTTTCAACTCTGCCGGTGAACTCTGCCGGTTCTGGATTAAAACCAAGGCAGAGTATCCTGAGATCGCCAAAAAAGCATGAAAACCTGCTTTCATTTCAACATCCTGTCTTTGTGCAGCGCGTTATAAGTTAAGCAGTAGACTGGACTAAAGGTTTAGTCAGGAGTAGAGTCAGTAGACTGGACTAAAGGTTTAGTTAGCAGTAGAGTCAGTAGACTGGACTAAAGGTTTAGTTAGGAGTAGAGTCAGTAGACTGGACTAAAGGTTTAGTTAGGAGTAGAGTCAGTAGACTGGACTAAAGGTTTAGTTAGCAGTAGAGTCAGTAGACTGGACTAAAGGTTTAGTTAGCAGTAGAGTCAGTAGACTGGACTAAAGGTTTAGTTAGTAGTAGACTGGACATAACGAACACACGTCAGGTGTCGTTGTCTCCCGCCTTTCCGAGGTCGGACCCGGTCCGTGACAGTTTGGTCTTCACGTTACCGGCCAGTGACGCATAACGGTTTGGGAGCGCTGGACTAGAGGATGTAGAGAGCTAATGCATAATATTGTGATTCGCAAAACCTGCTTGGTGGAGTCTGTGTTCCACCACAGTCCCGGATGTGTTTTTTTTTCTAAAGATAGATTTGATTTTGTAGCGAGTAACGAAGGTTTCAGGGGAAATGTATCGGAGTAAAAGTATCAGTTTTCTTTGCAAAATGTAGTGAAGTAAAAGTAAAAGTAAACAGAAATATAAATAGTAAAGTAGAGTACAGATATCCCAAAAAACTACTTAAGTACAGTAACGAAGTATTTCTACTTCGTTACTATACACCACTGCATGAAGGTACACACACACACGGTTACATGAAGGTACACACACACACACACACGGTTACATGAAGGTACACACACACACACACACGGTTACATGAAGGTACACACACACACACACGGTTACATGAAGGTACACACACACACACGGTTACATGAAGGTACACACACACACACACGGTTACATGAAGGTACACACACACGGTTACATGAAGGTACACACACACTCATGGTTACATGAAGGTACACACACACTCATGGTTACATGAAGGTACACACACACTCATGGTTACATAAAGGTACGGTTACATGAAGGTACACACACACACACACACACACACACTCATGGTTACATGAAGGTACACACACACACACGGTTACATGAAGGTACACACACACACACGGTTACATGAAGGTACACACACACGGTTACATGAAGGTACACACACACTCATGGTTACATGAAGGTACACACACACTCATGGTTACATGAAGGTACACACACACTCATGGTTACATAAAGGTACGGTTACATGAAGGTACACACACACACACACACACACTCATGGTTACATGAAGGTACACACACACTCATGGTTACATGAAGGTACACACACACTCATGGTTACATAAAGGTACGGTTACATGAAGGTACACACACACACACACACACACACACTCATGGTTACATGAAGGTACACACACACACACGGTTACATGAAGGTACACACACACATATGGTTACATGAAGGTACACACACACACTCATGGTTACATGAAGGTACACACACACACTCATGGTTACATGAAGGTACACACACACACTCATGGTTACATGAAGGTACACACACACACTCATGGTTACATGAAGGTACACACACACACTCATGGTTACATGAAGGTACACACACACACACACACACACACGCGCATGGTTACATGAAGGTACACACACACACACTCATGGTTACATGAAGGTACACACACACACACTCATGGTTACATGAAGGTACACACACACACACACACTCATGGTTACATGAAGGTACACACACACACACACACTCATGGTTACATGAAGGTACACACACACACACACACTCATGGTTACATGAAGGTACACACACACACACACACACTCACGGTTACATGAAGGTACACACACACACACTCATGGTTACATGAAGGTACGTACACACACACTCATGGTTACATGAAGGTACACACACACGGTTACATGAAGGTACACACACACACACGCGGTTACATGAAGGTACACACACACACACTCATGGTTACATGAAGGTACACACACACACACACACTCATGGTTACATGAAGGTACACACACACACACACACACTCACGGTTACATGAAGGTACACACACACACGGTTACATGAAGGTACGTACACACACACTCATGGTTACATGAAGGTACACACACACGGTTACATGAAGGTACACACACACACACACGGTTACATGAAGGTACACACACACGGTTACATGAAGGTACACACACACACACGCGGTTACATGAAGGTACACACACGAAGGTACACACACACACACACACACACGGTTACATGAAGGTACACACACACACACACGGTTAGATGAAGGTACACACACACACACACACACTCATGGTTACATATAATAATAATAATAATAATAATAATATTTATAAAGCACATTTCCCAGACAAAAGAGGTCACAAAGTGCTGTACAGTTTAAAAAACACAGTAAAAACACATTAAAAGATGGAGTAAAAAAAAGTTGTTTTTTAAAAGACAGCATAGAAACAGCAAACCTAAGGTGACATGAAGGTACACACAGACACACACGTCAAATTTGTTTACAATGATAACACATTTTGTGTGCATTGAAAAATATGCTTGTGTGGTTCCTTCCATAAATTATAAATAACAACATACATTTGAGTCATTCTGTGTGAACTAAACCCGGGCTCTAGTCATCTGGACTCTACTGACACCTGAAGAGTCCAACATGCTGGAAGGAGGGATGAGGTCTGCACCCTCACCAGATACCCAGCGGCTCCATTAACAGACCTCATGGAGGGATGAATGGATGAATCACAGGCCTAAACCTATTAGGCAACAAAACCACTGGGTTAGGTTTAGGAAAAACTTCATGGTTAGCCTTAAATTAAGTATGTTAGCTAAGATTTAGACAGCAAAAGGTTTGTTAGGTCGAGGCAACAAAACCACTTAGCTAGGTTAGTCGTTAGAAAAACATCATGGTCAAAATAATGATTTAAATAAAGGATTAGGTAAGTAAACCACTATGGTTTCAGAAAAACGCCACAAAGATAACAAACTCGTAAACCGTCTCATGGTTGAAGGTCCTGTGTGTTTGACCAGAGACCTCCACTCACCTCTAACCGTCTCTGGTTATCTGTGTTTGACCAGAGACCTCCACTCACCTCTAACCGTCTCTGGTTATCTGTGTTTGACCAGAGACCTCCACTCACCTCTAACCGTCTCTGGTTATCTGTGTTTGACCAGAGACCTCCACTCACCTCTAACCGTCTCTCCGGCTGTAGCTCAGTGTCATAATCTGCAGCAGTCAAACCTTCACAGCATAAATCAGGACGTTCTCCCGGTCACTGCTCTGACCGCTGCATATTCACATGGATGCGTTTCATTTGTGTGTTCTAATGGTCACTCCATTGTTTCAGTGGTGTTGACAAGTCATTGTAACACATTGTGTGTCGGAATGTCGTGAGTTAAATTAGCATGTAAACATGTTCTGGTAGAAAATCTAAATACACTTCAAAACCTGAAAATAAGTTAAATACAAGTCACACAAAAACTCTTAATTTCTTTTGGTTTTAACCGCTTTATTCACCAGATGGTTTGTATATCTCCACCATCAGATCTTCACTAATATAATAACAATATAAAAGGTCTTAGAGGAAAGAGGACAGCATTTAAGTGAAGATAGTAGAATAGATGTAGAGTAATAAAACATAGTCCAAGTGACACAATGATATAATGTGTTAAAAGCATGCTGACGTATTATGGTTATTCCTATACGACTCGTGCATTAGTTAAGGTATTCATAGTTTACTGTACATCTCTGTTCCTCATGTCACAGTTATTGTTATAAAACATGATTAGAAACTTCATCCACCTCAAACACATTTAGAAAGTCAGAAGAAGAGTCAAAGGAAATTCTAAATATTGGCACAGAAACAGAATTATAACCATTTACAAAACATCTCTCTGATGGTGAACCATAAACTTTACCCTTAACTTCTGCCTTCTCAAAACCAGTCAGCTCCACCTAAACAAGCTCTTCTGGTCTGGGTCCAGGTCCTTGGTCTGGTCTGGGTCCCCCCAGCCCTCCATGTTAAACCTTGGGTTCCCCTGCACGGCCTTGCTGTCCCTCAGAGCCGGTCCTGGGCGGCTGCAGCCTGCTGGCCGTCAGGAGGCAGTCAGCGGAGCCCTCCTGGTCAACGATGGGGTCTTCAGAGCCCTCCTGGTCTACGATGGGGGCTCTTCCATGATGCCGGCGTTGGAGGAGGATGTATGACTGGAGATGAGAGACAGTCCTGTTCACATCTGCTGACAACACTTAAACCACAACAACACAAATAAAACACGTCCTTGAGTGGTGGGTTGCTACAAAATAATCTTTGGAATCTGGATAGAAGTCCTATCAAATAACCTGACAGTCTACTTTTGTACATTTACCTGTTTGACATTGAACTGTTGCCGACTTGTGAGTCCAAAACAAGACAGTAAGAAAACTCACTTTCTGTCAACAATGCAGTAAAGACCTAAACCTACGATGTGATAGTCCGCTCTACTCTGTGACTTCCTGTCTTCCAAAGTCCACTAGTCCCTGAGGACAAGTCTGTAAAATGATAAATGGACTGGTTTCTCTTTTCTAGTCTTCTGACCCCTCAAAGCGCTTCAACTCTACTTGTCATCATTCACTCAGTCATACACTGATGAGAGGAGCTACCATGAAGGTACCACCTGTCCATCAGGACTAACTAACATTCACACTGATGGGAGGAGCTACCATGAAGGTACCACCTGTCCATCAGGACTAACTAACATTCACACACTGATGGGAGGAGCTACCATGAAGGTACCACCTGTCCATCAGGACTAACTAACATTCACACACTGATGGGAGGAGCTACCATGAAGGTACCACCTGTCCCTCAGGACTAACTAACATTCACACTGATGGGAGGAGCTACCATGAAGGTACCACCTGTCCATCAGGACTAACTAACATTCACACACTGATGGGAGGAGCTACCATGAAGGTACCACCTGTCCATCAGGACTAACTAACATTCACACTGATGGGAGGAGCTACCATGAAGGTACCACCTGTCCATCAGGACTAATTAACATTCACACTGATGGGAGGAGCTACCATGAAGGTACCACCTGTCCATCAGGACTAACTAACATTCACACTGATGGGAGGAGCTACCATGAAGGTACCACCTGTCCATCAGGACTAACTAACATTCACACACTGATTGGAGGAGCTACCATGAAGGTACCACCTGTCCATCAGGACTAATTAACATTCACACACTGATGGGAGGAGCTACCATGAAGGTGTTTTTCAATTGTTGGACGATGAAATGAGCTACATCCATTCATGTTCCCCCTCAGGATGAACTGTAAGGACTTCGGTAATCCTTGGACTTCTTCTCTTGCGCCATCAGCCATGATGTCCAATGGATTCAGACTATTACTGCAACACCAATGAGCGAGTGATGTCACCCAGCTGCACTTTGTGTATAAAGGTCATTTGAAAACGTTAGCATGCTAACATGCTAAACTGAGATGGTAACCATCTATACCTGCTAAACATCAGTTAACATTGTCCGTGAGCATGTTAGCATTTAGCTCAAAGCACCATTGTGCCAAAGTATAGCCTCACAGAGCCACATGATGGTACATGATCAACGACTTCAAGTTTTAGAATATTAATTACTGACAATTTTAATAATCTATTGTTAAGTCTTAAATTATTATCATTAATTATGATTGTCAGTAATTAATATTCCGTTGATTGACTAACTGATAATCTACGAATCACTATCAGTTTTAAGATGTATTCATCAATAATAAATAAACAAATTATCAAATGATCTTAATTGTCTCAGTCAAAGCAGAAACCAACTAGTCAAACAAAAGAGGCTCATTCCCTCCACGTTGAAGGTGAAGATGAAGAGCAGCACACGTATGGTGGGTTACCAGAGCTTTCTGTACTAGTCGTCTTCGTAATGCGATGTTCAGCTGACCGGCGCAGACCACCAGTCCAGTGAGGAGAACTCCCAGTGCACAGAACGCTCCCAGCAGGCTGAAGACCAGATACACTGGGAACCAGCATACAAACACTTGTTGAAAGACTGGAAATGTAATTAGGCTATTTAACAAATTAAGCAGATTCATTTGAGAATCCAGTGCCTTTATTCTAAATATATGATCGTAAAACAGAGAGAAAGGAGGAGGAAGATGGCATTGGTAAGGGTCAACACTGATACGATAAAAACGAGGTTTGAAGATCTGCATCTTATTATTGTATCATCACACTGTCACTAACACTGTGAACACAACGTTATAGTCAAACGCCTTGGGAACAAAGGGCTTACATGCAGAAAGAAAGACTTTACACATTTTGAACTAAGACTCATAGAAGGTTAATACAAATAAGTTGACATTTATAATGAGACAAGCCAAAGAAAGATGGTTATCATAAAATGATAATACCTTCTAATAAACATGTATCCACAGTAGAGGCCCTACAACTCAATATATCCATGATACTTCAGTAACGGTACTATCTTATTGCGGTTTAAACATTAATATCCTGAGTATTGTGATATCAAACATTGCAATATATTGTGATTTATTACCTTTTTTTAAATCGCAAATTATGCAGTTTGTTACATCTGATTTATCTAATAAGAAACATATTTCATCTCTTAACTCATTTTGGTGACTCAAGCAGACGGATTGAGCAACACTGTTATTACAACGTGTTATTCATGTTGCATCGTGATTTAAACCAATCCTGCTGACCTTCAGACTATCTAGTAGACTGCAACAGGGATGTCACAATATGACATTTTCATATTTCAATTATTGTCAGACGAAATGTCTCGTTTGACTGTTTTCAAGATTATTAACCAGAATATTTCTAATAGGCCTAATATGTCAACTCAGATATGTATCATCAACTCAACTATTTCCTTTTACTTTCTTTAGGTCATTTAAAAACAAACGTTTAGGAAATAAAATATTTTACTTTGGCGGATACAAGGCTGAAGTTGGTTGCCTTCAAAGATAATAAATCATTTCTCCTGTTGCATCTAGTTGCTGAAATATGCCCAATTTGTGTTTGTACTTTTCCCACTTTATAGTGTAACTTGTTGTGTTTTGACCTTTAGGGTGATAGAAGTGTCTTGTTGAAAAAAGAAAAATCTGCCATTAAAACTTAAATATACAGTATGTGCAACGTGAACATCCTCGTAACAACAAACTGCATTCTTAATCAGACGTGAATACATCAAGGACACTGCCTTCACACTTCTGTATGGTAAAGGTCTTGACTTGTGAACAGAGAGCCTCTCGTCCCAAATAAACACATTCAAGTTGCACAAGAGAAGATCAGCGTGTTCATGGCGCGTGACAGTAACACGTACGTGTTCATGGCGCGCGACTAACACGTACGTGTTCATGGCGCGCGACTAACACGTACGTGTTCATGGCGCGTGACAGTAACACGTACGTGTTCATGGCGCGTGACAGTAACACGTACGTGATCATGGCGCGTGACAGTAACACGTACGTGATCATGGCGCGTGACAGTAACACGTACGTGATCATGGCGCGTGACAGTAACACGTACGTGATCATGGCGCGTGACAGTAACACGTACGTGTTCATGGCGCGTGACAGTAACACGTACGTGTTCATGGCGCGTGACAGTAACACGTACGTGTTCATGGCGCGTGACAGTAACACGTACGTGATCATGGCGCGTGA
Source organism: Myoxocephalus aenaeus (assembly GCA_038501785.1). Taxonomy (NCBI): domain Eukaryota; kingdom Metazoa; phylum Chordata; class Actinopteri; order Perciformes; family Cottidae; genus Myoxocephalus; species Myoxocephalus aenaeus. The sequence goes on along the minus strand of JBAMJR010000038.1, from coordinate 2,871,112 downwards.
CTAACACGTACGTGATCATGGCGCGTGACAGTAACACGTACGTGATCATGGCGCGTGACAGTAACACGTACGTGTTCATGGCGCGTGACAGTAACACGTACGTGTTCATGGCGCGTGACAGTAACACGTACGTGATCATGGCGCGTGACAGTAACACGTACGTGTTCATGGCGCGTGACAGTAACACGTACGTGATCATGGCGCGTGACAGTAACACGTACGTGATCATGGCGCGTGACAGTAACACGTACGTGTTCATGGCGCGTGACAGTAACACGTACGTGATCATGGCGCGTGACAGTAACACGTACGTGTTCATGGCGCGTGACAGTAACACGTACGTGTTCATGGCGCGTGACAGTAACACGTACGTGTTCATGGCGCGTGACAGTAACACGTACGTGTTCATGGCGCGTGACAGTAACACGTACGTGATCATGGCGCGTGACAGTAACACGTACGTGTTCATGGCGCGTGACAGTAACACGTACGTGTTCATGGCGCGTGACAGTAACACGTACGTGTTCATGGCGCGTGACAGTAACACGTACGTGTTCATGGCGCGTGACAGTAACACGTACGTGTTCATGGCGCGTGACAGTAACACGTACGTGTTCATGGCGCGTGACAGTAACACGTACGTGTTCATGGCGCGTGACAGTAACACGTACGTGATCATGGCGCGTGACAGTAACACGTACGTGATCATGGCGCGTGACAGTAACACGTACGTGATCATGGCGCGTGACAGTAACACGTACGTGTTCATGGCACGTGACAGTAACACGTACGTGTTCATGGCGCGTGACAGTAACACGTACGTGATCATGGCGCGTGACAGTAACACGTACGTGTTCATGGCGCGTGACAGTAACACGTACGTGTTCATGGCGCGTGACAGTAACACGTACGTGTTCATGGCGCGTGACAGTAACACGTACGTGATCATGGCGCGTGACAGTAACACGTACGTGTTCATGGCGCGTGACAGTAACACGTACGTGTTCATGGCGCGTGACAGTAACACGTACGTGATCATGGCGCGTGACAGTAACACGTACGTGTTCATGGCGCGTGACAGTAACACGTACGTGATCATGGCGCGTGACAGTAACACGTACGTGTTCATGGCGCGTGACAGTAACACGTACGTGATCATGGCGCGTGACAGTAACACGTACGTGATCATGGCGCGTGACAGTAACACGTACGTGTTCATGGCGCGTGACAGTAACACGTACGTGTTCATGGCGCGTGACAGTAACACGTACGTGTTCATGGCGCGTGACAGTAACACGTACGTGTTCATGGCGCGTGACAGTAACACGTACGTGTTCATGGCGCGTGACAGTAACACGTACGTGTTCATGGCGCGTGACAGTAACACGTACGTGTTCATGGCGCGTGACAGTAACACGTACGTGTTCATGGCGCGTGACAGTAACACGTACGTGTTCATGGCGCGTGACAGTAACACGTACGTGATCATGGCGCGTGACAGTAACACGTACGTGATCATGGCGCGTGACAGTAACACGTACGTGTTCATGGCGCGTGACAGTAACACGTACGTGTTCATGGCGTGTGACTAACACGTACGTGTTCATGGCGCGCGACAGTAACACGTACGTGTTCATGGCGCGTGACTAACACATACGTGTTCATGGCGTGTGACAGTAACACGTACGTGTTCATGGCGTGTGACAGTAACACGTACGTGTTCATGGCGTGTGACAGTAACACGTACGTGTTCATGGCGTGTGACAGTAACACGTACGTGAGCTGCTGGCCGGAGGAGGGCTGGTGAAGGCACAGACCGGCTCACTGGAGACGACGTGGATGATGAAAAGCGACCTCACAGAGACCGTCACGCAGTACTGCACACCCGGCTGCAGGTAGGAGATCCTGTTCTCCTCTCGGTACGGCAGACTCAGACTGAACTGCAACACACACAGCCAGTAATTCCGCCAATTAGAGATTTTTGGCCAATTTTTGTCATTTTTCGCCTATATTTGCCTTTCTGCCAAAGACTACTCCTCCCACAATTTTTATCCAATCAACTTCAATTCCGTTCAAGGATGATCTCAAGACCCTCAGGAGTATGGAGTATTTTTCGCATTTTCACTGAGCGGCCTCGACGTGGCGTGGACCCAAAGACACACCCATTTTGTGTGTTTCGCTATGTGAGAGAAACCTGTTGTAACTCCTAGATACATGATGCAATCTTCCTCATACATGATGCTGGTCCAGGCCTGAGTACATGTTAGAGTGACCAGACGTCCGGATTTAGGCCGGACAGTCCGTATTTTCAATGCCCTGTCCGGCGTCCGGCGCAGCATCAAGCCGGACGCGTATTTGTCCTCCTTTTTGCATACCTGCAAAATTGTCACCTTACGGCGAAATTCACTGTTTTGAAATCAAAATATATGAACTGGCCGGCCAGCGTTTCTGAGATTGGAGTGGTCATGATCTTCATAATAGAAGATCTTTGATGAGTCTTGGCCAATCAGCGTTAAGATGTCTCCAGCGGCCGTTTCTCAATACGCGTTCTTCTCTGTACTTGATGAGGAAACTCACAACTGAAAGTTGATGTTCTCTGAATACTACTGTTGTTGAGTCACAACATGTACTTTTAGGATGTTTTCAGGCGAGAAGTTAGTTATTTAAGCATAAAATCTGTGATCGGTTATTCAAGATTCACCCTACTTAAAAAATATACGGCGAGCAGTTGAGTTCCTGCTGAGGGACCGTGAGTCCCGCAGCACCGGGCCGTCAGCGCTCTGCTGCCCGGCGAGAGCAGCCTGATCCCGGCAGGACTTTTAGAAATGATCCGCTGGCTCCGATTTCTCCGTAGCGGTTAAACATGAGATATAATTCGGTTTTGAGGATCTAACGAGCCATCTTTATTAGTTTATTATTTATTCACAGTAACGTTACATCAGTTTAACGGAGGGAAAGGTTAAGATTCATAACTTAATGTTTTAATTTAACTTTTACTTTGAACTTCAGCGGTGTCTTTTTACTTTTGACCGAATTGATTGCAATTATATGTGTATCTATATAAATATTAGTGCTGTCATATTAGCGCGTTATTAACGGCGTTAACGCAAACTAATTTTAACGCCGTCAATTTTATTAACGGCGTTAACGTATTTCAATTTTTCAAAAAAAAAAATCCGCGAGCACCACGCCGGATGTAGCTCAACCGGAAGCAAAACAATAGGCACGCCGTTTGGGCTTGGAAGCTAGGCTAACGTTACGGTTTGAAATGAATGAATGGTGAGCGCGATACGGCAAAATGAATGATATTCAGTGAACTGAGAACAGGTGCGCGTGCCAGAAGGGAGCGCGAGTGAACACATTGAACACAGCAGGAAAGAACGCAACGTTAGCCAGCTAGCTAAAGTTCCGGTGGGAAATGATTAGCTTAAGCCGTGTTCACACCGGACGCGCCAGTGTGAACACGGCATAACGCTACCGTTTTTGAGGAGGTAGATTTTGAGGAGAGGGGACTGACAAGGCAGAAGGTAAAGTGGTCCACCGTTCTATCAATAAGCAGACCTGCCAACCTGTACGCAATTTGCGTAGCGGATACGCATTTTGACGTCAAAGTACGCTGGTAAAAATTAGTCTAAAATTAATTTTAGACTAATTGACCAGCACACATTATATGCAATGCAATATAATGCATGACGAGTATTTAATGACTTATCAATATATAGGTTATATATCAAGGTTGGCAGGTCTGAATAAGGCTAAACTAGAAGTTAACACCAATACAAACATTATTTTTGCAGAATGAGTGTGTTAGGGGAGAAGGATGCAGCCATTGTTAAACAGCTGGATTGAAATGCAGCTGGAACTGGTCTTGGCTAAAACTGGAAGGCAAGGTCTCAATAAAAGGGCAAGAGGTGTCCTTTCATCTAGGAGATGTATTCTCCAAAATCAACAGGCAGGGATTCACCAGATGCATTCTCTGCATCAAAGATATAAATGATGCTAACAAAGGCAGCCATGCTCTCCCTTACCACATTGTGCCTCATATACTGTAAATGTTAGACCCAGTGACAGGCTGGCATGAAATGGCTTGCATAATACTTAGTAAGGAGGCCATAATCATTTTTGACTCATGGCTGAAGTTAAGTTTCTCCAGCTCTCCCCAGGTTGGCAAAAAAAGCATCTAAAAATGCATCAGATTGATGCTTTAAAATATGGAATATTTAAATGTTTCTTACGGGGGAGCATGCCCCCGGACCCCCTAGAGGGGTAATATCCTTCTCACCTTTTTCACCCCTGACCCATTTTCATGCCTGGTGCACTCTATAATTTTATTTTGTAAACCCTTGTTTACCTGAAATGTGCAGTGATTTTATTTTGTACCGCCCTGTTTGGCAGTTGTTTTTCAATGAAATAAAGCAAGCCAATCCACTTTTTCATGTTGATAAGAGCATTAAAATGGCAAAAAAAAAAATTGAGATTAATCGCATTTATGTCATAGTTACTATGACATAAATGCGATTAATCGCGATTAAATATTTTAATCGCTTGACAGCACTAATAAATATATAAGTACATATATAAAATACATATTCATTAATTGTTAATTACAATTAATAATTACATATTAAGAATATATACATATATATATATATAAAAAATATATACATATTAATTAATTGATAAAGCAGGGAATGCTTCAAGGAGATCAATTACATTAAAAAGGGCTCACATCCCCTCTCTTCACACTTAATAAAATCAAACTGCACCCCTTATATGCAATGATAATACGGGTAGATCAAATCAAGCATTCTGATTGGTTGAGAGTGAGTCACGGGGTGTACTTTATTCAGCCATAAAGTACTGACAGCCTGTTTACATTTAGAGCGTTCCATATCAGTGATCACTTAAAATAACAGGTAGATTTAAATTGTGCGACCGTTAGTTGTCATTTCAAGCTTGACAGTTACCAAACATGTTTGGTGTAAACTTTGATGTTTTGGGGGGAATGACTTTTGATGAGAATGTCAGCGGTGAATAATGTATCTGTGGTCCCTGTTCCTGCTGTACAGTCAAACGTTGATACGGCTCATCATCAGGAGAGCAGATAACGCTCTGAGAGCAGGCTAGTTAGCGGGGAGTGAGTGCATAAAACCGGAAACTAAGATGAGGAATGAAAAGGGTTTGATCACAAAATCCTGATAATTTCCAGTGAGACATAATTACGTCGGTAATTTCCCGACGCGAGGCAAGTTCTCTAAACATCATGGAGGAGAAAAATGACGGAGAAAAGACGGACAGAAGCAGCGAGAGCACTTCTTGACATCGGTGGCTGAGTGTCATCCTCCACCCTGCTTTCAACCGGTCAGTTTCATAGTCCCGTATGTGCGTCCCGTACACATACGGGACTATTTTCTCTGTCGCTGAAATGCGATACACAACGTTTGGTGGCTACAACTATTTTGTGCTGAAAGGAAGCTACTATTACTGTTTATAAAGTCGCAGGTACCCGTATTATAAAAGCAATAAGGTACTTGAGGCAGTACTGTATCGACAATAATGTACAGTTCAAGGGTGTTGTTAGGCCCGACGCGCAGCAAAATACCGAATAGTGTCCTCCTTTTTGTTGTTATGGATATGGTCACCCTAGTACATGTACATGAGCAATGTTCAGATTGTCATAGCGCCACCTACAGGCAAAAGTAAATCAGCCAAACGGCATAGGATTTACATGTAATTTACATGACCTAGTCTACACTCGACCCGCCAGCGACCCCGAATGTGCCGGGGCGAGCGAGGACCCGCTCACAGCTGCTTGCAGCTTTAATTTTAATTTGTGATTCTGGGCTATATAAAAATAAACTGAATTGAATTGTTTATTTAATACTAATATTCTTATAAAATATGAATTCATCAACAATGTATAGATTGTTTATGAATAAAGAAACATAGACGAATGCAGCTTCCAGCGGACACGTACCTGCGCCCCGTCCCTGGACCGCCGCACGTCGATGTCGACTCTTCTGTACAAGTGTCTCAGCTGCTGGAGTCCGTTGGTCGTAGGAGCTCTGAGCTGCAGGAGCAGACAGTTCCCACAGCCAGACACGGACACAGCAGGAGGTCCCAGCACGGCTACGGGAGACATGATGAAATACAAGTACACCGCATATTCCATGTCTATACGGTTGCCATTGAAGACTGCTATCGTCTACCTCGCACTCAAACAACTGTAGATGTCTGGTTGGAGAAGTGTGCAACATGTTGAAAGCTTAAATGTAGAGGTGTGTGCTCACTGTCTGACAGAGGGTGGAACTGGCCAGACACGGTCCAGCTGGACGTCTGGGTGGGAGTGAAGGCCTGCACGCGGGCTCGGTACTCGCTCACCGGGTCCCTGAAGGCTGCGGTGAGGTTACACGTCTGACCGGCCGTCAGCTTCAAACAAGCAGCCACTGGTCTCCACATTTTCTTCCTCCTAGGACAAAGGAAATGCAGAGGGAGGAAGAACAAGAGTGATGATAATCCAAGACAAGAATAATGTGTCATCCTTAAAACATGAGGGTGAAAGCAGAGGGAGAAAACCCAACAACACGTCTATACAGGTCACATCACAGCTGGAGAGACACAGCAAACTGGACAGGAACTCACACGTGTTGTGATGTTGCTTCAAGTACTCAGAAACTAAAATGAAACCTAGGACTTCCTGTGCAGAGCGGTCATGAGGTGAGCATCATGATGAGATCATATCAGACTATGATAAATGTGAGCTATTGCCATCCAAGATGTCTGTTATTCAGTCCTCCAGTCATACCGACATGTGGTCCATGGGGTAAACTGCTCTCCAGCGCCACCAACAGGTCAAACTCTTCTTACCTGGAACTCTCTCAACAAGTGTTGCATGGACTGCCATGAAAGGGTTCATACATTTTTTTTTTTTAAATAATAGTTTTTAAACTCTACAATATGGATATCTGTGTCAGTCTAAACGACAGGAAGCCTCAGACTAACCTGCATTTCCTGTAAGAGCTGCAGTTGTTTTTGTGAACGACTTAACGCTTATATGTTGCAGTAAACAGCACCAACCAAATCATTGCACGTAATATTAATGTTTCAAGCACTGATCTCTCTAGTTTCCCCCAAGACGTTGGAGCTTGGACAACCGCTCAACAGGTGGAGGGTTTGTTGTTCATGTTAATAACAATCATCTATTACATAGCTTTCAAGAAATGACAAATGAGTAAAGCTTTGTGAGGAAGACTACTTAAAGTTTCTGGAAGCAAACACCACTGTGGTAATGAAGAGGAAGTTCTGTCTCAGTAGATCCAAGTGAAAACAGGATCCAGCGTTGTGAATACCTGAGGCACAGCGTCTGCACAGTGAAAGCGGTGCCGGACGGGGTTCTGAGGCCGGGCAGGAAGCTGAGGCTGTGCTCCAGGTTGAAGGAGGAGATGGAGACGTTGGAAGGAGCGGGGAGGGGAACACACACCGCTGCACAGGACCACAACACAGGGCTCACATTTTAACAGTATTGTTTGGTGTTTTGATCATTTATAACTGTATCAAACACGGCTAAGTCTACAGCCTGCACACATTACTGAAGCATGTCATCGACACTCTGCTACACAGTTTAACAGAACAACAACATCCACACACACATCTACACACAGCTCAGTCCAAAGGTACAGAACAATTACGCACACACGACACTCCTTCACAGCACTACTGAGCTCTGAACACAAACATTCAATCCAGAAGCATTACCCAGGTGGAGATGCAGAAGCAGCAGCATGCTCATTCCCATCGTCTCTCCATGGACTTTGTGGCCGCTCGGAGTAAAGAGTGTCGCTCAAGACGAGGCTGGTTTGGGTTTGGAGCCCAGAACATCCAGCGGGCTGGGAGGAGCGTGAGGGAGTCACCATGTGCACAGCTGAGTTTCTGTTTCCCACGAAGTCCCTCCCCGTGCATTTCGTCCTACAAATTCTGCATTGAACTGTGTGAACTGTTACACCAGCATCAGCACACTTCAACTTGTTGATCCGTGTTGGTTTAATTTTTGTTCGTTATCTTTGGTCTATGCTTTGGTAACTTTCCATACAAAGTCAGCTTGAAGAATGTGTACTTGTACTACTATTTAAAATGGATCTTTATTAAATGCAACATGTACAAAGTAATGAGTCTTTAGAAAAGCCTGACATATATATATATATATATATATTAAAAAAAAATGGCAAGATGGTATATGAGCATAACAATACAATGATTCAAGTGTTAGTTAGTTGCATACTGTAACTTGCAGAAATACATGTATAATAATATGAATATCCTGATACAATGTGCCACTTCAAATAATTGCAATGTTGAACATGATAAATTAAGAAAATATGGCAAAAATTAATATATATATATATATACATACATACATACATACATACATATATATATATATATATATATATATATATATATATACACACATACATACACACACTGAATGTCTGAAGTAAAAACAGCCTTAAAACCAATACAGCTCGATAGACCCCATGGGTGTCTGCACCTCTTTTCAGTAGTCGTAGGAACCCCAAATTAGTTCTAATACTTGTGTTATTTCATATGATTTTTTTCATATTTTTTTGGCGAAAGAAATGTATATTTAAAAAACAAACACTTTTATAGCATATTTTGATCATAACTATGAACATCCAGCATGATATGAGCCAGATTCCCCAGAAATGCCTCCTCAAGCGGTCCCAGAGTTTTTCAAACTGTATGGTTCAGGGCCTGAACAACAACCCCATACTAATAAGACACCTTTCTGGAAAGATTAGGACCTAAAGAATCATAATCTGCAAATGGATGAATGAATGACATGAAGTTAGAGGCCACAAAACCTCTTCCTAAATAAAGCGGTCCATGGAACCGTTGCAGACGCAGGTGATGTCAGTTAGAACCGGACCAGCAGGAAGTTCCTCCGACCCTGAGGATCCGTCGTGAGATCCTGTTCCTGACAAACACCCATCTGTACTGCACAAGTTACCAAATGCCACAAAAACATACAATGTTCTCAGTAAATTAGCAGGCTATGATGAGTAATGTGAGAAACTAAATATTAATATGAACGATCAGAATATCAGTTCTGTGTGTAGACAGATGAGAACGACTCTAGACTGCCTCATGAGTTGCAGTCTGACTTTGTAACGTGTACAAAAAGATTTCTTTAGTACTACTTTGTACATGGACGCCCCATATATCCAAAGTGCTCTTCCTCCTCCTCCTCCTGCTCCTCCTCCTCTTTATCTACAGAGCAGGAAACAGTTCCTATAGCAACTTCCTTGGAGTCTCTAGTTTGTGAGGAAGACTCTGGCTCCATCTCCAATCCAAAATGTGATTTCCCTACCTCCTCCTCTTCCTCTTCCTCCCCAAGCCTGCCGAAGGATAATGTGTGTAGGTCCACATCCTGGTTTCCCCCCTCCCCCTCCTCCTCCTCCTCCTCCTCATCATTGGGTGGGCTCGGTCCTTCAGTCCCTCTTACAGGGTCTGATGGAGGAGGAGCATCAGACTGGGCTCCGTCCGGTCCAGCTTTAGAATGTGTGTATCTAGAAATCAAGGGTTCAGGCTCCGGGGATAAAGGAGCTGACAAAGATGATGAAGACGAAGAGGAGGAAGAGACGAGGTCCAATCGCATGTCATAACCTACTCCTCTTCTCCCACCAGTGCTCCCAGTTACACTCTCCCCATCACTCTCATCAGATGTGTGGTGGCTCCTCTTTCCACCTGAAGAGGGCGCCGTCGGTTCAACTTTCAAGAGCGATGCCATGGAGGTGTTGCAGGACGCAACGACTCTAACCTCCTCCAGGTGATGGATGGACGTCTGAGACGGAACAAAGACAGAGAGAAAGCACATATAATGTTAAAACCAACAACTTAAAGCAACCGCAGTCCAACCAGCTTGGTTTTAACGAGCAGAAACCCAACAGATGGACCCTCTCTGGTCTCTCCATACAACGGAAATCTACTGACAACTATTCAGAAGAGTCATTTGATGAAAGTCATATGATAACGATAATTTGCTGTATACATTTCTCTTTATTTTCAGCCTTAATAAAGTGATTAATGGAAACTAAAAGGCCAACGGTTATTATTTATAGATTAGTAATTTGTTCTACAATGTGTGAATCAATAATTCAAATATATATATATATATATATAATCTGCTCCCGCTCATCCTGTGCAGGGTCCCGGGACTGGAACATATGCCAGCAGACATTAGGGGGGTTCCCCCTAGACGGGCCAGACCATTGCTGATGGACAACCGTTATAGCTCACGTTTACACCTACGTGCAATCTAGAGTCTTCAATAACCTGAGCTGCATGTCTTTGGACTGGAGGAGGAGGCCGGAGAACTCGGAGAACCCGGAGAAAACCCACGCAGCAACTGGGAGAACACACAAATCCAAAATGGCTAATATGGGCCTGTTGGAAATGCTTCTTTGTTCTACTGGTTTGGCCTAAAATGCTGACCAGGAGCATATGAATTATGGGACTTTTGGGGTTGAGGCTTCATTTAAGACTGTAATGGAAGCTCTGCTCATGCATTGATTTATAGACAGTAAAACTACAACCAAGTACACAGAGGTCAACTCGGACAGGAAGTGCTTTGTTATTCAGTATCTCCATAGTCTCGCTCCCTTCCTGATCCACTTATAGGCCATCAGCCCTACAGATGACTTCACTGGAGTCCTCCACCCCGGCCCAGAGGAACATGTGAGGAGGCAGAACCCGCTGAGCTCCTCATCAAGCTCCATAACACCAACACCTTTAGTAATGACTATTCGACCAATTATTACACAGACTAATCAGATATATACATAAATCATCAGTTTGTGTTGGTTTATTCAGATGATGTAATGTATGGATACAAAATAGCACCAGTATGTTTAAGTGTGATTATGTTATTGTACCGTATGTATGCATACGTGAATGTATTTGCATGAGTATTTGTATGAGGTATGACTAACAACAGTTGTAAAACTGTTGCTCTATCTTTCCCTGGTAATATTTCTTAACATGGTTTCACTAATGTTCGGTACGCACTTTGGTTGTGCCCTTGTCCATTTGTCTGTGTGCGTACCGAACAGACAAATGGATAAGGGCACAACCAGAGTGCTGACAGTAAGAGCTGCTAAATTAAAGCTTACAGTTTCCTTCCCTGCTGAGATGAACAGTCCATTTATGGACTGTTCATCTCAGCATGAGTCATCTCTCAATTCATTTTCTAAGTGTTTAATCTGTAATTGTATGGAGACGAAAGTAAGGATAAATGTTAAGCACAAGTTCCCTGAACCAAATGATGTCTTTCAGTTACTTATTTTGTCTCAGTTCAGTTAGTAATGTAAATATACAGAACAGCTGAATTACAAAAGCTGGAAACGTAATATTTGCCTTTTTATTCAATAAATGACTTACCAACATGACCATTATTAACAAATGTCCCCCTGGGGATGAATAAAGTATATATCTATTTAAAATGTTGATTAATTGACTGATCAAGAAATCCTTTCAGCACCAATTGTTTAATTTTTAGAAAATGTTTTCATTAAATGTTGGTATATCTATACAACACTCTGAATGCATCAAAGCAGGAACAGCTGCTGACCTTCACGACGACCTCTACGAAGAACGGATGCTTCGCCGTTCTCCAGGCCGGACCTCCATGTATCAGACTGTTCACATATGCATGCTTGTGTTCTGACGTTTGACCAAAGGAAGCTGTATTTCTTTTGTGCCATAGAGCAACATGTGAAAATGTTGCTGATTCACATCAAGGAAGTGAACTGCTACAAAGTTCTGGAAAAACCTGTTGGTGAGAACCAATAGTTTCACATCCTCTCTCCTAATTTCACATTTCACTTGCACAAACAAGTCCTGCGTGAGGGGAACCACCCGCTACCTCCTGTCTCTGGTGGACTTATTAAAGTAGTCAATACTGGAACATGAAACGCCATCTCAGTTTACCAAGAAAAGCGTGTTAAATCCCCCTCGCATGAGAAATACCACAAAGTAAAGGTTACCCGTAACCAGCGCCCACACCCAGAGCGTCTCCATCCCAGTATGCTGTCAGAACACAAAGGCCTCCACTGATGTGAAGGTTTCAACATATATTGGTGACTATCAATTGAAGAATGATCTCACGAGTCATTTTCACAGAATTTGGACTAAAAAATTTTCATGTTCGATTTACATTGAAACAGCATATGGCTTTTTGTTGCTTTAAAATTAATTAAATGATTCATTTCATATTTTAAATAAAATGACAAACATTTCCTGTCATGGGCCTAATGCAGTTTAGAAACATTCAAAATGTGAACAGACGGGTTACAAAGATATGAAAGGATGAGAGAAAAGATTGCTGTTGAAATGTTCTTTTCATGATTACAAGTTAGCTTCTTGAAGAAAAAAATGTATGTTTAAATTGTAAACACGAGGGAGTATTTCTAATGTGATATGGGTTATTATTACACATTTAACTAAATGTAAAGAAAAAAGGATGGCTCTGGTTATTCTCCCAAGTTTTGCATATGAACTTTAAATATGAGGCCGCAGCCAAACAACATCCTCCAGACAGCATCAAGGCTTGTCTGGAGGGAAGGAGCACACTGTGAGGAGGAGCAGGGGGGGAAGGGCAAACATTTCAATAATAATTGTTGATGTATAAAACTCATGTTGAACTATTTTTCCTGGTCAGACCTCCAAGCCATCTGTGGTGACGAGCTCTGCCCATTCAATTGAATTATTCCAAGTTTCTGTTTAATAAATGCTTAAAGACATTTAAGTGTTTCGCATCACATTTGTTTTCTCTAAAGGAGATTGATAAGGTTCATTAATTTCCATCACACTGGGCTTCCATCGCGGTCAGAAATGTTACATAACTTAAAATATTGATATGAATTTGTTTTTAGAAAAGAGGAAGGTGTTAGAAACCTAAAGTCATATCTTATAAAATACATTTGTATAATTAACAGTAGTTTGAGATGCAAATATCAAGTAAAACCCTAAAAAAAAAAAAACACAATTTGAAATTACAGTCTAGCAGCCATAGTTTAAATGTTGCCTTGAAAAGGCAGAAGGATTTCCTCCCTAATTAAAGGATGTCTCATTATTCTATTCCATGTAATCAACACAGCCATAACCTAAATTACTCTATTTTGTATTGATTAAAGCACAGTGACTAATGACAGCGGTGACCAAAAAAATAAAACAAGATTCATAACAAGTACTCAAATAGAGTATTTCACTTCCTCATTGTATATTTTGACTCAGTTACCGAACCTTGCAAGGCGTCTTTTGACCGTCTAACATGTGACGCGTCTAAGCAGTTTAGTCTTCTCAGCACATCAACATCCTGTTGCACATCAACATCCTGTTGCACAGCGTGAGGTTTACCTGCAGCCGTCTGCCTTTGTGTCTTTTCTTCTGACGCAACAAACAACCACAACAAAGGAGCGCTCCACTCCATTAATGTGCACATGTGTTTCCGTTTGCAATGCTTTCCTGTTACTTTACTCAGAAAAAGTCAAACCGTAAATAAAAGGATAGTAATAAAGAAAAGGCAAACTTGATCATGTCGAGTTCATTTTAATTACTACAATTGTAGTACAACAACTACGTAGTTTTTAAATGGACTTTAATATGACCTAAATAGTTTGTGTAACACAATCTACCAATATTTCATTGTCGAGTATAGATCTAAAAAAATAGCGCGACTTGCAAATATGCAGATTTGACTTTCAAACTAAATGTAAGGTTTATATGCAAAGTGTGTGGGCAATGTGACATCTGTGACATTGAAGTGCACTAACTAGTGACACCAACAGGTGGTGACATGGCCTCAAAAGCTCAAGGAACTAGTCTATAGGCGACTAGAAGAAGATAACGCTTAGCTAGTGGGCAGGTGGCACCTTATCCCGTCATCAGCGTATGAACGGGTGAATGATGACAAGTTGAAGCGCTTTCAGTGGTCGGAAGGCTAGAAAAGCGCGATACAAGTAAGAACCATTTACATGGTCTAATCTTCCCAAAACGTAATGCATAAGTTCGGGATAAGCGTCTTGCCCAAGGACACTTCCACATGGACTGGCGGAGCCGGGGATCGACCCGCCGATCCTCTGATTGAAGGATGACCCTGCTCTACCACTGAGCCACAGTCACCCTCTCTACTCGCTGTCCGGCGATCATGGTGATGACTCAAAAAGATGGGGAAATATGGTTTATAACATTTGTGGTGCTTGTAGATTACTTGCAGACTTCCTGTTCATACGTCTGCCTTCAGGAGTACGAGTTTCTCCAACATGCTTTTTAACTTCATGACCCCAAAGGACTTCTTTAAAGTTACTGCTTATTGAAGACCTAAGCATACTTGGAGTATTATATATTATTATTGTTTTCCAGTTATGATTAAAGACTGTTTGCTAATTTTTCAAAAAATGTTAAATGAAAAAGATTATAAACATTTAAAACTACAAATGAATTTACTTATCAAGTTAAAGGGGCAGTCTGGTCACCTTCCAAGACCAGGAGGCGACTGCACCACCAACACTGAGGGTCACTCATTACTCACCAGGATCCCTGGCAGCGGCCCCCTCAGACAGGCGAAACCAGTCCAGACCAGCAGGGCCCCGCCCAGCACCGCACACATCACCAGCACACACAACACGGCCGAGATCAACGGGTCTGCAGAGGGAGAGGGGCAGGTTAGACCCAGAGGGACATTAAGCAGAGCACGCTCCATCATCATCATCATCAGTTAGTGTCAGTGGGGAACTGTTTCCATGTTTTATTTGTTGCAGTAGCGCTGCAAAATATTGTAAGAAACTAAGATTGCTATATTTTCTGCCTTTTAGAAAAATACCGAAGAGTCCAGTTCTGTGGCGTAGTACAAAAGGCGCGATAGACGATGGTCTATTAATATAAAATATGCACATTATACGGTTTTGAAAACAACTTTCAGAATCCGCAAATCAACCGTATGTTGTCCAAACTTGGTTTCAAAGTATTTTAATAAAGTCGAGCAGATTTAACCGTGTAAATATACAAGCAAGTTGTGTTTGAAAGATGGGATCATTTTCTCCTCAGTCTATTATAATAATAATAATAATAATAATAATAATAATAATAATAATAAGCGCCTCCCATAGGGGAGTATGTATTTGTCATGCTTTTAGGTTGTAGAAAGTCCTCCTCACAAATGTTATTTTGTATGAAAACGTTAGAACAGACTGATCCTCTGAGCAACAGTTGAATAAGAACAGAAGGAATCACCATCATTGGTCAAATGAGATTTTTTTTTTAAAGGAATACATTTCTGTTTCAAGTGCACAAAAATGCTGTAAAAAGATAGACAGGTGTGTTAATATTAGCAGCTATTCTCAAAACACCACAATATAAATAGGTTAGTCTAGGGTTAGCAGTATTGATCAATGAATATCAGATGGACGAACAAATCACAGTGTAAAACTATTCAAGCTCAAATCAAAGAATGAGCTCGGGTGATTTATTCCAAACGAAGGGCATCTGGGGGAATAGTTGCAACAGTATTCTCCTGTAACAAGGTGGGCCTTTGATGAAATACAAGTTTTATTCAAGTAATTCTTCTTCTTTTGGGGCCAAAACTATTACAAATTGAAATAATAAATGTTGTGTCTGAATTATACTCGTTTTGTCTCTGAAATAGTCATCATTGAAGGAGAACACACACACACACACACACACACACACACCTGCAGTATAGTGGTCTGGGGTGGACGCACAGACAGGCTGGCTGTAGTTGGACTGCCTGGACACCAGCCCTCGTGAGAAGCTGACTGACACGCAGTACCGTCTGCCGGAGGCCACGTCCTTCAGAACCTGTCTTCTCAGAGACTTGCTGTCCTCAAACCACTGCAGAGAGACGTTAGGTCAGTACAACAAGACAAATGCACAGGATTAAAACACAGGATGCTGTGGTAAGGTATGCTGTGGTCAATACATTATGTTACACTAATCCTCAACCCTAAACTGATCTGTTCATGTCACACTTCCATTGAATACAGACATATACTGACATTTCATCAGACAATGAGTGGATAAAGGAAAGCATCCAGCTTTCATACCCAATTAGGTGAAATTAAAGGGACACTACCCGATTTCATAAGATTTTGTTAAAGCACCCATAAATATTACAGTATTTCCATAGATCTCAACTCAGTTCACAGTTATGTTTCAAAGCATGCAATTTAGACGATTTGGGGCACTTTACTTAGAAGATTGATTATTAGATTATTCTTGAATTAGTTTAGCAGCCTTTGGTGTCTGATAAGGCTTTTAAAAGCCATACATGGTTTCTCAAACTGGACTTTCTGGGTGGCGTCTTCCCACCTGTAACACACCCACATCTACACAGCAGTGCCATCTTGAATATCCGCTATACTGACTGTGTGTTGGTCCATGTACGTACCTGTGGTTTGTCTGCATTGCTGCTCTTAATCCTGAGTTTGTAATTCAGAGAATCGTAGATGTCCCTGAGGTGCTCAGTGGGCGGCTGCAGGTCCACACACAAGTCTTCTCCACAGGGCGTCACCGTCAGCAGCGGCAGGTCCAGGAGAGCTGGAGACAGACACGGGGACAAATAGGACACTTTGGTTAAATTAACTCAAATTGCCATTGCATGATGAACAGGTCATTGAAAACCACTTTAAACATTTTGAAAGAGACATACAGCATGTTATTGAAGTGCCGGCATCATAGACAGTACACAGGTTTATTACAGGAACTCTGAAATATCTTTACAGAGTTCCTTTACGGCAGGGGTGTCAAACTCATTTTAGTGAAGGGGCCACATGCTGCCCATTTTGACCTCAAGTGGGCCGGACCAGTAAGATCACAGCATATTAACGCATACATAATGACAATATTTCTCTCTGTTTAAATCGTTGGTGAAGGTTTTTGGATGATAAACCCTATTTTAAAAAGGTATTTCTACAATAAACTAGAAACATAAAGACCAAACATTCAGACATCAGCCCACTGTTTATCTGCCTGGGCTCTCCTCTGCAGATTCCCTCGCAGTTGAGCAATATCTTTAGTAAAGTCAATGCTGTGCTCAATGGTTACCATGCACTTCTTACAATCAGAGGATCAGTGGTTCGAATCCTGATTGAGCTAGTTTTTTCTTCTTCTAATTTTTACAATTATCCCGCGGCCCGCATGTTTGACACCCCTGCTTTACGGTGTATGAATGTTAGACAATCTGATGAGGCTCCTTCATGGTAGCTCCTCTCATCAGTGTGTGAATGATGTCATGTAGTGTTAAAGCGCTATACAAGTACCACACACACACACACACACACACACACACACACACACACACACACACACACACACACACACACACACACACACACACACACACACACACACACACACACTTGCGGAGCTCGATAATGGGCCAGATGTTTCTGACATGTCGAGAGGCTCTGGAGATGTTCTTCCAAAAGCCCTGAAAAACACACTGCAGTGACAAAACCTGCACACTTTGTAGATGTCATTAAAAGAAATGAACACTGTAGCTCAGGGGGATGAGTGGTCGTCCCGCAACCACAAGGTAGCCGGTTCGATCCCCAGTGCCCCCATAGCTCACATGTCGAAGTGTCCCTGAGCAAGACACTGAACCCCTAATTGTTCCCCGTTGCTGTGTCTACGGTGTATAGAGCAAAAATGTAAGTCGCTTTGGATAAAAGCGTCAGCTAAATGTAATGTAACACCATGTTTCCTTTAAGTCAGTATTTCTCAAACTGGGGCGGTATTACAGCAAGAGGAAATGCTGATTTTTTTATTTCAAGAACTTCACATGTTACAAAAGTAGAAAGTACACGGACATAAGACTAGTAATTAATAACTACATGGAGAAATGCCTGTACTTTGGGGTAAATGTTCACGTTACGCCGTTAACAGGTTACGCTTGCACGACTCGCTGATGCTTGGCGTCTTGCCAAAAGCAGATATCCCCTCAAAGCTGTAAACCTAGGGGAAACACTGAAGCCAGAATGGTGTATAAAAATAAAGAGACACAACTGAAGAAGCTATTCTCTGCTACAATGGAAAAGAAAGGGAATATGATATCTCTAGGCGTCATCTCCCTTTTATTCTACATATTTTAGTTTCAACACTGTGCCACTTACTGTCTTCAATGGGTTTAAATCCTTTGAGCGTGACTGTCTGTGAGTCCTGTGCGTCCAGCAGTTCTGTAATATTGGTAAAGTAGACCTGTGTTGGGTCAGCGAAGGCTTCTGTGAGGTTGCAGACCAGTGGGTGCTGGACATGCTCGCAGCCAACCACTGGCACCCAGGCCGTTCCCCTACAGGACCGGAGAGAACGGACAGAAGCGTCAAAGAGCCAGAAGTCTTGTGTTTAACTTGAGTTGGCTTTAGTTAATGCTATCAGACCGCATTCAAAATCATTGTCAGCACTTTCATGTACCAGTGCCCTCATATTACAATTATTGATTATGAAACACATGGTGAAGAATCAGCTTCACACTCTGGGATCCGTAACACGTGTCCAATATCGGATCCCCTTCATATTGTTTGTATGACATGATAGTTTGTGCAATAAACATTTGTTCCGAGTTGCTTGGCGCACTAGATGGATAGAAAGACTGAATACTACAACTTAGTACACTTTCCCAAACATCTTTGTCTCTGTACAAATTCCAACTAGCTTCTGACGTCATCTTTTTGTGCCTGCATAGAAAAGGGTGCAACTGACTGATTCTATAGAGATTCCTTGGAACACTCTTATTAAACCCACGTTGCTGTGGTAACTGTGACATGGTAGTAGGCTCCTGGAGGCGTCTCTGGTCCAGGCTCCCAGTTCAGCATGTGAATGAAGTGGCTCGAGGTCAGGGTCGGAAAGAACGGCTTTGGGAGTTCATTCATAGCTGAAATACAAACAAACAGGACATTAAGTACATTTATTTTATTTGATATGCACCTCAGTCATACTTGTTTTCCTAGTGTTTGTCTCCAGCCAAACCCAGCATCTCATTATAAGATAAGCACTTTTCTGCTGAGCCACTGTCGTTCTGAGATTACTATTAAAGGAGAACCCATCAAAGTCTGCAGGTTCTGAGGAACGTAGAAAGTCTTTTGAGGCTCACCAAAGGCTGTACAGACAATCTGACACACAGATGTGCCTACAATGCATTATGGGTAATGTAGACACAAGGCTTTTGACAAAGAAGATTCCATGGAATCAAAAATGATGACATCTCTGGTTCTGTACAGTGTCTGACAATGTTATTGAGTGCACTGCTGAAGTAGTAGGCTATTCTGTTAGAATAGGGCTTGACACATGCTTTTATGTGAAGAAAAAAAAAAACTCAAAATTCATCTTTATCCCAAATGTCCTTTGTTCAAATGAAAAGCCCCATGCTTTATAAATACTTCACGAAATAACACATTAAAAAGTTCACTTTTCAGTGAGCGACAACTAATGTACCACTTGTATGCATTTTAATCACTCCAATGTCAGATTCATAGTCTACCCTTGCTTTAAACTTACATTTTGTTTGTTTTTTTACTCATGAATTTCTAAACAAAAGTGTAATCTCGACCAAGGTCTTCAGAGGAAGCGCACCGATTGGTGTGGCTTGTGTCCGGGTCGTGAGACTGTACCTGACAGGACAGGCAGCCAGAAGAGCCTCCAAACGAGAGCCGCCATGACTGCCTCTCTGCTCCAGCTCCATCAGACCTCAGGACACATTACCAGCGCCGTCTGTTAACACAGGGAGTCATTACTGAGACAGGCATGTTAACAAAGTGGCACACATTAGTATTACACCTTCAGGGGTCATACACATTCTGACCAATGGGTTTCATGACTTTAAACCAAATTTCCATGACCAAACATTTAGTAAAATCTGGGTGTAAACGTAAATCTGGTGAGTAAATGTAGTATTTAAACTAACAATGAGAATACAAAGCATACAGTAAACCTTAAATGACACAAATGAATGAGACAATAGTTTGATTAAAAGAATAAACATTTATATAGATGCCTGTATGTATGCCTGCTTATATTCTGAGCGTCTTTCTTTTAAAAGCATATTAATTATTTCAAACTCAGCATAAATGAACGACATGAACACATGAATATAACACATTTACATGACTTTTCCCAAACTTTGGGGATTTTTTGGGGGACTTTTCCAGGCCTGGAAATAACCATTTTAAAATTCCATGACTTTTCCAGGTTTTCCATGACCGTAAGAACCCTGCAACTCGCTTTAGACAAAAACTATGTTTAATGTAACATGGTCAATTTGTGTTTATACCTTAACTGAACATCACGGAGTTATTTGACACTACTTGTTTTTATCCGTTAACTTACACATTGCAACCACTGATGCCTGAGTACGTTTCAAAACACTTTCACTTTGCATGTGTGGCTTTTTGATAAATCCACAACGCCCAGTTTAACGTGACTTAATGCCATTAGAGAACACTTTCAAAATGAGCCCGATGCTCTGAAGACAAACCGCTATCCGAGTCAACACTACAAGAAGTCTCGTCTCGCCCACTTGCCTGAAAGGCATCTTTCCGGAAAGTGGGCGAGACGAGACTGCTTGTATGCTAACTAGCTAGGTAGCTAACATACAAACTAACGGACTAGCATGTCTACTAACTAGCTTTTAGAATAGGTCAAACAAGCTACAAACTGTTCATGACATGCGTGTAATGAACGGTATGTTTAAAAGTACAGCAACCTGTCGTGAGGTCCATGTTTATCCAGCATGTCCCTGATGGAGGCGCATCCATGATGTCACAGCCCGTAGACTGGACCTCATGCAGCTGCTCCCGCTGCCTTCAAAGAACTTCAGATAACTTGAGAGTTTTTGACGGCGCTATGAATGCTTTCAGCAGATTGACCGGATACTGCAGAGACCGCATATTCTCGTTTTTCCCGATTTGGGTTACCACAGAAAACACTAGTACACTTGTATTTTGCGCACTTTGGAGGCCTTTCACGTTTCAAAGACTGGCTTGATAAGGTTTCAAATTTGTCCGACTGACCTGAACGCAACATCTGACGGAGTTGATGAGAAGAAGTCATGTGATTTAGTGGAAGTAGAAGGCGGGAGGCGATAACGGTCCGTGTACTTTGCGGCCAACGGATTTTCGTTTTGAAATGAGAAATAGGGAGGGGAAAAAATGGGAAATGACCCATTTTCCGTTTTTTGTTTTGATAATAGAAAACGGAAAACGACCCGTCATCTGATTTTCTTTGATGTGCTTAAACATGGACATCGAGAATTAAAATACTGTGTGGAAATCTTCTTTCTCAATTTTGCGTAGGTTTTTGTGTTGTGACCCGGAAGTTGCTCCCACGAGCTTGACAGTCACATTCATGTCAGCAGAGGGCGCGCTGCTATTTGACTCCAATGGAAAGTTTCGTGTTGTTTCGAGGACCCAAACGGGTGACTAGAGGTACATCCAAAGTCTCTAAATTGCATCCCCGTTTCCCTCACTTGCGTCCCCCGATTTTGGTTTTCTCATTTCAAAACGAAAATCCGTTGGCCGCAAAGTACACGGACCTAGAACACATCTCTTAAATACGTTTGTTTGGTTTATTTTGTCATTTTAATATTATTAACTATAGTAACATCTATGGTGTTGCGGGTCAATTTCGACTCATGTATATTTACTTCAAGAAAAAGGCTAAACGGTTTTCAGCAATAGAACTTACAAACACAAAATGAAAAGCAGAACAAGTCATAACACAAAATATAGATTTGTAAGGTCAAAAAAACAACAACCAATATAGCAAATCTTATTTGTTATAACTGGGTCGAAACAAAGGTCATAATTTCAACCAGAGCATTTTATAATTTAGTGGAAAAATATGTTTTTGTTTTATTTTGTTGAAATAGAGGTTCCTGACAAAGTCAAAAAGCCTTGATGCAATAAACACATTTATGTGGTTCTTTAATGCATTTAAAACCTAAAACGGGTCGGTGCCGACCAGTGGCGGTGCGTCAATAGAGGGCGCTAGGGCGCCGCCCCTCTTAAAATTTTGCGATATACCAAATAATTTAAATAAGAAATATACCGTGTTGACGCGCTAAATGTGTGTGGGAGACCGTAAGCCCCTGTCAACAACCACTTAAGATATACCAAATATAATATATCGCCATTCATCATCACTGAGATTTCACCCTCGTTGCGGCAAGGACAGCTTCTCATTGGCGGATGAAACGTGAATCTTCGGGCGCACAAATCTGCGCCCTAGCCAATGACATCGTTTCTTATTGCAACGTGGTTGGACTATTCGTCGAATCAGAGACCTTTATCATTCCCTTACATCCCATATAGCTCCCACGTAGCTACGCGAGCAACACAGCTAGCAGAGACTTTGATCATGTTAGTATGGCGACTGAAAACTCTGTTGAGATGTTGACAAGAAGAGGCTGAAAGAGTTGGGACCCGAACGTCCGGATTTAAATATTCAGCAGCAAAGCAGTGACCGCGGGAGGACGTACACCCGGAGCTTCTCCTCAAGCTACATGCTAACCGGAGCTGCTAGCTGGATGCTCAGTGTGGAGCAAAGCAGTGGCTGCGGTCGAATAGTCAAATAATTACCTCCTAACGTCTAACCCTAAGCACTTTTCCTTAACCTCTGTGGAAAACGTCACAGGGTTAAGGAAAGATGGGAAGGAGAATTCATAAGGAGTTAGGAGAAGACAACCGCGGTGTTTGGCAAATCCGACTCCACTTTCACTAAGCGACGTAGTTATGACGCGACGGCAGGCGCATGTTAGTGACGTCAGTCTGTAGCCAGCGGTGAAACTACAATGTTCTGAAGAAGGACTACAAAAAGCGCAGTTTATATACTTCGTCCGTCTTCTTACAGTGTTGCGTCATAACGACATAAACAACCCGGTTCATAGTCTTACTTTAATAACGAGGTTGGAATAGAAATGAACGAAGGAATATGAAAGTGAAACCAACGTACAAAGCTACTAAAACTGTCTCTTTGTTCAGTTTCAAACATGCTGAATTAAATACGTTATCCCACAAACGATGTGTGTCATATATGTGTGTCTCATATCCCTTTATGTTGTTATGGTTTATTTACATGCAGATTATAATCTGATCATAAAAATATGCATACAACAGTTTATGAAACATCACACAACTCGTGTTGACTTGATATGTTTTATTGTAATGTGACAAAATAGTTGATTAAAAAGATGATAATCAGAAACATGAGTCAGACTGAAGAGCTCGTCCAGTTTAACTCTTTCATTAAAGCTTCTGTAGCTGAAGTCAAATAAAATAAAAGAATGAGGGCTGAAGCTGCAGTTCAACACCAGATAGAATATAAAATACATCAGTTTGATCACTTTACAGCAGTTTGATCACTTTACAGCAGTTTGATCACTTTACAGCACTTTTCAGCAACGTAACGTTTTTAGTTTGCCAGCAGGTTTAACAGATTATTGAAAGTGTTTCCAAGTTATAGCAACAGTTATTTACATGATCTGCGTGTGTCGGTCATGATCGTCTGTTCTCGTGAACGGCCGAATGATACGTCACTTTAAATGTTGCCGCCGCAAGGAATTGTGGGTCGGCATTATCTCCTTTCCTTTCTTAAGGAAGGTCCAGTGGTTCCTATGCTAAAGGAGCTAAATTAGGAAGCATTGAAGCTCCTTTCCTTTGCGTTTGGACAATTCGACCGGCACTTATCATGGCGGCCACTGAGGTACTTCCGGGTCATTTCACTCAGTTAGGAAGGTTCCTAACCAAAATGGACTATTCGACCGCAGCCAGTGGCTCTGAGCAGCCGAGGAAGCGCCGGCTGTGAAGGAAGATGAGCTTGAAGGATTGCTGCAGAGGTGAGTGTCAAAATCAGCAGATGCCTGTGTTAGAGTTTAATGTTTTATCTTTCCCACAGCAGAACACATGTTGGACATTGTTAGATTTGGGTGGATATCATATCAGGCTATAACTTTATCTAAAATACCAATTCAACCCCCAACAAGTTAGAGAGTGTGAGTGTGTGTGTGTGTGTGTGTGTGTGTGTGTGTGTCATAGCTACAGCCATCAAGGTGGCTCCTGGCCTTTTGTCTATGTTGCTGAGCCATCAAGACACACAAAACATAGTTTTTTGTCTGTAGTATGAAGCCTGTTTGTAGTAGATATTTCCCCACAACTTATCTTACTGTCTCTGTCTCTCTCTATATATTTATCTGTAGGTTTGTGACACCATACTTGGACACACCAGGGAACGCTTTGCCTTCAAAGACCACCTCACCAGTGCCACCTTACTGCAGGGCCCCCAGTTTGAATGCTACGTCAATGTATTCCCTGAAGTTGCTCTGGCCACCACATTGAATGTTTCTTAAACCATTCTGCTCTGAACCTCTCATGCCCAAAGTTACAGTTTGTTGATAGTTGTTATTGGACAGTGTTGAGCACTGTGTTTTCTTGAAATAAAGTTTTGTTTTTTAGAATATTCTACTCCAAACCTCTTTTCTTCTCCTTGTGGAATGCTATTTAAACCGCGCCGCCCAACTGCGCCCCCCCCAAAAAAATGTCACCAGCCGCCACTGGTGCCGACACTAACACAAGAGGAAGGATAAACCTGAAACCGCAGAGTTATTTAGTGTTTTACTTACCAAATAGTCTTATCCAAGCCTCCAGTAAGAGTGCTGGACTGTGAAGCAAATTTTAAGTCGTGGAATTGTAATTTAAGGGCATCACCTGGGCCCTGGGGCCCACAATATGTTCCCATTGATTTAAGCCAACCCCAATGTCCCCCAGCAGCCAATGTCTGGTTTTAGGGCGGTCCCACTCAAATTCCTTCAGGAGCACTTTGACAGGTTGTATATTCATTCATTTAAAACAAGATGACATTAAAAAGGCATTTTGTGAAAAAAGAAATTGGTATTTTATTTCAAAATCCAATAACCTTTTCTTCCAGTAAAACCAAATATGAAAGTGTGCTTACATAGACCAATTTCAATCAATAACATGACATCCATCCAGCCATCACTTTTAACACCAAGAGAGGTGTGTGTGGAACGCTGCCAGTAAAATATATCATCTAAATCCCTCTTGTAATGGACACCGCCCACATATTCAAGTAGCTAAAGACCAAAAACATTGCAGTCACTTATAGTTCACTGGTTTAGGTAAAACAACTGAACTGAAGGCAGTGCTACATTTAAATATTTCAGATGGACTTTTTTTCCTCAAGAAGGAATGCACTTGTAAGGAAGTTATATATTAATGATACTCATACACAGAGAAACGCATCAGAGCAACACATCATGCGTGTCCCATATACCCGGAAAATTCCTCCTCCTCCTCCTCCTCCTCCTCCTCCTCCTCCTCCTCCTCACAGGCACTGAGGCAGCCAGACGACGTGGCGATGCGTCTGGCTTCATACCCACCCTCAGTAACGTCTTCTTGTGGAGGCGACATTAATGCCACAGCTGTCCAATCATCCGTTAACGAGTCTGTGTGCTTCAGAGTCCGTTTGGACTCCGTGGGCAGTAGAGGCTCCAGATCTGACAGTTTCCCAAAGTCTGAGAGAGACTCTCTTCTATTCTGCTCTCCTCCCTCTTCCTCACATACAGCCAGTGCAGCGAGGGTGACAGAGAACAGATTGATATTGCCAAAGCTCTCACACACCTCCTCCTGCTCCTCCTGCTCCTCCTCCTTCACCGTACCTGTGACTGGACCCTCGGGCATGACAGAAACCTCTGTTCCTTCAGCTTTGGCCTGGTTTTGGTCGAGCCCCCCATGTCTCTCAGAGACCGCTGACAACTTGCTGTTCCCTGACACGTCAACAGAGTCCTGGCAGGAACTTTGCCCAGAGGATACCTCTGCGTCTCTGTCCATGTAGACGTTTTCTCCTTCCTCCTCTTCCTCCTCCTCCTCCTCCTCCTCCTCATACGTGTCAGTGCCCCTGGTGGCGCTTTGTGGAGCTGGGGGATTGTGGTGCCTCTTCGGTTTCTCCGTCTCTGCGCCAATGGAGATCTTGTCAGGGATCGTCCTCTCTGGTGTTAGGGTGCAGCCTTGGCTGAGAACCTCCTAGATCGGCAAAGAGGGAACAAAGAAATAGAGACAGAGGAGGGAGGAGAAGTTGTGGAATATGACAGTGAGATGGATCAACAGGGTATCATCTAATCAACTAAATCAAATGATGGCACTGGAGGTGAGCCAAGGCAGCAGATGTTCAGTGTGACATTTGAAGGCTAATATGAAGCTACAACATCTTCTAAACAGCAGTGAGCGAGTGCTCCGCTAACAGGAAGCTGGACTTACTCATTGGTATTGGTATCTCTCTCTTCAATGTATGAAGGATCTCTAGTTTCGGAAAATTACAGAAATTCTTGCACACATCCGATGATGTTTGACAATCCAACAATCACATGGTGTGAAGCACACAGACCTCAAAGAAGAAGGAAGAGTGAATAGGACCAACTTGTCAATAAGGGGGATCTATTGGCAGAAATGGATTATAATATTCGTACTTATGTTCTCATTTGTATGTAATAACCCGAAACGAAGAAAAAGTAGGTTGTTTGTTAGCTTAGAAGGAGCCCTGCATATCTCTTCCACACAATCCGCTATGTTGCATCGTTATGTTTCTGCAGAAGCCGGACAAACCAAACACTGGCTTCAGGGAGAGCCTGTGTGTTTTTACATCAGCTGAAGGCTGGAGGGGATTATGAGCAGAGGGGTATTGAGATGCCACTAGATGAGACACACTGCACCTTTAGAAAAGGTACATTACTATAGCAGCAAACAACAATTTGCCATATAAAGATATAGTGTCTACCTGAGTCCCTCTCCCTGTGTGTCGACCCAAGCCTCTCCCTACTTTGTCACATGCTTTAGTGCACGTGACCCTTCCCTAATGGCTAGCTCACAGCTCTGCAGCAGCGGTTATCATGATAATGCTGAAAGTGTTAGCGCCGTTAGCAATGAGCCACTGGCTCACCGCTAAGAGAATCTCAGATCTTAAAATGTTTGAAGGAATAGTTTTACATTTTCAAATTGTAAATTCGTTCAAAATCTAAATGTAAATGAAGACAGACAGACACAAATACTTATGTTTCTTACATTGAGTACTCTGGGCAGAGTTTTTAGTTTACAAATGAATCCAGTGTAATAGAGGAACAACAAGGAGCCCGTCAGGACACCAGCCATCAGAAGAACAGCAACTGCACCTGAAACAACCGGGTCTGAAGACATACACAGTTAGTGCTTTGCGCTGGCTATTTACTATGCTGGAGCATGTCGAAAGCAACAGCCCCAAACATGCTTACCTGTCTGGTATGACAAGACATTATTTCTGATCTCACCATATCCAGGTGCAAATACAGATATGAAGGTTCAGCTCACCTCTGCTTGGTTCCACAATGCTAGTGAAGATGCAATTCCAGGCGGATGGCTCGGTGTTTCTGTTGATATTACTCTCTGTGTGCACCTGCACACAGTACTCCGTGCCAACCTGCAGGTTTTTCACAGTATACGTCTTGTTTGGTGTTAAGGCAGACTCCTGCAGGTAAAATATGGACAAATAAGTGAAATGATTTCCATGTGAGCCTCCTCCGTGACCCCAGCACTCCGTACATTCCTACTACGTGATTCGGTCCCTGCATTGGGTTTAAAGCTTGTTTCACCCTGGGCAACCATGTTATCTTTCCTAGCAGTCTTTATGAGCCGGTAGAGTAAAGTTCTTATTTTTCCCTCAACGTTTGCACAGGGAATTCTACGTGACCGAATCACTGAGTAACGTACAGAGGGCCGAGGTCGCAGATGGCACCATTTCCACTCCAAAGAGGAGACTGGAGTTTCAGTTCTTGTGGTTTTTGTCTGAGGCAGAGAGGGACTCTGAAGCAAACATGATCGTAGTTAAAAAGAGGAATAAGTCATTTGGATATACAACTGTTCCTTTTCAGGGCAGACAGACTTGTCAAAGCAGAAAAAGCACAGGCCCAATTAATAGTCTAAGATCAGGGATGGCTGCATTGCATTTAGGTGAGCCTGCACAGGACTCGGCAAGCCCTCACAGCTGAGGCACTTGGTCTTTCTCAATGTAAATCTTCACTGAAGGACAAAACTCTGGATGCTGATTTTTTTCTTTTTGTTTTACACATTTTAATTTATATTTTGTTGTGTGATTCTGTAAGCTTCTGTATGTTGTTTTACTTTAAATTTGTTAAGTATTAAAAAGCTAAAAGTTTAAAATAGTTAAAAGTTAGTTAAGTTCATTTGTAAATAGTTAAATGTTTGTCTTTGCACTTTCTCATTTTTTTTTATCACTCTGTAGAGTGTATAAATAAAAGCGATCGGAGGGGGTCTCGCCCGGGGCGTAATTACATGTAGAACCGCCGCTGCCTTCACGGTAGCTCCTCCCATCAGTGTGTGAATGTTAGTTAGTCCTGATGGACAGGTGGTACCTTCATGGTAGCTCCTCCCATCAGTGTGTGAATGTTAGTTAGTCCTGATGGACAGGTGGTACCTTCATGGTAGCTCCTCCCATCAGTGTGTGAATGTTAGTTAGTCCTGATGGACAGGTGGTACCTTCATGGTAGCTCCTCCCATCAGTGTGTGAATGTTAGTTAGTCCTGATGGACAGGTGGTACCTTCATGGTAGCTCCTCCCATCAGTGTGTGAAGGGTTAATGACAACAAGAAGTGTTAAAGCGCTTTGAGTTGTCAGAAGACTAGAAAAGATCTATAAAAGTACAGTACAGTCCATTTACCATGTGTTTATGCTCTGACATGGTTTACTGGGACACTACATGGAATGGGGGCTTTTTAATTACACCTGTGCTCTTTCTGCTTTGACAAGTTAAAAGGTGAGCTGTGAAAAAGGTCTTGTAAGTTAGGGTTCAGATAATATATGCAGTATTCAGGAGAGCAAATACACTGAGAAGCAGTACAATAAAAAGCAATAAACAAAATATGATGTGATATCTAGTGAATCAAATGTAGAAGTTGGTCCAGTCGTGTGTAATATAGTTTGCTGTAATTCCTTGCTACAGTCTGCTAAGGTTTAACTCAACCAATGAGACTCCTTCCAGAGAACCTCGGCCATTAAAACATTTGTGTTTAACTGGTTGTGTCTACATGACATTTAGAGGAATTAAAGTAAATGTTAGACTTCATGACAACATAGTCATCATACACAGTACGGTTCAAAATGTTTGTCTTACCACTGCTCCTCCATTATGTTTCCTCCAAGAGACCCTGAACTGAGAACCGGGGTATAATTTCTTGATATTTTTGATTCTTGAGCTCCGGTCAGCTTCAGGGAGTGAAATGTTGATCTGGATGCAGTTGCCGCATCCAGCCAGAGAGAATTTTGGAGGACCTAATATGGCTTGTTAGAAAAAAAGAAAGCACAAGCACATTATTTTTTAATTAAAGTAGTGCTGTCATATTAGCGCAAACCAATTTTAACGCCGTCAATTTTATTAACGGCGTTAACGCATTTTAATTTTTACATTTTTTTCTCGCGAGCGCCACGCCGGATGTAGCTCAACCGGAAGCAAAACAATAGGCACGCCGTTTGGGCTTGGAAGCTAGGCTAACGTTACGGTTTGAAATGAATGAATGGTGAGAGCGATACGGCAAAATGAATGATAAGACGCTAATGAATGGAAAGTTTACTTTCAAAAAGTTGTCAGATGGTTCCCTTGACAAGACCAAAGTGGTATGCGCCATTAGTCATTGTGAACTGAGCTATCATCGTAGCCTCTCCAGTCTGAAACACCACTTGATGGCCAAGCACACAGCTGATGCTAACTCTGCGCCCCCTCGTCATAGCCAGACAAGAATGGATGACTTCAGAAACACATGGACACCACAACGAAGAACAGACTTATTGCAGCCATAGCTAAATGGTGCTACTGCGTGTAGGCCTGTTAATGTTGTGGAGGACGAGGGTCTAGCTGATAGAATACGCATCGCATCCAACGACAGGACCTACTAATTACCTTTGAGAGCCTGACTCCTCTCTCTCTCTCTCTCTCTCGTGCACTTTATAATTTTATACCGCCCTGTTTGGCAGTTGTTTTTCAATAAAATAAAACATTTGCATAAAGCAAGCCGATCCACTTTTTCATGTTGATAAGGGCATTAAAATGAAGAAGAAAAAAAATTGCGATTAATTGCGAGTTAACTATGACATAAATGCGATTAAATATTTTAATCGTTTGACAGCACTAAATTAAAGTAAAAGGGTGGCAGAGTGGGTGTATGGCATATCTTTGGTTCACTCTGCTGCGTTAGCATGTTCAGACCCCTGCTCTAGAAAATGTGAACTCATCTGTATTGAATTTGAGTCAGCTGCTCATGTGGTGTCATTTTTTAGTCCTCGCAATTCTATGCTTGTATAAGGACATCATTTTCCAGTATTTTGCAACACGGGAAATAAATCTCGACGTGGTTACCTACTATAGCTAATCTACAGGGTTCATTTTTTTATTGACTTTTCAGACCCAAAAATAAATATAACACTTGACCTTCAAGGCCAATTTCAGCCTCCTCATGCAAAGACTATGGCCTCCAATGGGTGGGGGGGTTTCTGTGGACCGATCAACCGCCAGACAGAGTGAGCTAAAGCGTTGCTATAAAACATGCTAGCAACTCTGAGCTTGCATTTCCTTTTCAGATGTCCTTGTTTATTGTCGGCATGCATTTCAGCATGCTGCCGTGCTAACAATGTCAATGTAATATTTAACATGTTTATCATGTCCATCATCTTAGTGTAGCGTGTTAGCACGCCAACATTTAGAAGGTGTATGGTCATAAACCAAAGTATTAGACATGTTATGACCAGCTGAGGGCATTCAATGATAACACAGGTGATCACCTACCACATTTAATGACAACCCATCTCATAGTTGAGATATTTCAACCACTACCACCATTGCAGAAGATGGTGCAGCGAGATTACCTCATTAAAACAGCACCTGTCAAAACTCAGACAAAGGTTTTCTACCATGAAGAGAATCATTTGGAAAACACGGTGGATGTTTTCGTCTCTTGGTTTAAGTCACACGCATCGTGGACAACATGGTTCATTTGGTATGTTGGTTTCCCTCAGCCAAGAGGAAAAGCCTTTTTGAAAATTTTCAGTATTATTATTTTTTTTACATGGATGGAAACAAATTTATTGACTGATCATTTCAGCCTTAGTTAACAGTTTAGCTCAAGCTGCTAATATGTTAAAATGAGGAAAATAGCAAAATCCCTCTAATCTACGTCCCTAATAGAATCAATAAGACTGGGTCTCATCAGTCAGCGACAAATCATAATATAATATATCATTCGTCCAAGGCAACAAGCCTCTCAAAAGACGGCCATGTTGACTTACTCTTCACCGGGTCGAAGGTGACTTTGTTGGATTCCTGGGACAGGGTCTGGTTGTAGGACGCCTGCACCGTCAGGACGTACTGCTTGTCGTAGTTGGGAAAGCTCAGCTTGAATGATGTCGTATTGGAGTACGATGGGTGTTTAATTGTACGCCCATATGCCCTGCACAAAGAAAAACACAATAACATTTGATTTTCTCTTATATCTGTTTTATATTACTGTGAAAACAGCAAACAACTGTATTTATTCAAGTATCTTGCAAAAAACAAGATCACATTTGACCACATCAGGATAACTTCGCCCAATAGTTTGACTCTTTTGAGCTTGAACGCATCCTAGACGACACAACGGTCATCGGCCTCATCAGCGACGGGGACGAGTCTGCGTACAGACGGGAGGTTGAACAGCTGGTCCTCTGGTGTGGTCAGAACCACCTGGAGCTGAACAAGGCCAAAACGGTAGAGATGACAGTAGACTTCAGGAGGAGCCCCCCAACACTACCCCCCCTCACAATACACAACAGCACTGTTTCTGCGGTGGAGACCTTCAAGTTTCTGGGATCCACAATCTCCCGGGACCTGAAGTGGACTGCCAACATCAACACCATCCGGAAAAAGGCCCAGCAGAGGCTGTACTTCCTGCGCCAGCTCAGGAAGTTCAACCTGCCTCAGGAGCTGCTGATCCTGTTTTACTCCGCCATCATCCAGTCTGTCCTCTGCTCCTCCATCACTGTGTGGTTTGGATCGGCCACCAAACAGGACAGAGTCAGACTCCAACGGATCGTCAGGTCTGCAGAGAGAACCATTGGTTCCAGCCTGCCCTCCATCCTGGACTTGCACACCGCCAGTCAGGAAGCGGGCTGTAAAGATCACCACAGACCCCTCACACCCTGGACACAAGCTGTTCCAACTCCTCCCCTCTGGAAGGCGCTACAGAGCACTGTACAACAAAACCACCAGACACAGGAACAGCTTCTTGAATGAATGAATGAATGAATATATACTTTATTAATCCCCGAGGGGAAATTTGGTGTCGGGGTAGCAGCAACTTACAACAAAATAAACAAAAACAGCAGGACGAAAGATAAAAGATATATACAATAATAATAATAATAATAATAATAAAATAGAAATAGCTGGGATTGTGCAAAAATATATATATACATGTTGTTAGTCAGAGGATCTGGCAAGCGGTGATTTATTATAAAGCCGTAATGCCGTTGGCAGGAATGTTCTCCTGTATCTGTCCTTGTTGCAGCGGAGCGTGAGGAATCTCCTCGAGAAAGTGCTCCGCTGACCCTGCAGTAGGTGGTGGAGAGGGTGGTCCGGGTTGTCCAATATGGACAAAAGATTCTTCAGCGTCCTCCTCTCCACCACATGTTCCAGGAACTCCTGCTTGCAGCCAATGATGGAGCCGGCTTTCTTAACTATCTTGTTAAGTCTGTTGGTGTCACCGGCTCCAATGCTGCTCCCCCAGCAGACGATGGAGAAGTACAGGGCGCTGGCCACAACCGGCTGGAAGAACATCTCCAGCATCTTGCTGCACACATTAAAGGATCGAAGCTTCCTCAGGAAAAAGAGTCGACTCATCCCCTTCTTGTACACAGCGTTGATGTTGTTCTTCCAGTTCAGTCGGCTGTCGATGGAAACACCCAGGTACCTGTACTCCTCCACCATGTCCACGTCCTCTCCAAGAACACTCAGAGGTCTAGGAGCAGTCGCCTTCCTCCTGAAGTCCACCACCATCTCTCTGGTCTTGGTCACGTTCAGCAGCAGGTGATTCTCGCCGGCCCACTCCACAAAGTCACTCACCACTGCCCTGTACTCCTCCTCCCGTCCATCCCTAATACACCCGACCACTGCAGAGTCATCAGAGTACTTCTGCAGATGGCATGACCCTGCTGTGTTGTACTGGAGGTCAGTGGTGTACAGGGTGAACAGGAAGGGAGACAGAACAGTTCCCTGTGGGGCTCCAACATCACTGACCACCGTTTCAGACAGCACACGGCCCATTCTGACAAACTGTGGTCTACCTGTGAGGTAGTCAGTGATCCAGGAGATGGTGGACGAGTCTACCCCCACCACCCGCAGCTTCTCACTCAGTAGCAGTGGTTGGATGGTGTTAAATGCACTGGAGAAGTCAAAGAAAGTGACTCTCACAGAGACACCGGTTCCATCCAGGTGCGACTGAGCTCGTTGCAGCAGGTAGATGATGGCGTCGTCCACTCCCACATGAGGCTGGTAAGCAAATTGCAGAGGGTCCAGCGACGATTTCACCTGCGGTCGGAGGTGGGCCAAGACCAGCCTCTCCAGCACCTTCATCACATGGGAGGTGAGGGCAACTGGTCGGTAGTCATTGAGGCCAGATGGAGATGACTTCTTTGGGACAGGGACCAGGCACGACGTCTTCCACAGCACAGGGACCTCCTCCAGCCTCAGGCTCAGGTTGTAGAGGTGCTGCAGGACACCAGACAGCTGGGTGGCGCAGATCTTTAGGACCCTGGGGCTGATGCCATCAGGTCCTTCAGCTCTGCGTTGGTGGAGTTTTTCCAGCTGTCTTCTCACCTGGTCAGTCGTCACAGAGAGAGGGGGGAGGGTGGAAGAGCCCATTGTTGTTGTTGAGGGCTCAGTGGGAGAGCCATTGGATGTTGAGGGCTCAGTGATTGTGCAGCTCAACAGGGGGGGCAGAGGTGGAGGAGTATGGGAGGTGAGTTGTGTGGAGGAGACGGATGGGGGCTGTGAACTAAACCTGTTGAAGAAACAGTTCAGCTCGTTGGCCCTCTCCAGGGAGCCCCCTGGATGTCTCCCTCCCACCTTGAAGCCAGTAATCTGCTTCATTCCGGTCCACACCTCCCTCGTGTTGTTCTTCTGGAGTTTGGCCTCCAGCTTCCTCCTGTATGAGTCCTTGCCCTCCCTGAGCTTCACCTTCAGGTAGCGCTGGACTCTCCTGAGCTCATCCCTGTCCCCAGACCTGAAAGCAGCTTTCTTCTTGTTAAGAAGAGCCTTCAGGTCCCTGGTGATCCAGGGCTTGTTGTTGGGGAAGCCACGCACAGTCCGGGATGGAATGATGGTGTGTTCACAGAACTTGATGTATTCTGTGATGCAGTCAGTCATGCTGTTGATGTCCTCCCCATGTGGTCCACACAGCACATCCCAGTCCGTCGACTCAAAGCAGTCCTGCAGGGCGTCATTAGCCTCCTGAGACCACCGCCTAACAGTCCTGGAGGTCGCAGGCAGCCTCTGCACCAGAGGAACATACCTGGGTGTCAGCAGGACCAGGTCATGATCAGACCTGCCGAGGGGGGGAGGGCAGTGGCCCTGTATGCATCCTTAGTATTTGCATACAGGAGGTCCAGAGTTTTATTGTTCCTTGTGGGGCAGTCTACATACTGTAGAAAAGTAGGCAGAGCTTTGTCCAGTGTGGTGTGATTAAAGTCACCAGTTATTGTCATAAAAGCACCAGGCTGTTGACTCAGCAGTCCAGACACAGTTGAGTGGATGGTGTCCACTGCTTCCTCAGCGTCAGCTGATGGTGGCACGTAAACGGCGACAACAATGGCCGACGTGAACTCCCTCGGCAAATAATACGGGCGCATCCCCACGGCTAACAGTTCAATGTTCGGGCTGCAGAAACGCTCCTTCACACACACATGGTCGGGATTGCACCACCTCTCGTTCACATACACTGCAATCCCTCCCCCTCTCTTTTTACCGCTCAGTGTAGTGTCTCTGTCCGCCCGCACAGTCCTGAAGCCGGGCAGCGACGCGCTGTGGTCCGGAAAATCCGCATGCAGCCATGTCTCTGTGAAGCACAAGATGCTGCACTCACGGAAGATCCTCTCAGTCATTACCAGCGCGCCGAGCTCGTCCGTCTTATTCGCCAACGACCTCACGTTCCCCGTTATAATCGCCGGTACCGAGGGTTTGTATTTCCTCGTTTTAGCCCTCCTCTTAGCACCCGACCTGCAGCCCCGAGCCCTTCTCCGTAGCTCCAAAGGGATCACAGGCCCGGCTCCAAGCTGTGGTTTGCACAGCGCGATCAGCTGAGCGCGTGAGAAAACAATGGTCCCAGTCATTGTTATGTTTGTGGCTCTCAGTTACAAACGGAAAAGTAATCAAAAAAGCCACGAGAAAGTTGCGAAAAAGTTACGGTCCGTTCTACTCGTAATTTAAACCAAACATGGAATAAAAGAAAAAGAAGAAGAGAGGAAAAGTGGAAAAAATAAAGTAAAAGAGAAAACATACAGGCAGCTACGGCGCCATCTTCAGATATCCCACTGGCCGTCACTCTGATGAACAGTTAAACAGACTCTTCATCTGCACTATCTGCACTTTTTGTTGTTTTACTACTGTCTTTAATGTCCTTTTTATATTTTTTATATTTATCTTGTATATTGTGTGTGGAAAAAAAAGTACGAAGAGCAAGTGAAACCGGAGTCAAATTCCATGTATGTGCAAATTTACATGGCCATTAAAGCTGATTCTGATTCTGATAATGGAACTGAATGAAGCGCCACGACCTGTTAGCTGATGAAAGCAGAACCGTGTTAACTGATGACTCAGCAGCCTGCGTGAGCGTCAGCGACACGCGTCTGAAGTGAGGTGCTCTGAACCTTACTGCAGTTAGCTCCGTTATTTAGCTAAGCAGGACTGTGCTGCTAACAGCTACTAATGTTAGCTTTCTTCTGGCTGATTAACAGATGTGTTGTTCACAATGTAGTATGATAAAACTGCAACCAGAAAGCATTAATGCCGATCTTCCGTTTGCATATTTCTACTGAATATCGGCCTCTGACAAAGATAATGTATTGTTCAATTGCTCAATCAGACAACTGCATGTGGCATTGCAACTGCCAGAAACACAGGGAAAGCATTAATTAGGGTGACCAGACGTCCTCCGTGAAAAAGACGTTCAAATCAGTGAATAAAAAGTATAAAATAAATACACAATATTTTGTATGTAGTCACGTGATATGTTGCAGCAAAGTGCTGTCCCATTCATATTCACACCAGTTCAAGCCCTCACAGCCTCTCACACTCAGCCACTTAGCAGCTGACGTCAGTGAGTGCCTGAGGGTTCAGGGCTTGAGGGTTTAGGGTGGAGATTGGAATTGACCCGTCCTCTTTTTCACAAACTCAAATCTGGTCACCCTACGTTAATGTCCTGATGTAATCAAACCGCTTCTTAAATGTGTAACATGTTTTCATTCACCCGAAACTAAGAATGTTTTCCTTCGCTCAGAAAAAGCTATTTATATCTACATAGGGAGGTTTCTACAGCAGCAGAGTCCCAAACACTGAGCCCTCAAACCCTGAACCCTCAAACCCTGAGCCCTCAAACCCTCAAACCCTGAGCCCTCAAACCCTCAAGCCCTGAACCCTCAAGCCCTGAACCCTCAAGCCCTGAACCCTCAAACCCTCAAACCCTGAGCCCTCAAACCCTGAGCCCTGAACCCTCAAACCCTGAGCCCTCAAGCCCTGAACCCTCAAACCCTGAGCCCTCAAACCCTGAGCCCTCAAGCCCTGAACCCTCAAGCCCTGAGCCCTCAAACCCTCAAACCCTGAACCCTCAAACCCTGAGCCCTCAAGCCCTGAGCCCTCAAGCCCTGAGCCCTCAAACCCTGAGCCCTCAAACCCTGAGCCCTCAAGCCCTGAGCCCTCAAACCCTGAGCCCTCAAGCCCTGAACCCTCAAGCCCTGAGCCCTCAAACCCTCAAACCCTGAACCCTCAAACCCTGAGCCCTCAAGCCCTGAGCCCTCAAGCCCTGAGCCCTCAAACCCTGAGCCCTCAAACCCTGAGCCCTCAAGCCCTGAACCCTCAAGCCCTGAGCCCTCAAGCCCTGAGCCCTCAAACCCTCAAACCCTGAGCCCTCAAACCCTGAGCCCTCAAGCCCTGAGCCCTCAAACCCTGAGCCCTCAAACCCTGAGCCCTCAAACACTGAGCCCTCAAACCCTGAGCCCTCAAACCCTGAGCCCTCAAGCCCTGAACCCTCAAGCCCTGAGCCCTCAAACCCTCAAACCCTGAGCCCTCAAACCCTGAGCCCTCAAGCCCTGAACCCTCAAGCCCTGAGCCCTCAAACCCTCAAACCCTGAACCCTCAAACCCTGAGCCCTCAAACCCTGAGCCCTCGACCCCTGAGCCCTCAGGGACTCACTGACGTCACCTGCTAACTGGTGTGAGAGACGCTGTTGTGTGGATTTATTTTATACTTTTTATTCCCCGATTTGAACGTCTTCCAGGCTCTTTCCTCACAAGATGAGTCATGTAAAATAGTCATATAAAATAAGTCATATAAAATCTATTTACTTGTTTTTGTCAAAACAGCTTCAATAACAAAACGAAATGTTTGCTGAATAAATCTGTGTAAAAAAAATATTATATATAATTTATGCTTGCATTCCTCTGATTTCATGCGTTTTATGTTCCATCTTTAATCCTTAATGTTGTTGTGTAAATGTTATTATGATCATAGTATTGATAAGCCCCAACGTTACTGGTGTTTTCATTATTACTTGTTAATGTTTTGATGCAGCACACATCTTCTTTATATTAATGACTTTATAGAATGACTTTGTTGTTGTAAACATAACTGTTGCTGCTCTAGAAACAATATTTAGTTCAATTCAAATTATAAATAACTTCTAATTGGATTCTGAATTTATTGTTTTAAAACATTTTAGAAACATGCGGAATCATGAGGAAGAACTAAGTATTGGTAAGAGTAGCCCCGAGTATTAATACAACCCGAAAGAAACCATCCCTCCCTGCAGGCCGTAGTTCTCCGACTGATTTCATTCATGTAGTCGGTTGCAACCTTCAAACCACGAGATGACACAGCGTCACGCTTTAGATCCAGAGCGTTGGCTAACTACAGACAGTAGCGAAATATGATCAGAATCCTAATGCATAACACTGTTCAACAATGATGTTAATGGAGAGGACAGAGCTGACATAAGTGGTTTTAAGTTTAATGAAGTTAAACACAGCGCTCACAGATTGATCTAAATATGTGAGCCTTTAAAGCAGCTGTGGAAACAGACACTAAAGCTGAA
Source organism: Myoxocephalus aenaeus (assembly GCA_038501785.1). NCBI lineage: Eukaryota > Metazoa > Chordata > Actinopteri > Perciformes > Cottidae > Myoxocephalus > Myoxocephalus aenaeus. The sequence continues at coordinate 2,832,639 of JBAMJR010000038.1, read as the reverse complement.
GTGGCTCCTCTCTGTGGAAAAAGTGATCATTTCCGTCCTCTACCATGGAAGAAGTAAACAGTTCTGCTGTGTGTACATGTTGTGGGAGTAACACAAAATTTCACGACGGAAATTCTTTACATTGATTTTGTGCTTTGTGTTTGGTGTGAACATAAGCGTCACCCACACGGATCCAGAGAGCAGACCGAGGAAGGCCCACTACCTTTCCACTTTAACCACTGTTTTATTGAAATAGTATGGTTTTTGTGTATGTTAAGCATTAATCTGGTGTTGCAACAAGTATTTGGTAGCACTGATTTCATGGCTTTTTATTTGAGACCAATCTCAAAATGACATGCTATGAATCTCACCCATTAGTATTGCTGTGTTTATGGTCTGGACAGTTTCTTTTTGCGATATCTCTAAAAACTATTGCCGGATCTCATGTACGCAATTTGTTCTTCTTCTTTTATAGCAGTTTTAGTAGTTAAATACGACACTGATCATTGGCATATTCCAGACTGTGATAATGCCCCGAAACACATCCTGCTTCAGTTCTGTCCCTTGAGGCAAATACTTTGCAGACATGTCAGCCTTCACAGTGACCATACAACACTGAAATACACACAAAGGAACACTCAAATCCCATCACACTATCTTTTTATAAGAGCGGTTGAAGGATCAGTTCCCTAAAACCTCTCTGTGGTCACAGCTGCACCCACACACGACACCTGAGGGATGGAACCAAACCCCACCGACACAGCGCCTCGGCAAAGAAAGCGGACAGAGCGTTCCATGCAGTCAGGTGTTCCATCCAAGAAGAACACCTGACTGCACACTACTGGAAGCCATGGCCACAGACCTTGTACTGTCTGACCACATGACCGCCTTAAACGTTCATCGTTGTCCAGAGAGGCTGATGAAAACTGATATATCAGGACTTATTAACACTGATCAAATATATTTATAATTCTTATTTAAAAATATATTTTCTTTAATACTGACTATTTTCCATCTGAATATAAAATAGATACAACATGTCCAAACATTGCCGTCATATCAGTTGCACAGCTCTAATGTCTATCAGACTGCAGAACACACATACTAATGACGGTAACATCAAACATCGTCTTGTGTACTGCATGCTTCCTGCAACACGCTTTTTATTTGGCCGAATCAAACAAACTTTAACCAAATTAAATGGTACGCTTTGAATACGCAGAAAGCAGCCACCTGTAATTCTTTCCTTTCAACAAAGGCTGGAAGCTTAGGGTTTAAAGTTCTAACCATTAACCACAACGCCCTCCAGTTTACTAAGAACCGTTGGTGCATGTTGGCACACAGCTCTTTCCCTTGTCGCTCTACTGTCTCATTAGTAAAGGCACAACATGCAAGAGTACAGAAGCTGAGGCCAGGTTATAAACCTATGCATACTTTCTTTGAAGGAAACAGAGTCTGGGAGCTGCCCTGTAGAAGGCTCTGGACCGGATGATGCACATGTTTGACTTGGGGTGGAGAGGAGGCTGGATGAGGGAATGAGGAACAACAAGATGTTGGGGTGCCCAATACGTCGATCGCGATCTACCGGTCGATCGCGGAGGTAGTGCGGTAGATCGCATGCCATAAAAAAAAAAATATATATATATATATATATATATATATATAAAAAAAAAAAGAAATATATATATATATATATATATATATATATATTTCTTTTTTTTATATATATATATATATATATATATATATATATATATTGTATGAGTATTTAATTTATTTGTTATGATGTTCAGATTCAAAAAACCCCGATGAATTACGGCCCACAGATTGTAGCAACCTCGCCCGGACAAGGGAAACCGGGGCACCCTCCCGGAGCCAGACCCAGGAGGGGAGCTCGTCAGCGAGCGTCTGGTGGCCGGGCTTTCGCCCATGGGGCCCGGTCGGGCTCAGCCCGAAAAAAGATCATGGACCAGCAACCCTGTGGACTCACCACCCGCAGGGGGAAGCATCGGGGTCGGGTGCTATGTAGACCGGGCAGCGGGCCAGGCAGGAGACCTGGGCGAGCCGATCGCCGGCAGCATAGACTAGCTCTAGGGACGTGGAACGTCACCTCGCTAGCGGGGAAAGAGCCGGAGCTGGTGCAGGAGGTGGAGCGGTACCAGCTAGATATAGTTGGGCTCACCTCCACGCACAGCACGGGCTCTGGAACCAAGCTCCTGGAGAAGGGTTGGACTTTGTCCTTTTCTGGAGTTGCCCAGGGTGAGAGGCGCCGGGCGGGAGTGGGGATACTCACGAGCCCCCGGCTGAGCGCCGCTATGTTGGAGTTTTCCCCGGAGAACGAGAGGGTCGCCTCCCTGCGCCTACGGGTTGCGGGGAGTAAGGCTCTGACTGTTGTTTGTGCTTATGCACCGAACAGCATTTCAGAGTATCCGGCCTTCTTGGAGTCGGTGGGAGGGTCCTGGAAAGGGCCCCGCCTGCCGACTCCATAGTTCTCCTGGGAGACTTCAACGCTCACGTGGGCAATGACAGAGCAACCTGGCGGGACGTGATTGGGAGGAACGGCTTGCCCGATCTGAAGCTCTGAAGGCGAAGCTCTCCATTTACTGGTCGGTCTACGTTCCAACCCTCACCTATGGTCACGAACTCTGGGTCGTGACCGAAAGAACGAGGTCTCGGATACAAGCGGCCGAAAATGAGCTTCCTCCGTAGAGTGGCCGGGCTCAGCCTTAGAGATAGGGTAAGGAGCTCGGACATCAGGAGGGAGCTTGGAGTCGAGTCGCTGCTCCTTCGTGTCGAAAGGAGTCAGCTGAGGTGGTTCGGGCATCTAGTCAGGATGCCTCCTGGACGCCTCCCATTAGAGGTTTTCCAGGCACGTCCAACTGGTAGGAGGCCCCGGGGAAGACCGAGGACACGCTGGAGGGATTATATCTCCCGGCTGGCCTTGGAACGCCTCGGGGTCCCCCAGGATGAGCTGGAAAGTGTTGCGGGTGAGAGGGAAGCCTGGGTCGGCCTGCTGAACCTGCTGCCACCGCGACCCGACCCCGGATAAGCGGTCGAAAATGGATGGATGGATGGATGGATGTTCAGATGTTCAGATCTTGTTACTCAAATACATTTGAAGTTCAAATTCCAACATTGAGTTATTATTTTTAATTTGCTATAGGAAATAGTCATTAGATTAGTCGATTAATCAAAAAATTAGTCTATATATTAGTCGATTATGAAAATAATCGTTAGTTGCAGCCCTAGAGTCAGCCTTTTCCCACATGAAAAATATTAAGTCCGTTCCACCATGACTGATGACCATTTAGTCTGCCTGAGGCTGGCTAGCAGCAGCTACTGTCCGGACTATGCAACCCTGCTGGTTCCATTCAGTGAAGTCATCAGAGTGAAATGTAATGACCAAAGATTTACAGAATTGTATTGTGTCATAAGGGTTCATGCAGTTATGCAAGGTACGCCAATATTGTAAACATAAAATATACTCGGTCTATTTATACACACTTGCTGTCTTGTATGTATGTATGTATGTATGTATGTATGTATATCATTATTAATGTAGGTAGATCTTTTTGACTTGGTCATTTTAAAAGTAGCTCGCGAGCCAAAAAAGTGTGGGCACCTAGTTTATCTGGTGGGAGAAAGAAAGCCAATTGGGTTTCTTTTGTTTAGGACTGGTGTAATCTGGGTTGAAATGGCAGATGATCTGACCAAGAGGGAAGATGAAGAGAGCTCAGAGTACGCAACCTCGGGGAACACCTTGTGTGATGGTAAAGGGACATTTCCACTCCGACCATTACGTCAGATCATTCACCCTTTCACACTCATTCATACTATGCAAAGTGCCACCTGCCCATCAGGACCCTAAACTAATTCATACACCAATGGGAACACGTTGGAGTTCAGTGCCCAAGGACACGTTTGAAGTCCAGCTCTCTTGATCGGTTGAGGTAGGAGCTGACACCGAGGCCTTCAAGGCTGGAGCGCAGGATGTTGTGGTTGACGGTAGTGAAGGATACCATCAGATCAAGGAGGATGAGGATGTTAAGTGCTCTGGTGTCAGCAGAGACGATGACATAGAAAACGGGACTGGAGGAGTTCAAAAAGGTTTTTAGAGTGCAGGTGGGTTGGAGGCGTTTGAGGGTTTTTAAGAGGAAGGGAAGGTTGGAGATTGACAGGTGTGGTTAAGGCAGGATGGTTTTAAACCAGGATGTTTAAGGGTTGAGTGACAGCAGCAGTTTTGAAGGAAGCTGACACTTCCATGGGACAGTGAGGAATTGAAGAGATGGGCATTCTTCTAGGCAAAGAGACAGTGTGTTTGATCTTCAGGTACGGTGAGGGCTGATTCCAGGAGGAGAGCACAAGAGATCATATCTGAGAGTTGCAGGAGATTGATAGATTTTGTGTTTCAGAAGGATATTTCTCCAACGAGTTTGGGGATGGAATAGTGAACTGAGGACGTTATCATCAGACAGAGGACATTGGGACGGTTGGATGTTGAGTGCCGGTAGATCGACAGAGCAGAGCAGGTCGAGGATATGGCTTCTGACATAGGTGTAAAGTGAAGTGCTGAGTGAGGAGGTATGATTACACTTTCCATTATTAGAAACACTTCTACTGTAGAACTTTTGAAGTTGCTAGTTACAGACCTGCAAACTCATGAGGGGTGAAAAAGGTGACACCAGCGGGGGGAGGGGGCAGTGGCGGGCGAGTCAGTGCCGAACAGCGTCACTCGTCGAGAAGCTGACAAACTATGATCGTTATGGGTTTTATTTCTTCTTTTGGCAATACCCAAGTGTACAAATATATATATATATATATATATATATATATATATATATATATATATATATATATATATATATATATATATATATATATATATATATATATATATTAGTGCTGTCATATTAGCGCGTTATTAACAGCGTTAACGCAAACCAATTTTAACGCCGTCAATTTTATTAACGGCGTTAACGCATTTTAATTTTGCAATTTTTTTTTTTCGCGAGCACCACGCCGGATGTAGCTCAACCGGAAGCAAAACAATAGGCACGCCGTTTGGGCTTGGAAGCTAGGCTAACGTTACGGTTTGAAATGAATGAATGGTGAGCGCGATACGGCAAAATGAATGATATTCAGTGAACTGCGAACAGGTGCGCGTGCCAGAAGGGAGCGCGAGTGAACACATTGAACACAGCAGGAGAGAACGCAACGTTAGCCAGCTAGCTAAAGCTCTGGTGGAAAATTATTAGCTTATGCCGTGTTCACACCGGACTGACAAGGCAGAAGGTAAAGTGGTCCACCGTTCTATCAATAAGCAGACCTGCCAACCTGTAGAGAGAGAGCGGGGAGGAGGACACTTCATCGCGCGGGGGGGGGGGGGGGGGGGGGGTGTAGCAGTGGTGTGTAGCATGCCGTGAACTTACATTTACGTTGAGATCGGTCGACCAATGACAGTCCTCTACAGTCAGAGCTTGCGCAAGAAGGTGGTACGTGAGGGAGATACCATTTCCAAAACTTGTAAGGGGGTAATAACTATTTTCCCGGACGTAGCAAAATCCCGGACGTTTTTGGAATCCCTGCCGGACGCTTTTTTTAGGTCTCGAAAAGAGGACATGTCCGGGAAAAAGAGGACGTCTGGTCACCCTAAGTTATGGCACTAATAACGGGAGTAAAAAAACAGGACAGAATGGAAAGGTACACATTGATCTATTGTTTTGCATAATGCAGCGTACAACCACAGAATGAAGATGTGTTACATTACGCATATTTAACATGAAATATCCACGTGCTGTAATCACAGATAAGTGTTTGGGTGCAAAAGCATTGAGGGGAAGCCACTGGCTAATCCAGCTAAAGTATGCGCTTCAGGCCTCTTTTTCAGAGCCAGCCAGTCACCCAGTCATCCAGCCAGCCACTTGGCCAACCAGCCAGCCGGCCCAGAGTGCCCTGCTGCCACTTAAGAATCATGGGAAAAGAATGTTCTTAGCTCTTTTCTGTCCTGATTATATCAGATGTGGAGGAAATGGAGGGACCCTGGGTGGATGCCAGCCCAGCCAAACCCCGGGGAAAGGAGGGGGGAGAGGGAGGTGGTGAGTTGGAGGGAGCAGAGCAAGGCGAAAAAGGGGAGATGAGAGAGAGAAGAGGGAGATGGGGAAAGGGGAGAAGGGAGAAATATGGGCACATGGAGTTGAGGATCTCCAGGGATCAGATGGTGGGAAGGGGAGCGCTGTGATTCATCAAGAACAGGGAAAGGCCTGATCCCTGGGTCTCAGGATGGACGCAGAGTGGGCCGTTGGTTGTGACCCAGAGAGGGACAGATGGTAAATGACATGACAAGACTTTATTTTTAGGCTTGGGGACATGTTGCCCTTATCAAGTCAGCCTTGCCCATAACATCCTGCCCAGAGAAAGAGAGCTCAAGAGGCAGACGTTGGTGTAGAAAGCTAATGGAAGACGTGACTAATCATAAGATCTATGATACGACTATAGTCAGCAGTAACCATGCCAACAACCTTGAGTGTGTTTCTTATAATGATACTGTCTCTCCGGCATAAAGACCCATGGCCAAAACTCGTTTAAAGCGTGCAGTCATACAGCTTTAATAATTAGCCACCAGTAATGTAATACAATGCAGTCTAGCTGAGTGGGAGCAGCATTGGAAATGGTGTATTGAGTTGAGTTGAGTAATATCAATATCGAAAATGGACACTGCAACAATACATTACGCTTCTCTACTATTTAAGTGCAGAGTGGTTTCTTTATGTAATTGCTTGCTTTTTGTAAAATTATATCTTTGCTTTGGCAAGGTCACCCTGCATTAAAGGATACGACATCTGTTCTGTAGTGTATTAATTCTGAACCATTCCTATGAAAAGATGCCTTTCTCTAAATAGTTTTCCGACTTCTACCGCGTCTGTGGTTTTCTCCCTTAACCCTGTTTGTTCTGACTTAAGATGTTATACTATTTAAAACAAGTCATTAATGTAACGTTTCAGTTTGAACCAATCTATATCTATAGCCCTGCTTGTGGTTCTGTGAGGCTGTATGAGGGCATCAGGGCTAAATGCCACAGTCAGCCCTTAGTTTAGCATGTGCTAATTAGCACTAAACATAAAGCACAGCTGAGATGGATAGGAATGCTATTAGTTCTGCAGATGTTTGGTCATAAACCAAAGTATTGAGCAAATGGAAATTGTGACCTGATGATGCCGCAAGATTGAAAGTCAGGAGATCACCAATGACCTTCATCCTCGTGTATCATGAATGTCTGTTTGGAATGTAATGGCAATTCAGTCAACAGTTGTCAAGATATCTCAACATGCAACTTGGTAACATGGTAAAAAGATACCTGCAAACATGTTAGCATTGACATTGTTTTAGTGTTAGCATGTTGGTGTTAGACTTACCAACCTTAACCCTTCAGGGTCTTCTTAAATGCACCTTTTAAAGTCACTTGCATATGAGATATATACTCATGTGTTACATCAACAAATGCAGAATAATATGGCCCTAAAGATGAAAAATGTAAGCTTGATTTGTGAAATTCTTCATTTCTCTTGTGAAAACATAACTTTACTCATGTGGACGAACTGTTTTGTTGCTTGAAATTGGTTTACAAAAGGTCTTAGGTTCACAAATGCAGTGGGATATATGAATACAATGGTAGATACATGTAAATAAATGTATAAAACCAAATTTTGTATTATCTAGTGTTATCTGTCACTACTTTTATCAAAAGGAGAGAGGGACTGAGATAAAATGGGACTGAGAAATGACTTCATACTACAGACCAAGCTTCATGGGGTGTGTGCAAATGAAACTCCAAAGTCTGGCGCATCCACCAACATCTGATTCTTATTTCTGTGCCGTTTGTTCGCGGAGCTATTAATATGTTCTATTAAGCTTTTTCTATATGTTTGAGCCTTGCGTCCACAACAAAACTGCATTTCAAGTCCCTGAAAACTGAGCTTTGATAATTCACCAGGGAACATGTTCAGGATCTCCATCTCCAGTAGTAGTCAGAGTGTATCTCTTTTGGAAGCATCACACATGAGGCAACATGTTGTGTAATGGTGGCATATATATCCATTAAAAGGCTCCTTATGTCGCAGCCTCAACCCCACCAGACAGACAGGAGTTGCTGGATAGTCCCATGATGAGCTGTTCGGATCCCGCTTACAGGCCACCATGGCTCATGGAGGAAGCGGGTGAAGAAACACTCCTTCTAGAGCCCAGCTGGACTACAGCTGCAGCATCACCGACAGCAAGATGCTCAACTCCATGCCAGTGTAGTACTTCCTCATTTTCAAGCGTAACAAATACTCTTTAAAAATATGCATTACTGACAATCAATAATTGTCTTCCAACGCTCGATCATCGAGGAGAGTTAGTGATGGTATCCCAGGACGACATTTGTCAAACTCAGGGTTTGGACGCATGGAGTTCCGAGGCAGCTTTCCCATGGGCTGAAGAGAAGATGGAGAAGCTATAAACTGTGGCACTGTAAGTGGTGCGTCTACAAGGTATAATGTATGCAAGCTATGTGGTTGTCGCGTTGGGATTCCTCCATATGAGGAGAATCCAGAGGTGGTATGGTCGCTTCTGCCTTGATCCAGCAATGCACAAAAGGCAAATGCTGACCATCTCTCCCTGCAATTTGGCCTGGCATACTGGAAAACCCTGGAGAACAGGAACATCCTCCATCCCTCCCCATACACTGTCTGCAACTGTCCACCATACTGAAATATGGTAGGGTAATAACTATTTTCCCGGATGTAGCAAAATCCCGGACGTTTTTGGAATCCCTGCCGGACACTTTTTTTAGGTCTCGAAAAGAGGACATGTCCGGGAAAAAGAGGACGTCTGGTCACCCTAACCAATACAAACATTAGTTTTGCAGAATGAGTGTGTTAGGGGAGAAGGATGCAGCCATTGTTAAACAGCTGGATTGAAATGCAGCTGGAACTGGTCGTGGCTAAAACTGGAAGGCAAGGTCTCAATAAAAGGGCAAGAGGTGTCCTTTCATCTAGGAGATGTATTCTCCAAAATCAACAGGCAGGGATTCGCCAGATGCATTCTCTGCATCAAAGATATAAATGATGCTAACAAAGGCAGCCATGCTCTCCCTTACCACATTGTGCCTCATATACTGTAAATGTTAGACCAGTGACAGGCTGGCATGAAATGGCTTGCATAATACTTAGTAAGGAGGCCATAATCATTTTTGACTCATGGCTGAAGTTAAGTTTCTCCAGCTCTCCCCAGGTTGGCAAAAAAAGCATCTCAAAATGCATCAGATTGATGCTTTAAAATATGGAATATTTAAATGTTTCTTACGGGGGAGCATGCCCCCGGACCCCCTAGAGGGGTAATATCCTTCTCACCTTTTTCACCCCTGACCCGTTTTCATGCCTGGTGCACTCTATAATTTTATTTTGTAAACCCTTGTTTACCTGAAATGTGCAGTGATTTTATACCGCCCTGTTTGGCAGTTGTTTTTCAATAAAATAAAGCAAGCCAATCCACTTTCATTTATTAATCGCGATTAAATATTTTAATCGTTTGACAGCACTAATATATATATATTAGTGCTGTCAAACGATTAAAATATTTAATCGCGATTAATCGCAATTTTTGCTCTTATCAACATGAAAAAGTGGATTGGCTTGCTTTATGCAAATGTTTTATATTTGATTGAAAAACAACTGCCAAACAGGGCGGTACAAAATAAAATTATAAAGTGCACATTTCAGGTAAAGAAGGGCGAGAGAGAGAGAGAGAGAGAGAGAGAGAGAGAGCTGTGAACATAGCAGTCAAAGAAATGGGCTGTGACCCCGAGGTAGTTGTGATTACTGAGGGACGTCCAGTAATCACCAGTGAGCGCGACTGCTCTTGTCTTCTCCAATGCCTGCTGTACCTTAGCCTTCTCAGTTTCGTGCAACTTCTGAACGTGTCTTGTAATGGTGGCTCTCGAAGGCAATTCGTATATATATATATATATATATATATACATATATACACACACATACATACATACACACACACACACACACTACCGTTCAAAGGTTTCGGGTCACCCAGACCCACCCAATTTTCAGTTTCTTCGCAATTTCCTGCATGGAATATCCTTCATTTCTAAGAACAAGAACAGACTGGAGAGTTTCACATGAAAGTTCTCTTTTTCTGGCCATTTTGAGAGTATAATGGAACCCACACATGTGATGCTCCAGATACTCAACTAGCTCAAAGGAAGGCCAGTTGTATAGCTTCTCTAACCAGCATCACTGTTTAAGCTGTGCTAACATAATTGCACAAGAGTTTTCTAATCCTCCATTAGTCTTCTATGTGATGAGCAAACACAATGTACCATTAGAACACTGGAGTGATAGTTGCTGGAAATGGGCCTCTATACACCTATGTAGATATGTCATTAAAAACCAGACGTTTCCACCTAGAATAGTCATTTACCACATTAACAATGTGGTAAACAATGTGTATTTCTGATTCATTTAATGTTATCTTCATTGAAAAAAACAGTGCTTTTCTTTGAAAAATAAGGACATTTCTAAGTGACCCCAAACTTTTGAACAGTAGTGTGTGTGTGTGTGTGTGTGTGTGTGTGTGTGTGTGTGTGTGTGTGTGTGTGTGTGTGTGTGTGTGTGTGTGTGTGTATGTATAATGTATTTTGTAGACTTAATACTTACAATACTGCTGTACTATACTGAATATTGTTTTGCTACTACTACATTTCACTTCATAATATTACACTTATATGCCATAATATGTATAATGTACCAGCCTTTTTATTTTAACCATATTGTCATACTGTTATACCACTTTACTTTGAGGAGACGTCACTGTGAGTCTAGAACACTGGAATAATGTTTCCGCCAGGTAAACCTGAACATGCACACCTCTCTCTGTGCGACAGCGATTATAACCGCATAGCTATAACTAATATATATATATATATATATATATATATATATATATATATATATATATATATATATATATATATATATATATATATACATACACACACACACACACACACACACACACACACACACACACAGGACTGTCTCAGAAAATTAGAATATTGTGATAAAGTTCTTTATTTTCTGTAATGCAATCAAAAAAACAAAAATGTCATGCATTCTGGATTCATTACAAATCAACTGAAATATTGCAAGCCTTTTATTCTATTAATATTGCTGATTATGGCTTACAGCTTAAGAAAACTCAAATATCCTATCTCTAAATATTAGAATATTTCCTCAGACCAAGTAAAAAAAAAGATTGATAACAGCAAAACAAAATCAAACATTAGAAAATGTCCATTAATGCACTCAGTACTTGGTTGGGAATCCTTTTGCACGGATTACAGCATCAATGCGGCGTGGCATGGAGGCAATCAGCCTGTGGCATTGCTGAGGTGTTATGGATGCCCAGGATGCTTCAATAGCGGTTTAGCTCATTTGCATTGTTGGGTCTGGTGTCTTTCAGCTTCCTCTTCACAATACCCCAGAAATTCTCTATGGGGTTCAGGTCAGGGGAATTGGCAGGCCAATCGAGGACAGTAATGCCATGGGCAGTACACCAGTTACTGGTGGTTCTGGCACTGTGGGCAGGTGCCAGATCATGCTGGAAAATGAAATCCTCATCTCCATAGAGCTTTTCAGCAGACGGAAGCATGTAGTGCTCTAAAATCTCTTGGTACACAGCTGCATTTACTGCCGTATTCCCATGGTCAACCACTTCTGAACTCAAGACAACGGAAGAAGCGTCTGACTTGGGCTATGGAAAAGAAGCACCGGACAGTTGCAGAGTGGTCCAAAGTCCTCTTTTCAGACGAAAGCAAGTGTTGTATTTCATTTGGAAGTCAAGGCGCCAGAGTCTGGAGAAAGGCTGGAGAGGAGCAAAATCCAAGTTGCTTGAAATCCAGTGTGAAGTTCCCACAGTCAGTGATGGTTTGGGGAGCCATGTCAGCTGCTGGTGTTGGTCCACTGTGTTTCATCAAGTCCAGAGTAAATGCAGCTGTGTACCAAGAGATTTTAGAGCACTACATGCTTCCGTCTGCTGAAAAGCTCTATGGAGATGAGGATTTCATTTTCCAGCATGATCTGGCACCTGCCCACAGTGCCAGAACCACCAGTAACTGGTGTACTGCCCATGGCATTACTGTCCTCGATTGGCCTGCCAATTCCCCTGACCTGAACCCCATAGAGAATTTGTGGGGTATTGTGAAGAGGAAGCTGAAAGACACCAGACCCAACAATGCAAATGAGCTAAACCGCTATTGAAGCATCCTGGGCATCCATAACACCTCAGCAATGCCACAGGCTGATTGCCTCCATGCCACGCCGCATTGATGCTGTAATCCGTGCAAAAGGATTCCCAACCAAGTACTGAGTGCATTAATGGACATTTTCTAATGTTTGATTTTGTTTTGCTGTTATCAATCTTTTTTTTTACTTGGTCTGAGGAAATATTCTAATATTTAGAGATAGGATATTTGAGTTTTCTTAAGCTGTAAGCCATAATCAGCAATATTAATAGAATAAAAGGCTTGCAATATTTCAGTTGATTTGTAATGAATCCAGAATGCATGACATTTTTGTTTTTTTTAAATTGCATTACAGAAAATAAAGACCTTTATCACAATATTCTAATTAAAATTATAATTTTCTGAGACAGTCCTGTGTATATATATATATATATATATATATATACACAGGACTGTCTCAGAAAATTATATATATATATATATATATATATATATATATATATATACAATGTAAAGGACCTCTGAGATTGTAAGGTATTTTAATAGTTTATTCCTTTTGTTTGTCTTTTATTTTAGTCCGTTTTGTTACTGCAGTCGGTGCGCTCTTATTTTGAAGGAACAAAAAACGGAAGTTAAGTAAGAAACGGAAGGGAAATGAAAAGATGCCATAACAACGGAAAAGTGATAAAAAAGGTTACGGATCTGTTAGTTTAGCACCTGGCTGATATGGGCATAAGGTTTGTACCTGTTCAAGTTCATTTTTGAGAAAATATTGTTTTAGATTGTTACGTTTTTTTTTTTTTTTTGTGTCAGAGTTTAAGCTAATCAACTGCTATTTCCGTTTTTCTTTATAGTTCTTACGGTGAGTTCAATAAAATTACGAACCATCAGTTAAAGACTCCAGACTATAATTCAGCCGGGGATGCTACACATAATATTACACTTATATGCCATAATATGTATAATGTACCAGCCTTTTTATTTTAACCATATTGTCATACTGTTATACCACTTTACTTTGAGGAGACGTCACTGTGAGTCTAGAACACTGGAATAATGTTTCCACCAGGTAAACCTGAACATGCACACCTCTCTCTGTGTGACAGCGATTATAACCGCATAACTATAACTAATATATATATATATATATATATATATATATATATATATATATATATATATATATATATATATATATATATATATAGTATAAAGTATACAATTAGTGAACAAAAAAAGCAAGATAGCTCAGAGGAAATGTTATATATATATCAGTGTTTCCCCTAGGTTTACAGCTTCAGGGGGGGGGGGCGGCACGGCGGCGGCGACACCAACACAAACACTTAAAGCAGTGGTTCTCAAACTTTTTCTATAAATAACTTCATTTTGTGACTCCATCTGTGCTTTTATAAATAACAGAATAAAGAAAATTGCAATCACTTTCAAGTAAATCAGATTGCTCCATCAGACATTTTTTTATTTTTAAATTACAATCACTTAGAACAATGAAAATAAAGTTATATCTGTGCAAAAAAATAACTAATATTTAGTTACTACTAAATAGCTCATTGTGGAAAACAATAAGCTATTTTTTTTTTGCCAAACGAAACAGAATGAGTGCAGATATGTGAGCATCAGGTTGCATCAGTATTAGTGGAGCAGTGAGCCTCTACACATCTTTATAAACAGGGTTGTAGATTTGATACAATTCATGCTCAACGTTGATCTGAGATCTGTTTTCTGTTTTGAGAGACGCAGCAGCAGGAAGGACGTCACGGAGACTTCTGGCAAAGAGCCAAAAGTCGGCGAGTCGCTATGCGCATGAGCAGCGTAACCTGTTAACGGCATAACGTAAACATTTACCCGAAAGTACAGGCTTTTCTCCATGTATTTATTAATGACTTAGTTTTATATCCATGTACTTTGTACTTTTGTAATATGTGAAGCCAGCAGCTCATTGTTGGTACAAGACACGAGCACTTTGTCTCTTTCACCTGAGCATGAGAGCTGCTCCGGGTTCAGAGAGCTGCTCCGGTGCTCCTCACATGAGAGCTGCTGTTGCCATCTTCACCCTGGGAGCGTTTAAAACGCAGATATAGGTCTGCTTTTCACGCGACATATTTTTTGACGCTCTCTGTCCGCTGCTGTGTGCTCAGTGCTCACCTGTCTGTGCGTGCGCACGTGTCTGCACGAATCAGGGCGGAACTCCGCTGTGCGCGACGCAGAGCAGAGGAGAAGTGTTAACGCCACCATTTAGAGACAGAAATGACAAGCTGTGTGTAGATAAGATCAATAAAATACGGCCGTTTAGTTTAATAACAGAACAAGGTGTAGACCGGTTCTATAGGAAAGAGAAACTTAAATGACGACTTGTGATCTGGCGCTGTCGAGAAAATTACAGGGGGGCGGAGGGTTTTTTCAGGGGGGCGCCCCGCCCCCCTATTATAACGGTAGGGGAAACCCTGTATATATATGCATAACTATATAGATTATAATTAATTGGAGGATATACTATTTTCTACACGTAGATCTTAAACCCTTAAATATAAACAGGAGCCGGCCACCCTATGGAGGAAACTCATTTCGGCCACTTGTTTTTTAATTAAAATACAAGTTGGATAAAATCTCCATTGTCCTCTCCTTCTATGTAGTCAGGTGTCGGTAGGTAGAACCTCAGAGCCGCTGACTCGCCGCTCTCCTGGCTGACGTCACACGCTGCCACGGACTCTCCGCTGCCAGTAATCTCACTCGCTGTCTCTCCAACAACGTTAGCTAACGTGATAGCTTGCTATTAAAAAACTGGTGGGAGGGAAATGAAGCCGCTGTAGACATCTTAACGCTGATTGGCCAAGACTCGACACAAAGATCTTCTATTTGCGAAGAGCCCAACTCTTTTTTTTTCGTGTCTCACTCTGATCTCAGAAACGCTGGGCGAGTTGACCCCCTCCCCCCCCCCCCAAAAAATAAACTCTTCGGATCTACACGATTCACGTGGATGACATATTTTCATTTCAAAACGGCGAATTTCGCCGAAAGGTGACAAGTTTGCAGGTATGTAGTTAGTGGGCCTTTGCTGACAATTGTTTTACCTGCTCTTTGCAAGGTAAAGAAACACTCAAACAAGAAGCTCAACATGGGTTTTATTTTCATAGCTCCCCATTTCATCTGGTAAGATAACACTGTACTGACCAAAGGAATTACTGAGGTCTGAGGGTGCCAAAAAAAAAGAAAATCCCAAGGCGCAAGAAACATTCAGACAATCAGCAGTTTAGTGAGCGATTAGCTTCTACTTTATTTAGAGGCAACAAGAGTGCACCTGAAATGTTGCTAACAACGTCTCATAGCAGGGAAAGGCACACAGCTAATAATAATAATAATAATAACAACAACAACAACAAGCACCTCTTTTCCCTGCGCAATGACGAATAAGAAGAAGAAGAAACATTTGAATTACAATAGGTCCTCCGCTCTGACTACGCCTAATTATTATCATTATTATTATGAGGGCACACAGCTGTGTTAAGTATGTGAAGTTACATCTGATGCCGTGTTGGGACGTAAACTAGGTCAGCTAAATGTAATGTAGCTGACATAGAAATATAAATCCTTTTTATTCGTCATAGTACATACATACATGAAATGTGTCCTCTGCATTTAACCCATCCTTAATGTCTTAAGGAGCAGTGGGCAGCCCTGTGAGGCGCCCGGGGAGCAATTTAGGGTTCAGTGTCTTGCTCAGGGACACTTCGACATGTGAGCTGTGGGGTGACTGGGGATCGAACCGGCTACCTTGTGATTGCGGGACGACCACTCATCCCCCTGAGCTACAGCCGCCCTTGACATTTGGGCACCATGTTACTGTCCACTTCCAACTGTATTGATACCACCACATTTCAAGATCTCAGCAATCATCTTAGTGAGCGCAATATTATCATAACTAATAGCACTGATGGCTGGAGCAACACAAATAAAAACCAAGATGTAATTATTGTTTTCCTTTAAGCGACAGCTCCCTGTAGTCCCAAATAAAAACAATGGTTTGTTATGTTATTCGTGTGGACATGTACATGTTCCCAAATATGACTTTAAATCTTTTTAATGGCTTTAATTAACTAACATGAAGGGAATTTAAAAGAATACCAAACATATATTTTAGCTGCAGATTTGGTGACGGCAGGATGGGATTTGAAGAAGAATGGACAATCTGTTCAGATGAAACACTCAACGCTTAATGATTTGCTTAGAACCAAAAACATATAGGATTCTTTTCTTTTACAGCTCAAGGAAACCTGCAGGCAGACCTCTCAGTCGTTCAAAAGTAATGAGCCAAAACGTAAAGTCTCATAAATGGCCTCATAGTGGATTAACCAGTAACATGGCCTGACTTTCCATCAGTGTTTCATACACAACTCTTTCAAAAGATGTTTAAGAGACACTCTGATAGAACAGCACATGCACCGGCCACACATCAAACCTCCTCGTGGAAGTAATCCACACATTCAGCCTGAAGAGACACGTACAGATCTAAAGTAATGACACACAGCAACACTGCTTCCCCCGTCTCAGTTAGACCACAATATAGCTTTGATGAAACAGATAAGTGGAAATTTGGGGGGGAAATATCCGCTTTTTGGAAATATATATGTATATATTTTCAAAAAGCGGCTATTTTTATTTTTTTATTTTTCAATAAAAAAAAAAAGAGGCCAAACTTTATACACAAGCAACTGTACAAACACTTGGCCTAAAGAAAAGAAGGAAAAAAAAGCAGAACAATTATTTGAATTTGACTAACTTCTTGCCACCTTTGAGTGCAGAGTACAGAGAAATGGCCTCAGGACATATTTGGTAGGACATGGGAGCCAGACGGACTTTACCTCCTGTTGATCTTGAACTGGCTTCCTGCTGGTGTGCCAAGGCCAGGGTCCCAAAGCAGGACATGGTGGAAGTTGACCGAGTGGACTCTGGCATTGACCGGAGCAGGAAGGGGACCGAGCACTGTGTGAGGAGGTTAACATGTGATGAAGAGGAGGTTAACACGATGAAGAGGAGGTTAACGTGATGAAGAGGAGGTTAACATGTGATGAAGAGGAGGTTAACACGCGATGGAGAGGAGGTTAACACGTGATGAAGAGGAATCCAACAGAGCCACGAGGACACAACAAAGTTAGCTAACGTGATAGCTTGCAAAGACACACCTGCAGCAGGGCACCTAACTGGAAGGTGTGTCTGGACAATGCTATCTCAGGTATTCAGTGGGTGTTGCTGTAAACATGCAATCCACTTCTCTGACTAGACTTGGTTTACTCACCGGAATCAAGAAGTAATGTGAGATAAAGCACAAGAGGCCAGTGGCTCATCCTGTCATGAAGCACCGGCTCATCCTGTCATGAAGCACCGGGGAGCGCCGGAGGCTGCATGGTCTTCATACTGTTTAAATACAGACATGTTCATACTGTTTAAAGACAGACATGTTCATACTGTTTAAAGACAGACATGTTCATACTGTTTAAAGACAGACATGTTCATACTGTTTAAAGACAGACATGTTCATACTGTTTAAAGACAGACATGTTCATACTGTTTAAAGACAGACATGTTCATACTGTTTAAAGACAGACATGTTCATACTGTTTAAAGACAGACATGTTCATGCTGTTTAAAGACAGACATGTTCATACTGTTTAAAGACAGACATGTTCATACTGTTTAAAGACAGACATGTTCATACTGTTTAAAGACAGACATGTTCATACTGTTTAAATACAGACATGTTCATACTGTTTAAATACAGACATTTTCATGCTGTTTAAAGACAGACATGTTCATGCTGTTTAAATACAGACATGTTCATACTGTTTAAATACAGACAACATGTTCATACTGTTTAAAGACAGACATGTTCATACTGTTTAAATACAGACATGTTCATACTGTTTAAATACAGACATTTTCATGCTGTTTAAAGACAGACATGTTCATACTGTTTAAAGACAGACATGTTCATGCTGTTTAAAGACAGACATGTTCATGCTGTTTAAATACAGACATGTTCATACTGTTTAAATACAGACATGTTCATACTGTTTAAAGACAGACATGTTCATACTGTTTAAAGACAGACAACATGTTCATACTGTTTAAAGACAGACATGTTCATACTGTTTAAATACAGACATGTTCATGCTGTTTAAAGACAGACATGTTCATGCTGTTTAAATACAGACATGTTCATACTGTTTAAATACAGACAACATGTTCATACTGTTTAAAGACAGACATGTTCATACTGTTTAAATACAGACATGTCCATGCTGTTTAAAGACAGACATGTTCATGCTGTTTAAATACAGACATGTTCATGCTGTTTAAATACAGACATGTTCATGCTGTTTAAATACAGACAACATGTTCATACTGTTTAAAGACAGACATGTTCATACTGTTTAAATACAGACAACATGTTCATACTGTTTAAAGACAGACATGTTCATACTGTTTAAATACAGACATGTCCATGCTGTTTAAAGACAGACATGTTCATGCTGTTTAAAGACAGACATGCTCATGCTGTTTAAATACAGACATGTTCATGCTGTTTAAAGACAGACATGTTCATGCTGTTTAAATACAGACATGTTCATGCTGTTTAAATACAGACAACATGTTCATGCTGTTTAAATACAGACATGTTCATGCTGTTTAAAGACAGGCATGTTCATGCTGTTTAAAGACAGACATGTTCATGCTGTTTAAAGACAGACATGTTCATACTGTTTAAAGACAGACAACATGTTCATGCTGTTTAAAGACAGACATGTTCATGCTGTTTAAAGACAGACATGTTCATACTGTTTAAAGACAGACAACATGTTCATGCTGTTTAAAGACAGACATGTTCATACTGTTTAAATACAGACATGTTCATGCTGTTTAAAGACAGACATGTTCATGCTGTTTAAAGACAGACAACATGTTCATGCTGTTTAAAGACAG
The DNA here is from genome assembly GCA_038501785.1 of Myoxocephalus aenaeus. Classification (NCBI taxonomy): domain Eukaryota; kingdom Metazoa; phylum Chordata; class Actinopteri; order Perciformes; family Cottidae; genus Myoxocephalus; species Myoxocephalus aenaeus. The sequence continues at coordinate 2,813,369 of JBAMJR010000038.1, read as the reverse complement.
ACATGTTCATACTGTTTAAATACAGACATGTTCATACTGTTTAAAGACAGACATGTTCATGCTGTTTAAAGACAGACAACATGTTCATGCTGTTTAAAGACAGACATGTTCATGCTGTTTAAAGACAGACATGTTCATGCTGTTTAAATACAGACATGTTCATGCTGTTTAAATACAGACATGTTCATGCTGTTTAAAGACAGACATGTTCATGCTGTTTAAAGACAGACATGTTCATGCTGTTTAAATACAGACATGTTCATGCTGTTTAAATACAGACAACATGTTCATGCTGTTTAAAGACAGACATGTTCATACTGTTTAAAGACAGACATGTTCATGCTGTTTAAAGACAGACATGTCCATGCTGTTTAAAGACAGACATGTTCATGCTGTTTAAATACAGACAACATGTTCATGCTGTTTAAAGACAGACATGTTCATGCTGTTTAAATACAGACATGTTCATGCTGTTTAAATACAGACATGTTCATACTGTTTAAAGACAGACATGTTCATGCTGTTTAAAGACAGACATGTTCATGCTGTTTAAATACAGACATGTTCATGCTGTTTAAAGACAGACATGTTCATGCTGTTTAAAGACAGACATGTTCATGCTGTTTAAATACAGACAACATGTTCATACTGTTTAAAGACAGACATGTTCATGCTGTTTAAATACAGACAACATGTTCATGCTGTTTAAATACAGACAACATGTTCATGCTGTTTAAATACAGACATGTTCATGCTGTTTAAATACAGACAACATGTTCATGCTGTTTAAATACAGACAACATGTTCATGCTGTTTAAATACAGACATGTTCATGCTGTTTAAATACAGACAGACATGTTCATGCTGTTTAAAGACAGACATGTTCATGCTGTTTAAAGACAGACATGTTCATGCTGTTTAAATACAGACAACATGTTCATACTGTTTAAAGACAGACATGTTCATGCTGTTTAAAGACAGACATGTTCATGCTGTTTAAATACAGACAACATGTTCATGCTGTTTAAAGACAGACATGTTCATGCTGTTTAAAGACAGACATGTTCATACTGTTTAAATACAGACATGTTCATGCTGTTTAAATACAGACATGTTCATGCTGTTTAAATACAGACAACATGTTCATGCTGTTTAAATACAGACATGTTCATGCTGTTTAAAGACAGACATGTTCATACTGTTTAAATACAGACATGTTCATACTGTTTAAATACAGACAACATGTTCATGCTGTTTAAAGACAGACATGTTCATGCTGTTTAAATACAGACATGTTCATGCTGTTTAAATACAGACATGTTCATGCTGTTTAAAGACAGACATGTTCATACTGTTTAAAGACAGACATGTTCATACTGTTTAAATACAGACATGTTCATGCTGTTTAAATACAGACAACAGTATTCACTCACACATACTGCTCTACGTTTCATTTATTGTAAGAATACCCACACTTTTCTCTCTCTTTTGAGTTGGACTTTTATTTACATATAACAGACTTTACACTCGTTTGAAACATGAGCGTGTGTCAAAGCTCATGAGCGATAGTATAATCATGTTGTCATAGAGTTGACCTGCCATAACTGATAAAGGAATATTAACGCTGACAAAGCCCAATACAAGGAGAGTTAAACTGATATAAAGTAGAGCGATGACCCACTCCACAGTGTTGCTCATATTAACAGTTGCTTTTCCAGTAATAATAACTAAAGTACAGTCACATAAACGTAACGTTACCTTCAGCGGCTCGTTGTGGATGTAACTCGTAAACTCAGTGCTATCAGGTGACGCTCGTGGTGTCAGTGACTTATCAGCTTAGAGTCGTTTCAATGTCCAAGAAGCGAAAGCTGTTTCACTTGTTCATAAAGAGGTCGGTGTTTCCCCTGATGTTTCCCCTCCGCTGTCAACACTAGCAGGGACCCTGTAGAGGAGAGATGACGCAGTAAAGCTCCAGCAGAGGGTTCCGTGGTGACACTTCCTGTTTCCGGAGTGGGCGTGGTCACGATGTCCCCACTCGCCTCGTGAGCGTGTTGTGAACAATACGCTCTTCTTCTTCTTCTGTGAGGTTTACTGGCGGGTGGCAAACCACTAGTGATGGCGAGATGAAGCCTCATGAGGCATCGAACCACTTCAGCCAATTGGTTCGAGAAAGGGTTCATTACTCGAAGCTTCATGTGCACACGACACCACCTAGTGGCCAAAAGTATAATCACAGGCAGCTGTATCTGAACCACAATGTGATGCATTGAATTGTTGTGTCTGTTATGGCTGTTGGGAATGACTGAATTACAAAAATGTATGCCCAAATAATTTCTGTAAATAAATGATCACATATGTGCATAATAAAATATGTTTTGAATGTATCCTGTGTGTGAACATTTTCCCAAAATGGTAGTGTCATATGGTAAGGCAGGTGGTGTTATGTCACTTTAGGGAAATGGCATGGGCTTAAGCAGGCAGGACAGTGAAAGTGCTTGTGGAACTAGGAAGAGAGGACTGAATATGCTTGTGGAACTTGGACAGTGATGTACAGGACAGGGGACATTTTATTCATTTTTATTCAGAAATAACAGTTTCTCAACAGTTTTTGGTTTTAAACGATTCCTTTTTTTGGACACAACCTCTCCGGCCTTTGAAAACACCCTTTCACAGGGTACAGAAGACGCTTGCCGAAGCAGTCACGTGGTACAGCCGGGTAGCGAGGCTTCGGACGTCATCATTTTTGGCTCCTCCCCTACATGAAGCAAGCCTCGATACGCGCTTCGAGGAAACGCCCCCTCCATTACTCGACACACGCTTCGAAGCGTCGGCACATCTCGTAACAACACTACAAACCACTAATTACCTAATTTAGAGAAGATAACTGAGAGCGAACCCATTTATTATAACTGTATTAGTCCCACAGTGGGGACATGTGCACAACATGTGCATATGTATGAATGATATCACAAAGCACTTACCCTGATGGCGATGAGCACACAGCTACTGCCATCTTGAGTGGGAGCTGTCAGAACTTCTCCTTTCCACAACTCTTAAGTGTTTGGACGCTCTTCTCCCGACCCTAAAATCACAAAGGCTCACTTAACTAGGGTGACCAGACGTCCTCTTTTTCCCAGACATGTCCCCTTTCGAGACCTAAAAAAAGCGTCCGGCAGGGATTCCAAAAACGTCCGGGATTTTGCTACGTCCGGGAAAATAGTTATTACCCCCTTACAAGTTTTGGAAATGGTATCTCCCTCACGTTCCACCTTCTTGCGCAAGCTCTGACTGTAGAGAGAACTGTCATTGGTCGACCGATCTCAACGTAAATGTAAGTTCACGGCATGCTACACACTAGGGCTGGGCGGTATGGCCAAAAATTCATATCACGGTAAATTCATATTTTGTAAGATTCTGGCGACGAAGTGTCCTCCTCCTCCTCTCTCTTCTCCCCCCCCCCCCCCTAGAACGAAGTGTCCTCTTTTTCACAAACTCAAACCTGGTCACCCTAACTTAACCACGAATGTAAACAAATGCAGTATTTATTTTGTATGATACAAACTCTGTCATGTTTTAATTAATGTATATGAATATGCCAAAATCAATAACGAGGGTAGTTGATTTTTCATTTGAAATCAAACATGAGATACCTACATAACTACATCTCTAAATTCCATGACTGCAGTTTAGCTATTGAAATGCTAACTACAGTGTGTGCATGGTCATGACTAAAACCTTTCATTACCATCCCCGATGAGGAGGGTGTGTCATGGCTGTTGAGTTTCTTTAAGCTGAAATAACGAATATCATAAAACCAGAACTTGACTAAATAATGTATTCTCTGCGTAGAGAACAGGCACCGAGTCGACATGAGTCTGCAAGGATGCACTGAGGATTCTATCATTCACACATATAGCATAGAAAGAGTGCGCTGCAAAGGAGCACATGCTTCAGGCTGTGGGGAAACTGGATCATCGTGGTAACATTCTGAATGTTTACGTCCTGCCTGATCCACACAAGTACTGTATCATACCGACAGGTGAAGGGTCTGTGTGCCGCTCGCTTCATACAACACTGCAGGTTCTTGTAAACCGTTCACTTAGATAGACATATACAATACAGCTGGTAATAAAACATTTGCAGGTGGTACCTATTTATTTCTAAATGTTGTATTTGTTGTGCATGAAGTGAGTGTGACACGTTTCAATATTTCCATTCCCCTATTTCATACATATGTTCCTCCTGGTGTTTCTTCTTCCATACAACTCTTCAGAAATTGCTTTTCTAGTTAACTTATATTATCTATAGATACAGATATTATATTATCTATATATTCCTCAGCAGGTCAGCATAGTTGTCATTTCACAAAAAAACAATTCAATGATTGTATTGGATGGCATACATTTCCCTGCATGAGGGTCTCTATTCTCCAGGCTGAGCCGGGGTGTGTTGTTCTCTTTAGTTGGCTCAGAGGCCACTAGAGGGCGCTCCAACTAAAGGTAAAAACTGCATAGCAATTACATAAGCTATTCACATACAATGACCCAATGTCTCGGGGAAATCAAGTCCCCAAGGGGAATCAGTGTGAGGATCTCTCCTCCAGGAGGATTTCTGTGATATTGAATGAATCCCAAACTTTGCAGGGTTCCTCTTATCCTGTCAAGAAATCCTTTTATACAATATTAAGTACTCACTAATTTTATATTTGCTGAAATCCTTGAAAGCAACAACTAAAATATGTGTTCTATTACAATGTATGCTTAGCTATTTGAGAAAAGCATTTTTTTCTACATCCTCATTCTTTTGGGATAAAAACAAAATCCACGAATACACAATAGCATCTTACAGCCCAACAATTTGTAATTTAATGTTTATTAATGAGGCCATTCTTGCTTTTGATTTGTTATATCATGCCATGTAGTCTCTACCAGCTGTAATGTGAATGTATATGTGTGAATATGCTCAGAGAAGTGATGCACTATAAATAGAGTCAGACTATAATGGCGGATGGACAGGGAGGTGGACGGGTCAAACAACATTTGCTTTTAACCAGAAGTCTTATTTTGAAGTTACATTAATGAAGTTTGTTATGCATTATCCATATGTATGTCTCATTGTTTAAGTTTTACTGAATTTATGTCCTTATTTTGAGCCCAACCATGATGTTTCCCTCAACCCTAACTCAGCTGTTTTGTTACCTAAACCCTAATTGTGGCCTTTTCACTGAAACAACGTGGTGTAAGATGAAACGTAAAAAGCCTAAAATATGTTATCATGACACACAATTATCCTGAAAATGTTGTACTACTTATACGCCTTCCCACGAGGTAACGTTGGCTTTGCCTTCCGCTCAGTTCCAGCTTCACCACATCCACTGCTACAACGCTCGCCTCATTACCTTCATTTTATCCTCACTCGTGAACAAGACCCCAAACCGGAGGTAGCAATCCATCATTTTCTGGGCAGAGAACCATGGCATCAAATTTGGATACTTACTCTCATCATGACCGTTCACACTCGCCAGCAAACCGTCCAAGATAAGTTCTGGAGGTCCATGTCTGATGAAACAAACAGAACCACATCATCTGCAAAGAACAGAGACTCAATGCATCTCCTCCCCCGGCTGGGCCTTGAGATCCATCTATGGAAATCACAACAGGCAACCCTGGAATGCATTTACTGACTTTACTGACTTTTACTGGCTTGGTACATCAGGTTAGGCTTGGTACATTAGGTTAGGCTTGGTTCACCAGGTTAGGCTTGGTTCATCAGTTTAGGCTTGGTCCACCAGGTTAGGCTTGGTACATCAGGATTAGGCTTGGTACATCGGGTTAGGCTTGGTACATCGGGTTAGGCTTGGTACATCAGGTTAGGCTTGGTACATCTGGATTAGGCTTGGTTCACCAGGCTAGGCTTGATCTACCAGTTTAGGCTTGGTCCACCAGGTTAGGCTTGGTCCTCCAGGTTAGGCTTGGTACATCAGGTTAGGCTTGGTCCATCAGGTTAGGCTTGGTACATCAGGTTAGGCTTGGTCCACCAGGTTAGGCTTGGTCCACCAGATTAGGTTTGGCCCATCAGGTTAGGCTCGGTCCACCAGGTTAGGCTTGGTACATCAGGTTAGGCTTGGTTCACCAGGTTAGGCTTGGTACATCAGGTTAGGCTTGGTCCACCAGTTTAGGCTTTGTCCACCAGGTTAGGCTTTGTCCACCAGGTTAGGCTTGGTACATCAGGTTAGGCTTTGTCCACCAGGTTAGGCTTGGTCCACCAGACACTCTTGTTTCTAACAGGACAGTCAGTAAGAAGCTTGACAGCTTGATTAGCTCCATGCCATACCTTGTGAGTCTGATGTCGTGACACATAAAGTATTTTGGTGTGTACGGTGTCATCATAGCTGATAGAAATGGCTGATAGAAAAAAAACATGGCATTAGTTGCAATATACTGGATTCATGCTTTATAAAGATGAGAAACTACTTAGAAAATATGGCAATCTATATTTTGCACATTAATCTGTGATCAATCAACAATCCATGTTGACTTCATGGGGAACGAACAGCACTGTCCTGGCTGAACGGCCGTGTTTGTTGGGCTTGGTCTTTATACTTCCTCACTAGTGAGTGAAGTTAACAGCAATCTGCAAATCTTCGTGGTTGTGTTGATCTCCGAAGAGGCGCTGACCATCTGAAGAGTTTGGAATGAGATGTGTTGAAGAATGACGTTGCAGCAGTGTGAGCTTTGGCAACAAAGAAGCTACAAAAAGAAATGAGAATCTCACCTCTACCATAGTTGAAAGACATTGAGGAATACAATTTCAACACAATACAACCAGATTTTTTAAAACACTTTTTTATTATCTCAGACTACACTCAATGTCAAAGTTAGTGGACAGAAGGAACAATCCACATCATCTTTTCATGATAAATGAATACACTCCAGGAATTGCCTAAATAAGTCAAATTATATACAAATCAAACCTTCCTAGCAATTTCCAAATACTGTTCTTAAAACAGTATATGATTCAATGAGCCACCAACAATGTAAAAGGCTGTAAACATGCAGATCAGCTGCAATGTGCACATTTACATTTGAATAATTGCATTCCCTAATGCAAGTCTTAAGGTGCTGTTATGAAGATCTACGGAGAACCAAAGAAAGAAAGGGAAGTTGAGGTTCTAATGCAAGGGAGTGATGTCAAACCCACAAAGCCCAGTGATCTCATTTCAACCCATTGTCTGGCAGAATGTTCCAGACGCTTTCAGCCTGATGTGCGCCAACAGGAGCCTGAGCACGACGTCTCAGCCTGTTCTCACATCTTGTGTGAAAGCATGAAGACAGTCTGTGCATCACCAGACGGAGGTGGGCACAGCAATGCCACGTCTGCTGTGGAAGGGGGCAGTAGTCAAATGTATTTCAGCCACCGAAAAGAAAGACTCAAACATCTATATCACTATATTAGTTTAAGTGTATATTATACATAGGGTATTTTCCAACATCAGTTCCCCTTCAGAAAGGACGGTTTGACGACAAGATAGAGCAGTGACATATATTGTAAATATAGCGTAAACGGATATGGATTCCTTTAGGTGGCTAGAACCAGTTCTGCTGCTCTCCCTGTTCACAGCAGTGCGTTGCTTAGCTGCCGTTTCTATCGGCCTCATGAAGCTGTAGCGTACGTTCAGGCGGAAGGCTCTCTTACACGCCTAAGCCCGTCATTTATTTCTCACACATCGGCCAATCACTCCTCACGCATGCTCACTCATGTTTACTTGCTGTCATTGTTCGGGCTGTCGGTCATGACATCAGCTGTTTAGATCAGCTGGTCTCCTCTATCCAATAATAACAATGACATGGTCATCCTCTCATCTGGCTGCTGTCTCTTTAAATATGGGTGTCTCTCTACCTTCAGTTCATTCATGTTGCTGTTACGCAGCCCTCTACCTCCCAGTCTTCATCAGCTCCATCAACTCATCTTTCTATGGGCCTCATCATCATCATCATCATCATCACCACCACCACCAGGTCTGGACTCCAGGGGGATTCATCTGGCTGCTGATGGATCACACATCTCCCTGTGGAGTCCAACCGCCAAAGACTCTTCAAGACTTCATCATCACATATCATCTATCAATAACAAACATATCTTTTCTTTATCTGACTGGTCTCTCCTGATTGAACTCCACGAGGCAATGCGCTGACGATGGATACCTCATACAGTTTACCAGATGGGAGTGACAAAAAGGTAAATTTCTGTTTGCACAAAAAGGCTATGTTATGGTTGGGTGAACCCGGTCTATTCCTGTGCTGAATCCTGAGTGTGGCTGTTGGCTTAAAGGCAACCAAAAGGTGTGCAGAAGACAATTCAGAATATATACAGAGCAAACTAACTCAGCATGATCTTTACAGATACACAGGAAGGAAAGGCGAGGATGCAGTCAGCGGGCCGAAAGGCTGGCATTGCACGTTTCTGCAAACAACACATACGTTGAATGTCAACGTTTTTGCATTCAGTCAGAACAACGAGCAACCTGCAGAGCACGTACAATAGTGTATTGAAAAGTTTCATGGTATAATGACGTTATTGAAAGTTAAGTGATATAATAACGAGTATAACAAGCGGAAGAGTCCACTACGGCACATGGAAGGGGTGTCAAACATACACAGGACTTTCAGACCAGGAGGATGAACATACTGTACTGGAGCTTTTAGCAGCTAAAGACATCTTTGTTGGCTGAGCCCAAACCGGAGCTAAAGCGAGAGTAAATATAGGACAACAAATTGCCATGTTGACAGACAAAACTGGATAATAGGAATATATGAAACTGAAAATATGACTGATATGATTAGGTGCTGCTGTAGATAGCAATGAAAGACACAAGAGAATCCATTGAGTCTTGCAAGTATCACTTCTGCTCTCTTTCTCTTTAAAAAGTAGAAAACTATTAAGTTGTACAGTAATACGACCCAAGTTTCCTGTGCAACTTTGATTCAATACTTGTAATGCAACACAATGCATCTGCTTGGTGCACGTGATAAATAAATGGACAATGAGTGACAAAGTTACTTTGATGTCGGCTAAATTGAAATAAATAAAAACACATGCACGATACAGCCATAAAGACACACCCATCATTGAATGATGTGTGGAACAGAAGCGTTGGCTCGTGAGAGCAGTTTAACTAAGTCTCTCCCAGGATCAGCTGGAACCAGAGAAAGAGTTGTTAGATATTGAACATTACTGTCCTTAACACCTCTCTCTATGACTGCAAACACGATCTAGAAAAGTAAACACAGATCATACAACAAATTCAGAAGAACTCTGACATTTGACTTCTGACAAACAGCCACAGAGGAAGTGAATCAGGTCCATTATGATTATTATGAGTACTAATCTGTTCCCTCACAGAGCCCTGGCAACTTGTGGGTGTTGATTGCACAACTCATCCAAGTCAACAGAGACAACGTCATTGTTCTGATCCACAGTGAGATGTGTTGGCTGTGACCGGATCCTAACCCTGGGACTCGTGTTCATCGGGCGTCCATTTTAATTTCAAAACACTGTGTCATGAGGCCATCTGCACTGGATAAGAGCAGCTGGAGAGACGCAGCAGCGTACTGCAGCCTCATAACAGTGAGCCTACTGGGCCTCTCATCAGTTCATACCACAGCAGACTGACCGGTGCTTTTCTCACACATTCTTCTATGTTTAGCCCGTGGCAGCTGTCCTTATCTTAACAGACAACTTTAACCGCAATTAACTTTTACATTTTTTCTCAACAAAGTACTATAACAGTCAAAGATCCTCCAGCTGTGGTGCATACTTCTTGGATTGGTTCCAGCCAGTGTTCCCTGCAGTCATCTTGTTTTTGATGATGCTCTATTCATCCCTGAAGTAGGAATTTGTCATTTAGCTTTTTCACCTTCCCCAAAGTACTTTATTAATTGAGATCGCATGTCATGTAAGGGAACTGCCACATGTTTCACTCCCCCCATAGAAATGCAGATTGCATAACCACGATATCTAAAAAAAGTTTTAGATTTTGCCAAATGTATCCTGTTGTTAACCAAAGAGGGTAGCATCTTTTCACCCATTAATCCAGGGCTGGTGACCCATCTAGGGGACCCTGTTAGTCCACCGGGATGTCTCTGGTTGTCCACCCAATCTAATCCAGTTTTCATTCTTTCATTGAAGGTTGTTCTGGCTTGTCTCCATAGATAAACCCATTTTGGTTGTTAGTAGAACCTTTATAAAGGTTCCACCTGATGCCCTCAGAGGGTTCCACCCAGAATCCTTCTCTGGTGTGATAGTTCAAACCAGAACCCTCCCTGGTGGTTATGTATATCCAGGGAGTTATCTTATGTAGAAACCCACCCAGTGGGTTCTACATGAGATAATGTTCCCAGCGTTATTAGTGTCGACATTTCTAGGCAATGGCTTTCAGGGCCGGAAACCAGCAGCAGGAGTGTAGCACACATGTGACAGTTCTGAAGTCAGTCAAATGCATCGGGGGGAGAAAGACGTCAGCCTCTCTGACACACTGTTCAAAGCCTTTGGGCCTGACAGTCATACAAAAAGTTATTCTATTACACATGTGCAACTGTTCCTGTGCAAAAAGAGAGCAAACAAGTGACACATGCTGCACAGAATGTCTCTACAACACATCATTCCTGCACATCATTCATCACTTGTACTACAAACCTAACCATGCCGGTCAAATGACAACTCGTTGTTGTTAGTAAACAAATGTAAGAAGCAGGTTGTGCAGAGGCCTCGGCTCACTCGGGTCCGTCGGGTCATCAGGCGCAGAGCCGGGCAGAGCCAGGTGTGGGAAATGTTGAGAGAGTGTTTGAGCGGGTGGTCCCACCACACTGTAGGCCTTCAGGACAGAGAGCCCGTTGAGAACGGCTACATCCAGAAAGGTCACGTGGTAGGAAGAGGAGGAGTCAAAGCCCAGGGTCTCTATCTCCGCTGCCACCCCTGCTGCTGGGGAGATTGTGAGCTCCTGGTCTGGGTAGGGAGCTCCTGGTGCTGCACTGTGGATCCTGAGGGTCCGTAGACCGAGCAGAGCCAGGTACTGACTGCCCATTGGTTTCATTCCACAAAAAGACAACAACAAATGAGCGACCATGCTCCGGTTCAGCAGCTCCTCCAGAACCCAGAGCTCCTTCACCCACACGGTGAGCCGCCCAGGCTCCCTGAGCCCGGCCGGCGGCAGCGCGGAGCGCAGCACGGTGCGGCAGCGGCACAGCGAGTTGGCCAGGGCCTCGTCGCATTCCCGGATGGGCGTGGAGCAGCTGCAGTTCCGCAGGTTGTGGCCCGGGGCCCCGCTGTTGAACAGCAGCGTGGTGTTGACTGACAGAGAGGCGTCAGAAAGAGGGGCAGAGTTTGTTGTCTGGGTGACTTGGGTCAGGAAGAACAGCGACCACAAGGACCATGGCAACCAGAGAGAGGAGGCAGTGTTTGGAGACATCTCCATAGGGAGCAGAGAGACTACATCTTCACCACGTGGAGAGACCTGGTCGCAGAAAGATGGGCAAAGCTGTGAACAGATAGAACAAGTAAAGTTAGCATGTATACAAGTAGCTCAGCAGTATCCCAGATGTAATCACCCCTCCATGACTCATTCCAGTACTTTACTAAAAGCAAATGACACACAAAGGAACTCTTTCTCGCTCTGTGCTCTATATTAACCTGCTGCTGCTGCTGCTGCTGCTGCTGCTAATGCTGCTGCTGCTGCTAATGCTGCTGCTGCTGCTGCTGCTGCTGCTAATGCTGCTGCTGCTAATGCTGCTGCTGCTGCTGCTGCTGCTACTGCTGCTGCTGCTGCTAATGCTGCTGCTGCTGCTAATGCTGCTGCTGCTGCTAATGCTGCTAATGCTGCTGATGCTGCTGCTGCTGCTAATGCTGCTGCTGATGCTGCTAATGCTGCTGCTAATGCTGCTGCTGCTGCTGCTGATGCTAATGCTGCTGCGTACTTTCACAACATGTGGAGGCCAGATTGAGACCAAACTGAATTCATCTCTTCATTTCCAGTTCAGTCTCTCATTTTCTCTCTCTCTCACACACACACACACACACGCACACGCACACACACACACACACACACACACACACACACACACACACACACACACACACTTCTTGCCCTCAGGCTGCTGTGAATGGCATCCAGCTGCTTATAAAAGTCCTGCGTCACGCTGTGCTGTGGTGAAAGAGGCAGTGGCCGTTCAGGAATAATGAAACATTCAGGAACGGTACAAACGTGGACTGTAGTCGTAGTCTTGACTTTTCCCAACTCTTCTCTTTCTTTGAAAGAGGAGAAGACTTTCCAGTGTTGAGGTTGATTGTGTGCAGTAGTAGTCGTCTGTGAATGTTTTAGGATGGTGGTATTGGTGAGGTATGCTGGTGATGAATGAGTGAAATAAGAATATGTGTACATGGTAATACAAGTAACTGTTGGAGTAAAAGTGAAACGTGTATTGTCTGGGTTTACTTTGTGGTAAATATTACTTCTAAATGTTGGTGTTTTTGCAATATTTTATGCTGGGTTCACACCAAACGCGATGCGAGTTCACACTGGCACAAGTTCATGTTTATTGTCGTCACAGCTGCTCGACGCACTGGAGAGGAAGGGTTTAGTCTGTTATGAGCTACTATCATAGAGCTCTGGGTTCCAGTTGGCAGACAATGTTTCTGTCCTCCCTTTCTGATTGGATTTCAGGATGTCAGGAAGAGAATCTCATTGCTGATAGGTTTCTGCGACACAGTGTCAAGCAAAGTTCTCATATACGAATGCTGCAAATTCCTGTCTATTTGCGTGTTTGCATTGATTTTGTATGTTTGTGCGAAAAACGTTTTCTTTACGCTTGGTGTGAACACACCCTTATTATCGCATAATGTATCTCACTTGCCTGACAGGCAAGTGAGATACATTATGCGATTGAGTATTGTGGCATATGAATAGGATATACAACTTTAAATGTTAAGTAATAAGTAATAAACGAGCACTGGCTGCGACTCAAATTTCCAGAAAATCTAGGAAAGAAAAAGTTAACAGGGTGGTTAGTTCATAAACTGTCTTTGCTGAGTTCAAGCAGCAAAGACTTCAGACTGGAGTGCCGTCTAGACCAATGGATCAACTGGTCTGGCTCCTGCGAGAGGCAGCAAGAACCACCCTTACCACAGGTTGGCCAGACACGGGTCTGTCAAAACCCTCATGACAAGAAGAACTGGCTGCTGCATCAGGTTCACAGTGGCAGGAGACCCATCCAACACTGCAAAAGAAGAGAATAGATCCGACGGGACAGAACAGGAGATCTAGCCTTGTTTCCTTGAGTTGGAACCCTGACCCCTTTGTCCTAACAGGCATGAAGGATCCTGTCCTCTGGATGGTCCTTCTCAGCCTGTCCATATCAGGAGCCTGGAGGACCAGAGCCTCATGAGACCGAGGGCCGTGGTCCAGGGTTGGGCTGCAATCACCCGACAGCAACCTGGGGCTACCAGCATGACCGACGGCTGCCTCTCCCTCTCCAAGAGGGAGCGTGATGAGGCTTCAGCAACAGCAGGTGCTCTCTGCCGTCTGTAGTCTGTTGTCACAGGCCACCATGATGCAGTTGTTGGTCCTCGTCGTCACATGCTTCCCTCCTGCAGCAGCCCCAGCGGCAGTCCCGGATGGGCAGCCCCATGACCCCCAGCCTCTGCATGATGGTCACCGCTTTCAGGCCACACGCCGCCGCTGTTTGACTGCTGTGACTCCCATCAGCCCTCTCTGCTGCCACACCCTGCAAGGGCCCCGCCAGCTAGCCAGTTAAAGCAGCAGCTAACACCACGTGTGTGTTTAATCCCTCTGGTCAACCGCATCGATCAGGAATAGACATGTATTTAGTAAATCTGTTCCATTGCACTTCTTGCTTTAATCAATACACCAACCTTTCCACCATAGCCATCCATCCATCCATCCACCAATCCATTATCTGAACCGCTTATCCTGTTTCGGGTCGCGGGGCGCTGCAGCCGATCCCAGCTGACTTTGGGCGAAGGCCCGTAGCCAACTAGACAAACCTTATTGCAATGTTTCTGTTAAAAAATGTGCGTAAAAACATGTTGCTTGAGGCATATTTGATGTGACTATTTGTCTTTAATTTGTCTTTATTCAGGCATCTCAAATCTTTCATATAATACACAGAATGCTGATACGGTAATAATTCAATTTGAACTAAAAAGGTAGAACAAGCTGGAGAACAAAGTGGATGTTAAAGGGTTACACTGCAAGTTGACATAAAGTTTCATTTCTGGTATCATGACTGCTGCTATAAATACACTTGACTTCACTGCGGTTGGTTTATAGAGCAGCTGCCCTCCATACACACAGCGTCCTCTCCATCCTCCACACTCTTACCTCACTGCGAATATTTGTCATCGTCTTTCCAGCTGTTCCTAGCGTCTGGCTTTCCAACACATTATATAAGTCACTCGCTCTTTTTCCATTTTCCTTGCTCTCTTCACCATTTCCTTTCTTTTCCCCGTCTTTCCACTTTTTCTTGCTTTTGCTTTCCTTTCCTCCATCTCCATCTTTGTATTCCTACAACAAACTCCAGCTGAACAAAGATGAAAATCGACTACTAGTGAAAATACATTCCACTTAAATGTGAATCTGATATAACATTTTGATTTCACATGTATTACTTTTAATTTCAATCTAAATCAGTTATATATATCAGAGAAATGTTCCACATTAACTTGCTTGAAGTTGAATAAACCAGTGAGTGCCATGCTGTCAAAGCCTTTCTGCCTGTGTGACAGACAGAGTTAAAACAAGGTGAAATGTATGAAGAGGCCCGCGCTCCACACGGCTTCAGCTTGTTAAAGGAGAGGCTCGACGCATTCCTCTGACATCATGCTCCACCGCAGGCACCCACCCTAATCCTCCCTTCCTCTCTCTACACCTCTCACTTACAGTCCCTCTCTTCCTCCATGTCAGCCATCCAGCTCCACAGCTGGAGCTACACATGGCCATGGAGATAACTTTAACAACATTAATGACACAAAGTCAAAGAATACTGAATATCCAGCATCTCTAAAGTTCATGAGTTACAGTTAGTTAGTTACACCATGAGTTAGTCATGTTGTAACTCATTTGTTTAACAGAAATGTGAAGACAACAATTTGGGGTTTTGGACTGCGTTATTTGCCGGAACTATTTTTATTCTTGTCATCGCTGGGGGACATCTTAGGATACACTGAGCTCCTCTTCTCTTCCTCTTTCGCTCCTCTTCTCTTCCTCTTTCACTCCTCCTCTCCTCTTCTTTCTCTCCATCTGGATAAACTATTGTCTCTTCAATGCACATTACTAACTCTACTTTCTTTTTCCATGGATTCATGGCTGCCTGGAACCGGTCCTGCCCCGGGTCCTACCCCGGGTCCTGGCCCGGGTCCTGCCGCCCCCCCCACCCACCCCTCCTGCCATGGATCCATGGCTGCCTGGAACCGGTCCTGCCTGCTGCCATGGCCCTGCTGATGGAACCGGCCTGGAACTGGTCCTGCCTGCTGCCATGGCCCTTCTGATGCCCCCCTCCTCTCTACCGCCTTCTGCTTCATGGATTATCAGGATCATGGACCATGCCTAATACTCATTATATGAATAATTTCTGTCATATTCATTGAATGTGCTGTAACTACGCTATTCATTCTGGCCACATGACATCTATTGCTTCTGTCCATCCGGGGAGAGGGATCCTCCTCTGTTGCTCTCCCTCAGGTTTCTTCCCTTTTTTCCCTGTGAAAGGGTTTTTACTATCTTTCTAGGGGAGTTTTTCCTGATCCGATGTGAGGTCCCGGGACAGGGATGT
Organism: Myoxocephalus aenaeus; assembly: GCA_038501785.1. NCBI lineage: Eukaryota > Metazoa > Chordata > Actinopteri > Perciformes > Cottidae > Myoxocephalus > Myoxocephalus aenaeus. The sequence goes on along the minus strand of JBAMJR010000038.1, from coordinate 2,797,524 downwards.
TATGTGTACAGATTGTAAAGCCCTCCGAGGCAAACTTGTATTTGTGATGTTGGGCTATATAAAATAAACTGAATTGAATTGAATCGCTGTGAAATGCCAGAGCAGCACGATGCTGCACTGAGTCCCTGGGCTTTCTATATATTTAACAGAAAGGTTTGGACGGGGAACGCAGCACTCTCTCATCCTTAACTGACATCATGTTCCCACGGCCAGGTGAAGAATGTTAACTGCCCCTAAAACCACACATTGTAATTGTTCACTTAGCGGGTACAACATGTCTTCTTTAGAGGTCGCTACTGTTTCCATCCTGGGAGACAAACGGCTGCTGTGTCCCCGGCTCCCATGGCAGGTCAGGAGATAATTCTCTCTTGGTTCATACGAGCAACCTCACATTGTCCCATTGATTTATTAACGTGGTTATGTTTTTGTTTTGTATTTACATGATAATCACCTGGTTAAGACTGCGACCAGAAGAACATTGTATGGGAATTAGATATTGTAGAAATAAATAATGAATTGGACACTAAAATGAGGGTGCTGTTGTTCGATGAAAGAGAGCGAATACAGTGACTTAATGCATACTACATACTACCTTCTGCATGCTACATACTACCTTCTGCATACTACATACTACCTTCTGCATACTACATACTACCTTCTGCATGCTTAATACTACCTTCTGCATGCTACATACTACCTTCTGCATACTTAATACTACCTTCTGCATGCTACATACTACCTTCTGCATACTACATACTACCTTCTGCATACTACATACTACATTCTGGATACTATATACTACCTTCTGCATACTACCTTCTGCATACTATATACTACCTTCTGCATATTGCATACTATATACTACATTTTGCATACTACCTTCTGCATACTATATACTACCTTCTGCATACTATATACTGCATACTACCTTCTGCATACTATATACTACATATCACATTCTGCATAATATATACTACATACAGCATACTACCTTCTGCATACTACCTTCTGCATACTATATACTACCTTCTGCATACTATATACTGCAGTCTGCATACTATATACAGCATACTACCTTCTGCATACTATATACTACCATCTGCATACTATATATTACATTCTGCATACTATATATTACATTCTGCATACTATATACTATATACTACATACTACCTTCTGCATACTATATACTACATACTGCACACTACCTTCTGCATACTACATTCTGCATACTACATTCTGCACACTACCTTCTGCATACTGCACACTACATTCTGCATTCTACATACTGCATACTAAATACTATATACTGCACACTACTTCTTTTTTTTTTTACGAACTCCTAAGCATATTGTAACAGTCTCATGTCTCATCATAATCATTATCATCCTCACCGGCATCAAACTCTTGCCCAACAGACGTTATTTTGTAATATACAGCTATCATAATATATATACATATAATATACATATCAATGGGACTGCTTTTCTCCATTTTTCCCGTTTGTTAATTCATAGAGAAATGCAAAGCTCTATTTCTTTCAACAACAGCGCTTTCATTTAGGGGAGTTTATCAGTTTTTTAAATAAAACTAAAAAAACAGCACAAACCGGTAAGAAGTAAATGGTAAAATATGTTTTTGGGTGAATGAAATAGCTACATTTAAAAAGATCCAAAGTAAAATAGACAATGGATTAACAGCACTGTTCATGTTTTCTCTCAGGTAATTGAAGCAGAATGTGTGCTTTGGACTGATTACATCACAACTCAGCTGTTTGTAGGTTTCTCTTCAGTGGCCATATGTTTTTCATTTAGTCCAAGCATTTGATCTAAAATGGAGGTCAACCTCACACAAACTGCAACACAAACTAATTCAATGGATTTGGTGCCCAAAATATATTTTCCGAATGAGAGAAAACAAAGTCTTTTAGAATTGTATGAAGGGACATTTTTGAAAATCTCCTACATATGATCCTACCAAAAGCGCCTTTTTGGCCATGGGCTGATCCGATTTTACCCCGATCTGGTTTGTTCTACCCGCACCGGGTCTGTTCTACCCAGACCGGGTCCTCTTTATTCACATTGTTGGTAATATTCCACCCAGATTTCTTTTGTAGTTCAGATCTTTTTTCTTACCTTGATGATAAGTCCACTACATGGTTTAGGGGAGGCATGGGCTTGCTTGTCCATCTCTGATTGTAACCCTTTCAAATAATAATAGTAATTATTGTCATTAAGGGCAGATGGTGGCCATTTTGAATTTTTGGGATATCAGCATTTTCCCTTCAGATTATTTACTTTTTGAACGTCAAAGAGGATACCTTTAGGGTTACACAACTAGTCAAAATAGCTTGTTGCAATGTGTGTGAGGTCACGTTGCATTAATTTCACACCAAATGTACAGCTGTCCTTGAAGGTCAGTTTGGGGTCACTAATTATAGATTGAACTTCATAGCACAAACGTCTTTTACAGCATGCCATCAGCAGCACATGTGGTGTGTGGAGGCAGAAAGGACACATGTGAGTGTGGAGGCAGAAAGGACACATGTGAGTGTGGAGGCAGAAAGGACACATGTGAGTGTGGAGGCAGAAAGGACACATGTGAGTGTGGAGGCAGAAAGGACACATGTGAGTGTGGAGGCAGAAAGGACACATGTGAGTGTGGAGGCAGAAAGGACACATGTGAGTGTGGCGTACTTACGCGGCGGCTGGTTAAGGTGGCATGCTGCCGTCTGGCTTCAGGCTGACCTATCCAGCTTCGTTCTGCGGTGAGAGCAGCTGCAGCCTCCACATCCGTCTGCAGGTTTGACCAGAAAACCTCATCTAGCTGTCCGACAACAAAAGAGAAAGGGAGAGATTGTCAGGATGGAGGAAGGAGAGAGAGAAGAGAGGAGGGAGAGAAAACACTAGATAGATACATTTCGCTTCAGATGTGACAGCATGACAGACTCAAACACTCCATTTTCTATACTTTCTTGTCATCTTTCTTCCTATTCCTTCACTCCTCCACCCCACTCTCCTCCTATTTTGGGACCCGCCTCTCATTTTCCACAGCAGCCGTTTTCCCTGTAGCACGGCGGTGCCTGATGCCATCTTGTGGCCCAAAATATTATCACTAACGGTTGCTGTTGTCATCACAGCAACATGAACAGATTTCAGTTTTCAGAAGCTGTATTATTGTTGGGAGTTGCATGTATTGCAGACTGAAGGACAATTGTCACAATGGCACTGAGTTTGGGTTTGATTTATTCCAGCCGAGGCAGACTTCTGATTGTGTGTGTGTGTGTGTGTGTGTCATCATGGCACCCTGTGGTCCTGGAGAATGACCACAGCAGAGGTTTTGAGTACTTTGCCAGGTGTTAACATTTACATTTCTGTCTGTCTGTCTTTCTGTGGAAAGATGTTGTCATCACAACCGTGTAAGATGCAGTCATGAAACTTTACAGGTATGTATTTCAGATCACATATAGGCCGAGTTTGAAGATGGATGTGCTACGAGCAAAGGCGCCAGGAGTGGGATCAAGATCGATGACACATGTTTGTATGCTAAATATTGAGCTATATAGCCAGCAGCCGATTAGCTAAATTTAGAGTAAAAACTCAATATCGCTCCATTTGTGTTCTCTAGCGAGGATAAGCTGTCAGGCTTTTGAAGTTGGACAGCCATAAGTCTTTATCAGCCAGTTCCACTTCCGGATCAGGTTGACTTCCCGTTCAGCAGCATGGATCGATGTCCAAGGGTGTGAAGGGGAAGAATAATGTGAAGGTTTCCTCCCCGAACTCGCTGAATCTTTTCCCAAATGCAGTTTGCATTCTGATAATTGCATGCTGTAAATACTCAACATGTGCTTCTTTCTGAGCGTGCCTCTCTGTACATCTCTGGCAAACACTGTCACCTCGTGCTCAAAGGCCAAAACATCCCCCAGCACCAGGTGTGCGTCTGCCTCCTCCCCGCCTCCGCCCACCCTGTGGGACTCTGTTATATACGAGGGATGACTGTATATAACAGTTTTCTGTTTTATTTTGAAGTTCTTTGTCCCTTCATTTCCTGTCCCTGTGATTGTCTGCCTGTCCCTGATTGCTTCCTCCTGTGTCTAATCACCTGCACCTGTTTTCAAACCCCATTTGTCTTCTGACCCTGACTTTTTATTTAATATATTTAAAAAAAAGAAGGTAGGGAGGTCCCAAATATACCTGCATAGTTGTGTGTTTAATTGACTTCAATGTAGGCCTATACATGCTAGTGTAATTTGTTCTCCTCTTCATAAGAGTTTGATATTGTTTGACACTTAATATTTTATTTAGGTATTTTTACAGTTTAACAATAAATAAATCCTTCGAAAGTAAGAAAGAATAAAATAAATTAACCAAGAAGGGCCATAAAGAAAGAAAGAAAAAACTTGTTTAAGCAAGTAAATAAGTAAAAATAATAATAAGAAAAACAATCAAAACAACCATGCAACACTTCAACGACGTTGTCAGTCAATCGTGTCAACCATAAATTCAGTCCAACAGACAGATATAAAACAATATATTCAAAGAGTTCTCTTCACAGGGTTTCTTATTTAAACCAGCGGTCGGCAACCCGTGGCTCCGGAGCCGCATGCGGTTCTTTAGCCCCTCTGTTAACGGATAAATGAAAGAAAAGTCACGGAGAGTTTAATTCTGCGTGGACGTATTCATTTGCTCCAGACAAATTTTTCTGGGTGGAAAAAAGTGGAAAATGTCTCTTTGGGTAGGAAAGGTTGCTGACCCCTGGGCTAGGGAGTGGCAAAGGGGCCATTGGCTCTAGTTTTGTGTATCTATTATTTTACCATGAAGTGTGTTAAAAGACAGATGCAAACAAAATACCATGGTTTGGTAAACGCCAAGTTACGCAGCTTTTCCCTACATTTTAATGTCCTCCTAATTCTCAAAACACCACTGACACATTACTTTTTGAATGTAGCTCTCAAAAGCATATTTTAGTCCTTTTCGTGTACTTCTATCTGATATTTCAGAACTATTCAAAAAATGTGCTATCATTTGTTTTGGTTTATTTCTCACTAATGCCATTGTTGACAGGGCGTGTGCAAAAGCTTGACAGTAGCCAGACAGCAACAGGACTCAGCAAAGAGTCGCCTGAGCATGAACCCCTGTAAAGCAACCTTTGTTACCTTCCCTGGGGTCAAAACATGTCAACATAACCTCAGACATCTTTCACCTCCCTGTGCACAACACACAATCAATATGTGCAGGATCCAGAGCTTCATTTTATTAAATAATCATAAGCATTAGTCAAGACGATTGGGGGCTTTCTGTTTGTCACAAACAGGATATATTGGCACTGAAAGTTGCCACTCACTCTCACACACACACACACACACACACACACACACACACACACACACACACACACACACAACTGTGGCCCCTGTCATACAAAGTTATTTGGAAGTACTGGCATTGACTTTTTGTCTTTTTGTAATTCTTGGAAATGGCAGCTTTCATATTGTGCGTCTTCTACTTCTCAGAATTGTATTTATCAACCACAAACTGTCTGTGAAACCGAACATGTATACATAAGTGAGAAAAACTGTCTGTGTGTGGTTGAACAGGCGGGTTGGGTAATAGTTTTTTGTTTACTTTTGTTTCTCTTCCAGTAAAGTTTGATCTGATTGTCTAATCACTTTGTTTCAGAATCAGAATCAGCTTTAATGGCCATGTAAATTTGCACATACATGGAATTTGACTCCGGTTTCACTTGCTCTTCGTACTTTTCTTTTTCCCCACACAATATACAAGATAAATATAAAAAATATAAAAAGGACATTAAAGACAGTAGTAAAACAACAAAAAGTGCAGATAGTGCAGATGAAGAGTCTGTTTAACTGTTCATCAGAGTGACGGCCAGTGGGAAGAAGCTGTTCCTGTGTCTGGTGGTTTTGTTGTACAGTGCTCTGTAGCGCCTTCCAGAGGGGAGGAGTTGGAACAGCTTGTGTCCAGGGTGAGAGGGGTCTGTGGTGATCTTTACAGACCGCTTCCTGACTCTGGCGGTGTGCAAGTCCAGGATGGAGGGCAGGCTGGAACCAATGGTTCTCTCTGCAGACCTGACGATCCGTTGGAGTCTGACTCTGTCCTGTTTGGTGATCCAAACCACACAGTGATGAAGAGCAGAGGACAGACTGGGTGATGGCGGAGTAAAACAGGATCAGCAGCTCCTGAGGCAGGTTGAACTTCCTGAGCTGGCGCAGGAAGTACAGCCTCTGCTGGGCCTTTTTCCGGATGGTGTTGATGTTGGCAGTCCACTTCAGGTCCCGGGAGATTGTGGATCCCAGAAACTTGAAGGTCTCCACCGCAGAAACAGTGCTGTTGTGTATTGTGAGGGGGGGTAGTGTTGGGGGGCTCCTCCTGAAGTCTACTGTCATCTCTACCGTTTTGGCCTTGTTCAGCTCCAGGTGGTTCTGACCACACCAGAGGACCAGCTGTTCAACCTCCCGTCTGTACGCAGACTCGTCCCCGTCGCTGATGAGGCCGATGACCGTTGTGTCGTCTGCGAACTTCAGGAGTTTAACAGACGGGTCCCCTGAGGTGCAGTCGTTGGTGTAGAGGGAGAAGAGCAGTGGAGAGAGCACACATCCCTGGGGGGCGCCAGTGCTTATAGTCCGGGTGCTGGATATGATTTTTCCCAGCCTCACCTGCTGCGTCCTGTCTGTCAGGAAGTTTGTGATCCACCAGCAGGTGGGGGCTGGCACGGTGAGCTGGGAGAGTTTGGGTTGAAGAACCTCCGGGATTATCGTGTTGAATGCAGAGCTGAAGTCCACAAACAGAACCCTTGCATATCTCCCTGGGGAGTCGAGGTGTTGCAGAATATGGTGCAGTCCCATATTTACTGCATCATCCACCGACCTGTTTGCACGGTAGGCAAACTGCAGGGGGTCCAGCAGGGGCCCTGTGATGTCCTTCAGATGGGTCAACACCAGCCTCTCAAAGGACTTCATGACCACAGACGTCAGGGCGACGGGTCTGAAGTCATTTAATCCTGTGATGGAGGATTTCTTGGGGACCGGGATGATCAAGGAGCGCTTGAAGCAGGAAGGGACTTCACATAGCTCCACTGATCGGTTGAAGATCTCCGTGAAGATGGGGGCCAGCTGGTCAGCACAGACTTTCAGGCAGGAGGGGGACACACCGTCTGGGCCCGGAGCCTTCCTGATCTTCTGTCTCTGAAAGAGCCGACTCACATCCTCTTCGCAGATCCTCAGTGCCGGTAGGGGGTTGGATGGGAGAGGTGAGGCAGAGAGTGGAGGTGATTGTTCGATGATGGAGCAGTTGGGCGGGGTGGAAGTGGGCTTGTCAAACCTGCAATAGAACACATTCAGGTCGTCAGCCAGTCGGTGATTGTCCTCAGTGGGGGAGATGGTCTCTTGTAGTTGGTGAGTACCTCCAGGCCTCTCCAAACTGACGAGGGGTCATTGGCTGAAAACGTTTTTTCCAGCTTATCAGTGTAGCTCTTCTTAGCTACCTTGATCTCCCTCGTTAGAGTGTTCCTGGCCTGGTTGTACAGAATCCTGTCCCCCCCTCTGTAGGCCTCCTCTTTAGCCCGACGAAGCTGCCTGAGTTTTGCAGTGAACCAGGGTTTATTGTTGTTGTATGTGCAGAAGGTTTTTGTCGGCACACACATGTCCTCACAAAAGCTGATATATGACGTCACAGTGTCAGTTAGCTCATCCAGGTCTGTAGCAGCAGCCTCAAAAACACTCCAATCAGTGGAGGCAAAGCAGGACTGTAGCTCCAGCTTGGCCTCGTTGGTCCATCTCTTCACAGTCTTCACCACAGGCTTTGCAGATTTTAGTTTCTGCCTGTAGGACGGGAGAAGATGAACCAGACAGTGATCAGAGAGTCCCAAAGCTGCACGAGGGACTGAGCGGTATGCATCCTTTAGTACAGTGTAGCAGTGGTCCAGTGCGTCTCCGGCGAATTCCGAGAAGAGCCACTGCTCCTCCAACCAAAATCTCAGTAAAGTATTCCGGTTCAATGAAAACCGGTGGAAAAAAAATTGTCCGGTGGTTTCACGGAAGTTACCATTACCAATGTCATCAATTACCAGGTTACTAAAACATCATAATAACAAATAACACAAAAGGGAATACAAGGTGACCTGGGTTATACAAAAGACTAAAGAAGATATTAACTATAAAGACGGAAAGTCTTTATATTTACTGAAAGTAAAAAGCACCTAATATATTCAAACCTAAATCTATAGGGTGACGTTTACAATTCAGTAAGTAGGCTATAGTTTTGTGATAGTGTTTGAATATAACACATAAATACTTTTCTCAATACCCTGGGACAACCAACACAATGCCCTCAAATGGTTTCATCATTGAGAATGTCCCTAACATATTTCAAATATAGTGGATTAGAAAAATGAAGTATATAACTTCACTACATGTAACTCACTTGCTCTACAGTAACCAGTAGTGTCAATAAGGAAGTATGATGTTTAAATGCAGTTTATTAGCTACTTGGTAATTTTATGAAAATAGATCTACTTCATACTCTGTGGGATTCGCTCCCTTCTATGTCAGAGGAAACATCTGACTTGTTATTCTACTACATTTATCTGTCAGCTTGTGACAGATAAATGTACCGGAGGCAGGCAGACTTTGGCTGCAGCACGGGGATGCCAGTGGGAACCGGCCTGGCCGGTGGCATGGAGGCGGCAGCAGGAACCGACTTGGGCGGCGGCGCGGAGGAGACGACCAGAACCGGCGTGGGCTGCGGCGCGGACGCGGCCCGGAGGTTCGGACCCCCAACTCAGGCACTGGGGAGGAAGGGACTCTCCCCCTGAGACTATGAGGACCGCCATAAGCCCGGGGCGGCTCTTTCCAAGAGTCACACTCACGGCCCATGTAGCGGTCAAAGTTCTTCTGGTGGCTAAGGGGACCACAGAAGGCCAGGCGTGATCCAACAAAAGGATTAGTAATCGGGTTGAGGGCAGGGTCGCTGGGTCCACTCTGGTCTGTTCTGTCACTGGAGCACACAATTAGGACCTGAATGCAGACGGTATCAGGGTATGGAAACAGTATTTATTGAAGCCCAAGGGCAGGGCCGGCGATTGCTATAGGCGAACTAGGCGACTGCCTAGGGCGACAAATGGGTTGGGGGCGCCCTCACAGCGCACATTTCAGCACTGACCCGGGGGGGGGGGGCGCTGGCTCCCGCGAGCAGGGACGATTCAGCTGTGAGTTTTCTCATCAAGTACAGAGACACGCATATTGAGAAACGGGCGCTGTAAACATCTTAACGCTGATTGGCCAAGACGCATCACAAGATGTTCTATTATGGAGATGACAACAACTCGGCCAAAAATCAGAATTTTTTGTCATCAAAGATCTTCTATTGCAAAGATGGCTCACTCCAAAAAAAAAAAAAATGAAGCGGTCTAAACCATCTGGAGCACAGGGACGAAAAAAAAAAAAGAGGAAAAGAAACTTAAGTATAGGTTTGTTCAATAAACATATTTGAAAAAAAAAAAGAAAAAAGAAAAAAGAGTGTTTTGCACAGTTTATGGAGTTAATTTAATCCTAACTTTGAGTGTGTAATAAATTATTTAAAATAATAAAAAAGAAAATGTTCTGAAACTATTCTGGTGTTTGTTGTCCATGCACCATTTATTGTTGAACTGCAATGTAGAATAGTAGAATTATAAGTGGGTGAAAAACTGCTATGCAAAGTAAAGCAGTTAAATTAATATACGTCTCTTCAGTGATGTAAAGTATTGTGTGTCTGTGGGGGGGGCGCAAAACACAATCTCGCCTAGGGCACCCAAAGGGCTAGAGCCGGCCCTGCCCAAGGGTGTGTGGGGAGCCTGTGGTGCGCGTCCAGTGGCTCGACACCAGTGGCAGGCAAGGCAGGCAGGTCACGGTGTGAGTCCCGTGGCTCGACACCGGAGGCAGGAACTTCAGGGCAGAGCGAATACAGGGTTAGTCCACGGGCAAAGAGCTGCAGCGAACTTACGCCGTGGGCGTGGCGGCGGCGGC
>JBAMJR010000038.1:2777500-2785000 GCA_038501785.1 Myoxocephalus aenaeus | reverse complement strand
ATGTGTGTGTGCATGTGTGCATGTGCGTGTGTGCATGTGTGCATGTGCATGTGCGACTGCAACAACCACACCAATACGTAACAAACATAACAAACTCTTACGAAACAGCAATTAAACTTTTTTTTTGGCAATTTTTGAATTTTTTTATAGAGGGACATTTCTTTGTGAGGTGGGAAAAGTTACTTGGTTCCCCTAAATCTAATACAGTACAATTTCTATTAGTAATAATAATAAATAACATTTCATGTGCACATGCATTATTCTATTGTGCATTGAGACGTGAGCAAGATGAACTGGTGATATTGGTGTGTGTAGGACAGATACTTCAGAGGAGTGACCTTTCAGGCCCTTTGCGGGCGAACCAGGTAAACACTTTGATCCCATCACCTCTCACATTCTTTTGTCGGTATATTTTGAGAGATTACAGATGCAACGGTTTGCTGGAAAATGATCACACTTGTGTGAGGCTGTGTCTAGATGCAGAGAAATCTGAGCAAGGACAAGAGATAACTGCTCTAAATATGTACAATTAGTACTTTAGTACAGCAAATGGGTTGCCTATGCTGTTAAGTATCTGATTTCACTGGGTCTTAATGACTCAAGAAGAAAAGGCAGCCAGTGTTGCTGATTATATTGTAAATATATTACTTTATTCTCACGTTTAGGTGTTATTAATGTGAAGCATTTACTAATGTGAAAGTCACATGCTAAGCATTGACATTAGTGTTGTTAATACATTAACTCTCTGTATGCTAAAAAACACATTATATATTACATACATATTTATTTAAAATCAGTGTAGAGGTGGTTGACTTCATGTAAAATATCATTTTAGTTCCTGGAGCCCTTGGGTTTCAGCCCAAATAAGCAAGGAGCTGCTCTACAAAGCAAACTGTGACTCCCGACAGGTTCACAGAAATGAGTAAAACTCAACTCTGAACTTACAAGCCCTCTGAAATGCTTTACAATATTCTAACATACGCTTCTTATGTGTTTTGGTGCTTATACATGTCCTACATACATAACCTGATAAACATAATTAAATGAAATGAGAAGACAGGACTATGATAGGCTGTTGCTGCATCGACTCCTCAGCAGAATGATGGTCAGTTGCAAAGCAATCTGCTGCCACCTATTGACAGTGTTGGGTATTGCACCAACAACTAAACAAATGTTCCTCAGACATGAAGTAGAGCAATAGCTTGAATATCTATCATTATCATTCCTTTAAGTAAATACAACATGTATGTATCGAGACCACTGTATCCCACAATGCATAGCGCTGCAACCACACAGTCTATAGTCAGAACAACAGTGGACAAATACATTTGCTCCAATGTTTTTTGGAGTTAAGAAACTCTACAACTGGTGCGACGTCAAACTACCTATATATATATATATATATATATATATATATATATATATATATATATATATATATCTCACACATGAAAACCCAGAGTTCAGACCAGGAACCGGAGTTGCAGTCGTACACCCTTCTCTGCACTTCCATTAGAGCAGTGTCTGCCACCACGGCCACTTCAATTAATTTAATAAAAAGAATAGTTATCCAAAATAACCTCATACAGGTTAACACCACCAACGAAATAGGATAATTAAATGTGATATCAGATCTCTGTCATCTAAAGCTCTATTAGTAAATTATGAAATATCAGACAATCGCATTGATTTATTTTGTCTAACTGAAACCTGGCTGAGTCATGAAGAATATGTCAGCCTAAATGAATCTACTCCTCCAAGACATATTAATACTCACATTCCTCGAGACACCGGCTGAGGAGGTGTACAGACGATTCTTCTTATTGTGTACCCGGCACCTGGTCTGTATTCTGAATTTCTATCTGAATTTTCGGAGTTTCTATTAAGTTTGGTCCTTAAGACTGACAAGGTTATTATTGTAGGTGATTTTAATATTCATGTGGATGTCGGCAATGATAGCCTTAAGCTGAGTTCACACCAAACGCGTTGCGAATGTTACTCGCGCCTGAAAGGGGCCGTGGCTTATCTCCGTAAAAACAGATACCGTTTCCTCCATCCACCATGGAAATAACCACTAGTTCTGCTTTATACTTGTTGTGTAAACTCCACATACGTGGGAACATCAAACTCCATGGTGTCTGGGTTCATAATATTATCTGTAGTCCCACAACAGCGTCTGAATGAAGCCGCTACTTCAGTTTGATTCAGCAACGGCAGGACGAGTGATGACGGGCGGAGCTTCTCAGCGCTGATTGGCTGAATTTTTTACGAGAGTTGGAAAATTTCAACTCGTGCGAATTCGCGCCACGTCAAATGCGTCATTCGCGCCGCCCGGTGGAAAATTTGCTTTTTCGCAACCTATCGCTGTGCATTGACTTTGCATGTAATCTACTTGCGCATCAAATTCGCAACGCGTTTGGTGTGAACGCAGCATTAGTGTTGCATTGATCTCATTGTTGGATTCTATTGGCTTCTGTCAGAGAGTACAGGAACCGATTCACTGCTTTAGCCACACCCTCCACCTTGTTCTTACATATGGCATTGACATGGAGCATTTAGTAGTGTTTCCTCATAACCCTCTCTTATCAGACCATTGCCTTATAACTTTTGAGTTTATACTACCGGAGTGTACGCCGTTAGGCAAGAGTTTTTACACCAGATGTCTAACTGACAGTGAAAAATATTGTATAACTTGAGAGGAAAGCTTGGGGAGTTGAAAATATTTGGGATGAATCCAACGTTCATGTTTGAGTAGGACATCTCTGTTTCATAGTTTACAATGTTGTTGTGTTTCTTTCTTTTTTATCCCACCATACAACTAAAATGATACACAAGGGCTATTATCTATTTCTTTTCTGCAACTAGGCCTATATATTTTTTGTATTTTCATTTTTTTGTGGAAAACCAATAAACATAATGTTGAAAAAAAGGCCCCTATTGGGTTCCTGTGGGCAAAGTCTTCGGGTGACCTACACAGGACGCCCCTCCTCCCTATCTGCACTGGACCTTCAGAGACCCCTTGTCCCTGGTTCTTATGTCTCTGCTGGGATTAATCCCTGAACCACAGGTGTGATAATCCCAAACAGAAAGGCACCACTGAACACTGGGACTGACAGCGTTCAGCTACCAGTCTGCTTTGATCAGCGGGCCAACAGCTGTGCTTCTGTTGGTCACAAGCAGAGGATAGGACGGCCTCCAAGGAGACAACAAAGCACATGTGTTTTACAAAGACAGAGAGAATGTAGTGTGACATGTGAGAGATGTTAGAGAAACCCCCTTACCCCAGACATGTTTCTTTTTTCATGACACATGTTACTTTCACATTTGTGTTAAGAGGTAGTACTAGTGTCTCCGTTGATGACATTGATTGGTAACCTGTTAAGAAAGCTAAAGCCTAGTTCTTAAAGTCTTCCCCAAACAAACACAACATGTCAATGCTATACATCAGAACCATGTGTTAGTCAGGACTCAGTCTTTTGCATAAAAACATTTTGCATTTTCAATAGACGATTCTTACAAGGAGCCAAAGCCGTAAAAAGGGAAGGTCTGACTGACAATAAGGAAAACCAAAAGAACTGTAAAACAAAAGAAAGAAGAAGGAAGTTATATCATTACTCTCAGGGTAATCCTCTGGCAAAGATACTTCAGACTCTGCTGTAGAAGATAAAACGCTTCTTCTTCCTCTCCAGACCGCAGAAAGGACACACCATTAAACACTTTTTTTAATTTTTCAAACACTGCTGTAAAGTCCCTTTCTGACAAATGAGTGATTAAAAAGAACCAGAAACATTTCCTTTGAAAACAAGGCACTCTAGGTTATTGCCATCCATCCTCCTCATCAGAGAGACACAGCAATGCTTTACTCATATGCTAACATGACAATGCTAACATGCTTATGTTTAGTAGGTATACTGTTCACCATCTTAGTTTACTTAACTCACAGTAGATAAGATAAAATAGATTAGACATACCATTAGTTTTGGGTTGGGTTTAGTCAAACAAAGTATTGGACAGATTGAAACATTGCCTGATTATGTCACTAGAGAAAAGATTAACGAATCACCAAAGTTATTAACTTTTATCCCGAGGGGAACATAAATGTATCGACCAAATTGACAGTCCATCCAATAATTGTAGTGACATTTTACTTTGAACCAAAAACCTCACGGTGGCTCTAGAGCCGATCACCAGAGTCAGTAGGGACCATTGTCTTGGAACCATTGTCACTACAGACACCACACAGCTGTCACTATAAAGGTCTTCACATGTTCAAAAGGTTTGACCTGATTTGAAATGGACCTGTGGGATACTCATCTAAACCTGACAATCATAGATTCATATTCAAACAAAAAGAGACGCAATCCAAAAGGACCCACATCAACACCGGGACCCTATCCGAAACCAATCAGACTGAATATTATTTAAACCTGGCCCAACTACTCCAAGGTATTTTGGTGGATATTTCAGCCACTGTGAACCAAGTGTCCCAGAACAAGTACTAGGACCTGTGAATACCTCGGCTTTGAATTACCAAGACTGCCAATGTGTGCAATGACAGATAAAACCCACACCTGGACTGTTTGCCTACCAAGAAAAGAATTAGCACTAGAACCTTGTTCGAGGTAATGCTCCACATTGATCACATCCCTATATAAAGAAATAAAGAATACACTAATGTATTGTGAACTTGATTGTAATAATCTCTGTTTATTTTCTTAATACATATACAACCTTTATTTTCTTAATACATATACGGATAAATGTGATTTAAATGTTTCTAGATTTTTTTCAGACAACTTCATGATCATGAAATAATGATTGATGATGGCCAGCTGAGCTCTGTCCCAGTCCTTAGATGTGGCTTTGAGAATGTATTTATGATCTAGATATCACTACATATTGTTCCTAGAGCAGCAACAGTAATCTGTATAGCAGCAAAGTTAGAGGATCTAGACAGAGAGAGCAGAGGAGATGAACGCTGCAGTGTAATAATAAATGACCACAAAACATTCAGAACTACAGATAAAAAGCATCAGTCACATCGAAGCTTATCAATACTAGAGTCATAGTTATTAAGGGTAAAAGGAGTAATACTGACACCAGTGCAAAATAGAATAGCAACAGTAAACTCAACTAAAATATAAAAAGTGAATTATAACAACATATTCAGGAAGACTGTTCCTTGGGTGTATGAATGGGTGTGACTGGTCTGAAGACTATAAGGTGCCATACAAGTCCATTCATCAATATGGACAAAGAGTGTGTCCAGGGTTGCATCTGTTGTTCATGAAATAGCAACCACTCCTAATTTCTCCTTGCAGCACTTCTGTCCTTCCACTGAGCATCCATCCTATAAGATGGATGCTCAGTCACCACGAGTCAGTTGCCAAGTCTCCCAGTGTTGGCCGTCAGACCTCCAACAGCGATGACTCTGCTCCGTCGTTGAGTCATCTTCCTGATTGCCTGCTGCCATGGCCCTGCTGATGGAACCGGCCTGGAACCGGTCCTGACTGCTGCCATGGCCCTGCTGATGGAACCGGCCTGGAACCGGTCCTGCCTGCTGCCCGGAGTTAAAGGTAAGGTGGAGGTTGTGAGGGCCTGTGGGTTCTTGAGGGTAGATCAGGGTATATGTATATGTATATATCAGGGTATATGTATATGTATATGTCAGGGTATATGTATATGTATATATCAGGGTATATGTATATGTATATATCAGGGTATATGTATATGTATATGTCAGGGTATATGTATATGTATATATCAGGGTATATGTATATGTATATATTAGGGTATTTGTATATGTATATGTCAGGGTATATGTATATGTATATGTCAGGGTATTTGTATATGTATATATCAGGGTATATGTATATGTATATATCAGGGTATTTGTATATGTATATGTCAGGGTATATGTATATGTATATGTCAGGGTATTTGTATATGTCAGGGTATTTGTATATGTTTATTTCAGGGTATATGTATATGTATATGTCAGGGTATTTGTATATGTATATATCAGGGTATATGTATATGTATATATCATGGTATTTGTATATGTATATGTCAGGGTATATGTATATGTATATGTCAGGGTATTTGTATATGTCAGGGTATTTGTATATGGTTATTTCAGGGTATTTGTATATGTATATGTCAGGGTATATGTATATGTATATGTCAGGGTATTTGTATATGTATATATCACGGTATATGTATATGTATATATCAGGGTATTTGTATATGTATATGTCAGGGTATATGTATATGTCAGGGTATCTGTATATGTATACGTCAGGGTATATGTATATATCAGGGTATTTGTATATGTTTATTTCAGGGTATTTGTATATGTATATGTCAGGGTATATGTATATGTATATGTCAGGGTATCTGTATATGTATACGTCAGGGTATATGTATATGTCAGGGTATTTGTATATGTATACGTCAGGGTATATGTATATGTATATGTCAGGGTATTTGTATATGTATATGTCAGGGTATATGTATATGTATATGTCAGGGTATTTGTATATGTATATGTCAGGGTATTTGCATCTGTATATGTCAGGGTATATGTATATGTCACGGAATATGTATATGTCAGGTTATTTGTATATGTATATGTCAGGGTATTTGTATATGCCAGGGTATATGTATATGTCAGGGTATTTGTATATGTATATGTCAGGGTATATGTATATGTCAGGGTATTTGTATATGTATATGTCAGGGTATATGTATATGTATATGTCAGGGTATATTTATGCTACCATTTAGTCCAATATATATTGAAGAAGATTAACGTCTGTAGTCAACAACTGAATATCGAATCAAATAAAGAACGTGTAATATAATAATATCTCAACAATATTTATCATCAGTTTTCAAATTGAACCGGATGAATTATGAATAATACATTCTCAAATAATAAATAAATGATCTCTCACTTGATGTATTTAATACTTAATTTTAGAAAAATGAGATGAACGGATGTCCTGCAGATTTGCGATGTCAACATAAATACATTAATCTGCTCTCTTTTAATATCAATGTTGGAAGTGAACGGCTGCATGAGGATTGTGATCATCTTGGGCTCTTGGGTTATTCTCTGTTCCTTCATTTCGGATGAGTCCGTTTGCTCATGAGATTAGTGCTTTGTCTCGTAGCGGAGCTTCAGAATCCACTTTTAATAACCGTCACGGTCTCTGAACATACATACGAGACAGACTGGTTTTAAACTGCCGTGAAGAATTCACATTTAAAAGTTCTTGGTTCAGGCTCTGGTTAAGCTGGCCACTGTTCTCTTCCTGGAGAACGCCATGTGAATAACTAGTAACTCTCTGCTAGGTCTGTCCTGTGTGTGTACATTGATGAACACTTTAAATAAAAATGTAAATGCACCCAATTACAGCCGCAATCTCGACGGAGTTGCGATACTAATCAGAATACACGTATCTGATTGGCTGAGTATAATGATGGTACCGTACTGGT
>JBAMJR010000038.1:2712500-2772500 GCA_038501785.1 Myoxocephalus aenaeus | reverse complement strand
CACCAGCCTCTTGTCTGTGTAAGCTTTCACCACTTAACACAATCTGGTGAATCAGTATAATTAAGAGGCGATAGCAATGCCAGTGTAGATGAAATGTAATGTTTTTAAAGTCACTTTTTAATTCAATTCAATTCAATTCAGTTTATTTTATATAGCCCAACATCACAAATACAAGTTTGCCTCAGAGGGCTTCACAATCTGTACACATAACATCCTCTCCCGGGACCTCACATCGGATCAGGAAAAACTCCCCAATAAAGATAGTAAAAACCCTTTGACAGGGAAAAAAGGGAAGAACCCTGAGGGAGAGCAACAGAGGAGGATCCCTCTCCCCGGAGGGACAGAAGCAATAGATGTCATGTGGCCAGAATGAATAGCGTAGTTACAGCACATTCAATGAATATGACAGAAAATATTCATATAATGAGTAGTAGGCATGGTCCACGATCCATGAAGCAGAAGGAGGTAGAGAGGAGGGGCATCAGCAGGGCCATGGCAGCAGGCAGGACCGGTTCCAGGCAGCCACGATCCATGGCTGCGGGGCTACTTGTGGTTGCCAGAGCGTTCAGTTATCAAGCTCCTCTCCGGTGGAACCAGCTTCCTCTCTCAGTCTGTTACAGAGCACAGAGCCTACTTTCTGCAATAATCACACATGTTGAATTTAGAAGGGAGTGACACGTATGAACTTAACAAAAATATACCTTTAACGGGAAAAGCAGAGAAAGAAGAATAAACAGACTGCGAACAATTTATAGACATCTGCAAAATGTCAAGGAGCCCCAGCTACAGATGGACTATGTTGTAAGTCTGTTGTGTTGTTCATTCTGTACACATGACACACTTTGATGTTCTGTCCATTCTGATAGAGGATCCTCCTCTGGTGCTGTCCCAGAGAGGCCTTACTGTTTGGGGTGTCCTCCCCTTTCCAATGGTCCTGGTTCGAGGGTCAATTAAATAAAAATACATTTATTTGTATAGCCCAATATTCCAGATAACAAATTAGTGTCCACATGGCGTCACTGCTAGCTGCCACTGTTGTCCGTGTGTGGGAACAGGTGACACTATGTGTGACCTTGAGGAAGCAGCCGTTAGCTGCCTGTTCCCATGAATCAGTCCCTGTTGGAAAGGAGCTGGGAGAGACATCGTTTCCACCTGATATCTGAGAGAAGGAAGAGGATACTTGTAACAGTAGGACATGATTAATATTGTATTTTTAGCTTATACAAATATAGAAGGAAACAATAAACTAAGGATTTGAATCTTATATTGTATGCATCTCTTTAGCTATCATAAAGGTTGAAATCTCAATTCCACTTTTTCCTTGTAAAAAAAGTATATCTGAATAATTTCCACTTGGTAATGTTTTTTGTTACCAACAAACAAATTATAATATTTAGAAAGTTATTCTTGTCTTAGATTAAAATCATGAGTAAAACATTGTATTGATGAAATTCAGACACCTTGCAGAGAGATAGATTAGAAAATTAACAATGTATATTGTGTGTTTATATCTAAGAGCTGGTTAGCTTAGCTTAGCATTAGGACTGTAAACGGGGAAACGGCTTGCATGGCTCGGTCTGAAGGTGCATGTGCACCTGTAACTCCTTCTATGTCATTATTGTTTTAATGAATTATGTTAATGAGTGACATTGTGCGGTGCTGGATGCTAGGTGTTGTTACTCTTGGACAGATCCAGGCTGTTCAGTGCTGGAGTTTCATATTTACCGATAGACATTAACTGATCAATCACTCCAAGGACAAACAAACCAAAAATATAAGCTACACTTTATTAGGCTAAAACAGACAGCTAGCGCTTTTATTCATCACATTTCCCAATGTTGCTCTGAAATGATGTCATGGAGGTCAAAAGGTCAAGGTTGGAGGTCAGAGCAGGGCAGCTGGTTGCCCTGCTCTGTGTTTCCAACGGGGGAACTGTGAGCACGTCTGTCCAAACAGTTTAGCCTTATTTAGTGTGTGCAGCTCTGCTGGAGTCCATGAACAACAGAACCACTCCATCACCGTTTACTGGCTCTGCAGAGCCGGGCCTCTGCAGCTCTATCAGAGCTCTAACACACAGGTAGAGCTGCAGAGCCGGGTCTGTATGTGTGTGTGTGTGTGTGTGTGTGTGTTTACAGTCATGATGTCATTAGGTGGATGAAAGTAACCAGCTGGGTGAACGACAAGAGACACACACGCACGCACACACACACACACACGCACACACACACACACACACACACACACACACACACACACACACACACACACACACACACACACACACACACACACACACACACACACACACACACACACACTGTGACTGTGAGTCATAAACCAGTAGTGAACTTTATGGGCCGTCTTCCTCACTTAAACTGTAATGGACACTTCTAGTGTACACAAACCTTTCATACACACAAGTGCTGCTACAAACAGGCTGGATGTGTTCTATTAAACTGCTCCATCAGGTTCAACATGGATATTTACTAAATGAGATTGATTTGGACATTAAACAGCAGTTGACTGTGGAGGTGAAGTCAAAAAAGGCACATCTACTCTTCATTTACACACATTTCATTAATGAATGAAGATATTTTTCTATTTGTTATTGTTAATAAATCCGATAAATAGACCAAACCAGTACTTGCAGACTTCCCTACTGTGTTTGTGGTATCAGCCCATTGGTGTGGACTGATGCACTTCATTGAGTCTTTAAACTATATCGAACCAGGTAGTAAGGTAAAGTCGATCAATAAAAGTATTATTACAAAGGATTGCTTCTTTTTTTTATAACTGTATATGTGTACAGTCCGCATGTCAGTGCGTCCTTGGGCGAGATATTGAAGCCCACATTGCTGTGCATCAGTGTGTGCATGAGGATGCAGATTAGGTCCTGATGGGCAGGTTGCACCTTGCATGCATCAATGCATCAGAGTGTGAATGTGAGTGTGAATGGGTAAATGTTGACATATAGTGTCGAAGAAAAGCACTGTATGAATGCAAGTCCGTTTATGATCTGTTGGATTAGTAGTGGGCTATAAAGAGCAGTCTGCATCGGAGGAGCTCGGTGTGGACAAAGACTTTCACCAGGAGCCTGCTGTTCATGTTCATGTCACAAACTTACTTATTTAACACACACCCACATATTTTCTGAAGCCTAACCAAGTATTTATGTTTCAATCCCCCCCAACACACAAAGCGATCAATACAGCTGTCCTCGAGCACTTCTTTTGTTGAGGAAGTAGTAAATAGCAGACATGTGTCTGGTGAACATGTGTATCTGTGTGTGTGAGTGCACTGACCATGACATTTCTGCTTTCTATATCTTTATCTCCTGCTTTCTCCCTCATATCTTTTGATTAATGAGCTGGTTTCACAATTTGTAACATGAATCAGGGAGCCACAAATGCAATAATCTCCATGGGAAAAGAAGAGTCCACGGAGGAAGATTCAGCTGGGAAACAGATGGGCTGCTTCTCTTCTCTTCCTCAGGCCGCTCAGGTGAATCAGCTACCAGTAACCTCTAACCAGTCTTCTCTTCTCTCTCAGGACACAACAGGTTGACAAGACTTGTAGGAGGCAGAAGCTGCATGTTTTTTCAGCGGATGGAATGTTTAAAATCCGTATTTGTGTCCTTTCTTTCCTGGAAAGCACACACCACTAATGTAAGATTGTGGGTCCATTGTTAACACTCTGCTCCTGTCATTGATAAACATGAAAGACGCAGATTCACAATAGCAGTTCAACCTCAGAGCCTCTGTCGACAAAGCTCTGTTGGCCCCAGACACATACAGGACAGGGACTGCATTATAGAGGCAGCACCTGACCATTGATCAGTCAAATATTTATTTAGCTTTTCAGTAAATGAGTGAGTGAGTTGCGATATCTACCATTTTCTTTGAAGAGAGATTAGAAAAAACAATCAGAAAAGGCCAAAGGCTTTTTAAACTGATTTTTAATATATGGGGTTTGCCTTTCATTAGGAATAACTTTATATATAAACTGTATGTTATGTCATACAAGATGTAAGGTGGGTAAAGGTGAACACATGCTACGTCCTTTTGATTACATTTTGGTAATTGAGGAAATTCCACAGTAGAGATTTTCAGCCGATATATTTTCCTTATTTTGAAGTTATCTACTTTTTTTCCCCAGTTTTATAGGTTTAGCTGCAATTGCCTCTTTCTTTTTGCACTTGAAGCCAAACTGACGTTATGTCATGGATTTGGCAACCTAATGCTCTTTGTGATCAAAGTAATCAACCCTGAAGTAAATAGAGTGAGTGGGATACGAAACGAAAAAAAAAAAAGAAACATACACTTGTATTAATCCCCTTGGGGAAATTCTTCTCTGCATTTGACCCATCCCTGGATAGGGAGCCGTGGGCAGCCCTGTGAGGCGCCCGGGGAGCAGTTGAGGGTTAGGTGTCTTGCTCAGGGACACTTCGACATGTGAGCTATGGGGGGACTGGGGATCGAGCCGGCTACCTTGTGGTTACGGGACGACCACTCATCCCCCTGGGTGTATATATCTGCAGAAACCATAAAGCCAAATTCTTCCAAAAAGAATTAAGAGCCCTACTTAATGTTGTTGGATGGATGTTTGAAATTGGGCTTTTATCTAAAAATAGATTCAGCACACAGTTGAAATCTCCTCTAATCAGTGATGTGCCTTCTCTAACCCTAAGGACAATATGGTTTATACATCGTGTGTTTAAGGCAGACACCCTAAATCCATTTATTGTACCATTGATCAACAAGCATCTGCATTGTTTGCCCTTCAATAAAGAGTCAATATAAAACTGGAGTGATATGTTTTATCACAATTGCAACATCTCTCCTGACCATATTCATGAGAAGAAGAAAACACATTAGTTTTTTATGTTCAGCATCAGACAAATGTGTTTATTGGAGGTATGCAATATTACTATTAATCTGTCGAGCTGCTTTAATATGTTCCTTCTTTTGGGGTTCTGTGTAACCCTCTCACATGAAACTGCTTTACAGCTTGACACCGGGCTGTTGGTGTTAATGCCAACTGAAAGGCACAACTTTGTCAGCTTGGGTGCATTTCAGCTAGAATGTAGTGAGCTTTGCAGCTACAGTTCGTGAACACCTTACGCCATGGTGTGTATAACTAGTAACAGGAAAAATAACACAACTATAAACAACTGTATATGAAAAATACTGCAACTTCCAGCTTAATGACCCACGGACCACTGAGCCTTGTTTGCCAGCTACCCAATGTTTCTGCATGTGATCTGCAATCATAAGTACCGATACCCAAACACTTTACAACGGTCTGATGTAGGACAGTAACACAGGTTTCCCTATAAACGTTCCCTTCCCGACTTCCACTTTTTCATCTTTCAACATAAGGGGTTTCAGTAAAAGCCATGTCATAAAAAGCATCCGACCTTAAGCAAAATATGAGTAAATAAAAAAATTATAATAAGAAAGGGGGCTGACATTATTACTATTAGAGGTGGACAATATGGAAATGGTATATTTGACTACCGTGACATTTAGCGGTAAATGGAATAGCCACGTGCACACTTATTATATGATACTAGGCTTTTTATGTGAATATGGTATTCATTCAGTGTTCAAGTAATTCAGTATAGTTTACCCTGCTACCTACAAGTATTATATTCATTATATTATTCAACCATATTTGCCTAATATTTCAGTAACGTTAGCGCAAGAAATTCTGACAGACTGGATTAGTCCAGTCTGTCAGAATTTCTTGCGTAGACTACATGAATAGACTACATGAATAATTTAGATTAATTAATAATAACACACATCAGTCTGTGGAAATCTTTAGACAGAGGACAGGCGGTGAAGTTTCCAAACTGTCAGTGGTCCCCATTCTGCTGTGTGTCTTGTGTTCATTAGCTCCAGGATCAATGTCAGTAAGTCATGTCCATTAAATGATCATCTCCAAACATCTATAAGGCAGAGTGGTTATGCAGGCTACCCAGACTTAAAAGACAATCCTGAAATCCTGTGTATGACGGCCATCATACCTCGGTGCATCAATTGTGGATGATCAATTAGAAAGTGCTTCAGTATCACTCATGCTGGTGCGAGCTGCCTCCCTCCAGGGTAAGCTGGCACTCCTCCATAGGCTCTGCTTTCAATAACCGTGCGATGATTAACAGATGATTCAGTTGTTCCTTGCCCATACTCTTTGTCTCCACCGCAGCGGGGTAGAGTAGTCGTGTTTGTGAGACACGGTGTCAAAGCAACGGATCATGTACAAAGATGTACCAGCCTTTGTACATGATCTGTTGCTTTGAGGTTGGAGAGCGCTATATACGTAGTAGTTTACGTGTCACGTAAGCTAGCAACCTCGGTTAGCTCGTGCTCCTCTATGCTTCTCACTCTTTGCTCAGCCTCCTCCCGTCTTATTTCACATCTCCTTTTTTGCTCATTTACATCTTTCAGACATTCTTCAGTTTCATTCAACCTTTTCGACAAGTCCTTTCTCATTCCTTTCATCGAAGCCAAATCCTGCACACGGTTACCAGCAACCCTGCTGTCTCCATCGTTGCAATCAACCTAGCTTCCAGGTTGGTCGTAGCGTTACTCGCCAGTTTGTTCCTATTGTGCCTACTTCGGTTCATTATTATGACTGTATCAAGATAACCAGAATGTGTGTTATACTTTAGCCGTAAGCCACTATAAACGATATGTTAAATGTGGGTTTACCATTCACGGGTTGGCAGCTCAGTTGTTAAACTACCATCATGTTGGGAGGTGGAACCAGAAGCTAGAGATTATTGTAATGATATGGTATCATAATGATCACATTCTTTCTATAAACACAGATTCAAAGTTTTTTGTGAAATTATATTTTTCTTGTATATTCATTGGTCTCATGAAGAGAACATATGTGTTCAGGTGGAACCCCATTGCCCATTGCAAGTAACAACAACACACATCCCCACACCATCAGTCCCTAGCATATCCTCTGCATCGGTGTGGCTCAGCAGGTAATGGAGAGCGGGTTGTCCTTGTGTCACCAGGTAGTGGAGAGCGGGTTGTCCTTGTGTCACCAGGTAATGGAGAGCGGGTTGTCCTCATGTCACCAGGTAGTGGAGAGCGGGTTGTCCTTGTGTCACCAGGTAGTGGAGAGCGGGTTGTCCTTGTGTCACCAGGTAATGGAGAGCGGGTTGTCCTTGTGTCACCAGGTAGTGGAGAGCGGGTTGTCCTCATGTCACCAGGTAATGGAGAGCGGGTTGTCCTTGTGTCACCAGGTAATGGAGAGCGGGTTGTCCTCATGTCACCAGGTAGTGGAGAGCGGGTTGTCCTTGTGTCACCAGGTAGTGGAGAGCGGGTTGTCCTTGTGTCACCAGGTAGTGGAGAGCGGGTTGTCCTCATGTCACCAGGTAATGGAGAGCGGGTTGTCCTTGTGTCACCAGGTAATGGAGAGCGGGTTGTCCTCATGTCACCAGGTAGTGGAGAGCGGGTTGTCCTTGTGTCACCAGGTAATGGAGAGCGGGTTGTCCTCATGTCACCAGGTAATGGAGAGCGGGTTGTCCTCATGTCACCAGGTAATGGAGAGCGGGTTGTCCTTGTGTCACCAGGTAATGGAGAGCGGGTTGTCCTCATGTCACCAGGTAATGGAGAGCGGGTTGTCCTTGTGTCACCAGGTAATGGAGAGCAGGTTGTCCTTGTGTCACCAGGTAATGGAGAGCGGGTTGTCCGCATGTCACCAGGTAGTGGAGAGCGGGTTGCCCTTATGTCACCAGGTAATGGAGAGCGGGTTGTCCTTGTGTCACCAGGTAATGGAGAGCGGGTTGTCCTCATGTCACCAGGTAGTGGAGAGCGGGTTGTCCTTGTGTCACCAGGTAGTGGAGAGCGGGTTGTCCTTGTGTCACCAGGTAGTGGAGAGCGGGTTGTCCTTGTGTCACCAGGTAGTGGAGAGCGGGTTGTCCTCATGTCACCAGGTAATGGAGAGCGGGTTGTCCTTGTGTCACCAGGTAATGGAGAGCGGGTTGTCCTCATGTCACCAGGTAATGGAGAGCGGGTTGTCCTTGTGTCACCAGGTAATGGAGAGCGGGTTGTCCTCATGTCACCAGGTAATGGAGAGCGGGTTGTCCTTGTGTCACCAGGTAGTGGAGAGCGGGTTGTCCTCATGTCACCAGGTAATGGAGAGCGGGTTGTCCTTGTGTCACCAGGTAATGGAGAGCGGGTTGTCCTTGTGTCACCAGGTAATGGAGAGCGGGTTGTCCTTGTGTCACCAGGTAATGGAGAGCGGGTTGTCCTCATGTCACCAGGTAGTGGAGATCGGGTTGTCCTTATGTCACCAGGTAATGGAGAGCGGGTTATCCTCATGTCACCAGGGCCCTATTTTTCGTACCTGGCTTACTGAGTTAGCGGGCTAATTGTCAGGATAAGATGACGTAGGTCAGGCTTATTCAGTTTCTCGAAGCAAGCTTAGATAAATCACCATAGCAACACAGCCAAAAATGTAAACCTGCTCCAGGGCAGGCTTACTGAAATTCACTGGATAAGCTGGCCACTCCCACCGGACAAAAAAGGCAGCTCACTTCCTCATTGATGAAGGAGCGGTATTAGTTATATTAGTTTTATTGGGAGAGAGTTATTTGAGATCGCCAAGATCCGTCCTCACATCATCATGACTTCCTGTACGCGGCGCTATAGATTCTGCCTTCAAGGAATCATTTATTTACGAGAGCTTCTCGAGCCGCGGACACTGATCACCACAGACGCAGCCGATCACCGTCTCACAGACACAGACTCTCACCCGCTGCATGCCGCGCTGTTCTTAAGTTTATTTAGCGCTTAAGTAACTTATGGATGTGTTGAAAGCACTCATAATTATATTACAGTGTTATTAGTACACCATACATATCATTATTGTAGAACATGATTAAGGTGGACTCATGATAAGAATACAGAGAATCACACACAATTTATTTTCACTGCTTCAATTGATTGAATTTCTGATTATGAATAATACATATATACTGATCCGCCCATACACATATTCAAACTCCTAGTTATATAGAAATATACACATACATGTATATACATATAGTACATAATTCATACGCGCATACAGTACATATATCCTCATAAGTATATATTTATTCGTAAATATAATCTGATTGATCTGGGTGATGAAGCACTTAAAATTTGCGAACACTGACATTTAACTTGTCTGATATATTTGCGGCGCTTATGTCTCGCAGCGGGGCGGAGTTAAGCTGCGTTCACGGCAACAATGTTACAAAAACGTTGGAATATTCACAACGCGTTTGCTGTGAATGATTAAGGTAATGACTTCCTCATATGTCTTCATGATCATCTCCTGCTTCTCATCGGAGAAATAAAAAAAGGTTCCTCTGAGTTTATTTGCTATTGTACAGTTAGAAGATCGTGGTGTCAGTGCTCGATTATTATCCCTTCTGAAGAGGAACGGACACGCGCATTTATCCAGAGGATTGATGTCTGGCTAGAATTAACGAGACCGTTTCAGTGCGGATCAGCCGTGAAGAAACCCAGATAGCCTGATGTCAATCATCTCGCTAATTTAAGCTGGAGATTAGGACATTTGCTTGACTTTGTTTAGCCAGGTACGAAAAATAGGGCCCAGGTTGGCTGTCCGATCCCGAGCTCCACCTGTCTGCATGTCCACGGGTCCTTGAGCAAAACACTGTTCTGGTTAGTCAGGCCAGCACCGTGCACCACTACCATGATGTATGAATGTGTGAGAGGGTAATTGTGAAGTGCTGAGTCTGCAGAAAGGCACTGTACAAACACATTTACCACTGAAAGCTCAGGAGAAAACTTTATAAACAGCATGTGAGACATAGATTGTAATGTCCGTCACCACCTTTCTTTAATTGAAATTGGTCTGTGTGTGAATCAGATCGGATGGCTTATTCACGTACTAACAACACACCCGGCAGTGGGAATGCGGAACCAGTGTGTGTTTATCTACCTCTCAGACATGTGTATGTTTGTGTATCTATATGTCTAAGGAATGTTAATGCATGGCGGACGGACAGCAATCAAGGCAGACAGCTGAA
Source organism: Myoxocephalus aenaeus (assembly GCA_038501785.1). Lineage (NCBI taxonomy): Eukaryota > Metazoa > Chordata > Actinopteri > Perciformes > Cottidae > Myoxocephalus > Myoxocephalus aenaeus. The sequence goes on along the minus strand of JBAMJR010000038.1, from coordinate 2,762,437 downwards.
CAATGGAAAATGGATGAAGTAGGAGGATAAAGGAAATAGCAGGCCATACTAATAAAGCTGAACATGTCGAGCCTATGAAGTCTGTGACTGTTATACTTGATTGTTCTTAATCAAAAGAACTAATTGTGGATTGCATTTTGCTTCAATTTTGAAAGACTTTTCAAAGAATGTGGTTCATCTCTTAATCTGAATCCTGGAAAAAGGGAAAGCAATTTACAAGCCTAACTTTGGCCTTTTAACTGCAGCTAAAAAGTGTGTAAATATTTTGTAAAAGAAACATCTGAGTTCCGTTGCCCCTACCGTAGTGTTATTATGGTAAGGATGGCCTCTGAACCAGGCAAATGACATTAGCAATGTGTTGCACTCGGTGGCTCACGTTACCGTTGTCCTGGATTGGAGGCGTGAGCAAAGATTCAGATGGTTGCAATTTGCATTCCACAAAATCACTGTCCCTTTAATATTTGATGAAAAATTGCATCTTAATGACTAGTTAGCAGTAAACAGCATATTGAGGAGAGAAGGTTGTCTGACATGGAGAGTTCCAAGACCATCAAAGACATGATATATTGTATAATTACATGACGTATTACTATTATTTCAAGAGTTTACTTTTTGCTATTAAAACTGGCATTGTGAAAATATAGGCCTTTGTCACCACATATTACCTGAAGCATTTACAGTTTGCCCAAACTGCACCTCCTTGTCACCAAATCCACTTAAAGTGAGCAGCAGAGGCCATTATTACCCCTTAAACAGTCGTAAAGAGTAAAACACCTCCTATCATTATCACTCCTCTCTTCATTTTTCGCCGCAGGAGCCCAACAAAGAGTCCCAGGAATGTCTCGTCACATGCCTTGGCCTCAGGAATGCGGAGGAGGTGAGGGAGTATTCAATGAGAGAGAAACAAGGAGAAGTCCTTTGGTTGTTCTCCTCCTCGGTGAGACGATCTTCTCCAGTTGTCCTGTGACAAAGAACAAAGCGGCAGAGGTGGAGAGCGTGTCGTTTCTTCAAGGCTTCGTGCATCGTGCCGCTAATTGCAAGAATGAGAGGAATGGAATGATGGATTCTTGTTGGTCATTTGTCTGTGCTATGGTAGCAAACACAGAGGAGCTGCATAAAAGCCAGAGACAGTTCAACAAACTTCACTTCAAAGTGAAGGACGCATTTGGAAGAGTTTTTGGGAGGTGATTCTCCAAACTTAATAATGGGGTAGCAAACAGGAAGTGGGGAACATTTATTATTGTTAGCATAAGAAGTGATAGAATAGAGAACTTTACTGTCCACCATGCAGGGTTGTGTGCATGGACTTGACTCCTGTGAGACCTGACTTCCTTAATCATTTAGAAGCCTCGTGTTTGGCATTTAGACCGTTGCCATCTTGGTTTACTGGAACCAGAAGTGACCATATTTGGCAGAGCCAGGTACCATTAGCAGCTATCACTAGTGCTGGCTAGCTTGGTTAGCAAGGTGTATCCGTAATTCACATTAAGTGCAATTATAATTGGGATGCTAATTTCGGCTTAAAACTAAATGTGCCAACGCGATAAATTAACAGCCTTAATGTTATTTAGTACAACCCAATGCTCAACAATGCCGTGGTAACCAGTGGCGGGCCGTGCGTTTTCTACCTGGGCCTTCAGTGCCGTCATACTACAGCTGAACAACCTAATCACCCCCATCCTCCCATGTCTTGTAATAACTCCACCCCCTCTCATCTTCACCCACAGCTTCTGATTTCTTCATTTGTTCCAACATGCTACTGCTGCAGGTCTCTCTTCCTCTAATCTGTAATATTTCTCTCCAGCAGCCTTTTGACCAAATACGTAAAGTCCCCTCGCACACCTCCGTCATGTCCTGGCTGCCTCCAGATGAAGATGAAAAGTGTTTGGATCAACAGGAGGTTTCAACACTCTGCCTTCAACGCTCCATGGAAAGGATCAGGAAGGTCTCGTTTACAATCCAGCACACATGACTGAGTGAGTGCAGGTATCTGATTTTATTTAGAGGCCTAGTGACCAATGGGATCCATTAGGGGAGTTAGCTGTAGAGAGAAGTGACAGGTAGGATCTGGTTTGATCCGGTGAACATGTGGACTCTGTTACTAGAGATCTGTTTTACCTTCTAATGGTGCAAACTCTCCCAGGTACGGAGGAGATGAGGCTTTACTGTTTACAGATACTTTACTGTCGCTGCTTCCAGCACTTTGCATAACAAAAGCTAGGAGGCAGTGTTTTTAACAGGTTGTGTGTGTGTGTGTGTGTGTGTGTGTGTGTGTGTGTGTGTGTGTGTGTGTGTGTGTGTGTGTGTGTGTGTGTGTGCATGTGTGTCAGTGTGTTTGTGTGCATGTGTTTGTAGATTTCTTAGGTCAAAGAGAACACCTTTCATCTGACCACCACTCCCTTTCCTCTGCTTGCCTTCAGGGACAGATTAACCTATTACACACACACACACACACACACACACACACACACACACACACACACACACACACACACACACACACACACACACACACAACAGACAGTGTGTGTGTGTGTGTGTGTGTGTGTGTGTGTGTGTGTGTGTGTGTGTGTGTGTGTGTGTGTGTGTGTGTGTGTGTGTTCTGGACGTGTGAGGCTGTGAGAGTGTGACAGTGTTGACTGAGCCGGCAGGACCCAAACAGAGGAGGTGAACTGCGTGAGTGTGTTATAAAAGTTATCTGTGTGTGCGTGTGTACATGTGTAGGAGGTCAGAGGTCATGACAGCAGGTTCAGAGGTACAGCTGAGGTCCTGAGAGAATGATAAGACAGCACAGATACACCGGATGTGTGTGTGTGTGTGTGTGCGTGTGTGTGTGTGCGTGTGTGTGTGTGCGTGTGTGACTGCTTAGCTTTTCAATTTAATTCAATTAATTAGAAAGACACATTTGTCTCATAAGGGTTTTACAATATCTCCGGCATGCATCCTCTGTCCTCTGAATAACTTCTCCGACTGTCGGTGAGGGCGATGCTTAACATATATTAATACCTATTGGTTGAGTAGCATCACATGAGATGATTTACAACACATGTGATTGGTCGGTGTGTTTCCTGGAGCGCTGAATGAGAAAAGTCAGGTCCTTCCTCCAGTGTGTTGTCAGCATGTGTGTCAACTCCTCTGTGTCATTTTAGTTTGATTACTGAACAATTCAATGATATACTTGTACTTTCTGTTTTTCCCCATTCAATGTCCATCGTATCTTTGGACTTGTTCCATTGACTCTCTCTGTCGGCTGAGGATTGTTCAGTTACCCAAGAAGTTTATGTTAGCCCACAAACTGAGCACAAACAAAGTCAAGTTATTTTGAGACCTTATCAACAAACACCAATACACATCACCATTAGAGGTACAATGCCAGAAGTGGAAAGGACCTTTTTTTTTTTTTTTAAACACTGGCACTGATAGTGACATTTTCTTTCTCAGGCAACTGAAACAATAACTCTACCTCTGAATTAAACCATTGGTGCAGTCACCCAACAGTCACCAGCATTCACATTTCTGTTTTTTTTCTTTTAACCACTTAACACTTTCCTGGAATTGACCCCTCATTTAAATCCTATGCATTTCCCATCTCTCCCCAGCAAACCTGACACACTAGTGCAACAACAACATGTTTTTAATAATTGAATGTAATTACATTTTCCGTGTCTTCCCCTTTTGTTATGTAATCGTAAAACAAAGAAAGGTGTGGAGAAACGGCTTGAGAGACTGCCGAGTGTTATCACAGCAACACAGGCAGGAGAAAAGGCTGAAGAGGTTTGTATGAGAGGAGAGGTCTGCGACCCCTCCTCTCATCTTCCTCTCATCTCCCTCTCATCTTCCCCTCACCATCTCACCCTCTCACCCCCTCACCCCCTGCCTCTCCACACCCCAAGGCCTGAAGCGGTCATGTGGGATGCACAGCAGCGAGGCTTACGGAGGGAATTCATATTAAGTCTAGAGAAACCATCAGATCAGCAGGTAAACACATGCACAGATACACACACACAAACACACAAACACACCTCTCCACCACACACGTGGATGTGTACAGAGAACTAAGAGAGATGGCGTCCGGTGAGTGTGCAAAACACAGGACGAAGTGTAGAAAAAGATGAAAAGGGAATGAAAGAGTGGATAGAAGGTGTGGCTGAGATGATGATGATTTACACATAGGACTATATGTGTTGTGAGTATATCATCAACATGTCACTTCACAGTCAGTTACAAATATGGTCCACTAAACTGCAGTAAATACTTTACTTATTTACAGATATATTCACTATAAATATTAGTGCTGTCATATTAGCACGTTATTAACGGCGTTAACGCAAACCAATTTTAACGCCATCAATTTTAACGCCATCAATTTTATTAACGGCGTTGACGCATTTGAATTTTTCAAATTTTTTTCTCGCGAGCACCACGCCGGATGTAGCTCAACCGGAAGCAAAACAATAGGCACGCCGTTTGGGCTTGGAAGCTAGGCTAACGTTACGGTTTGAAATGAATGAATGGTGAGCGCGATACGGCAAAATGAATGATAAGACGCTAATGAATGGAAAGTTTACTTTCAAAAAGTTGTCAGATGGTTCCCTTGACGAGACCAAAGTGGTATGTGCCATTAGTCATTGTGAACTGAGCTATCATCGTAGCCTATCCAGTCTGAAACACCACTTGATGGCCAAGCACACAGCTGATGCTAACTCTGCGCCCCCTCGTCATAGCAGACAAGAATGGATGACTTCAGAAACACATGGACACCACAACGAAGAACAGACTTATTGCAGCCATAGCTAAATGGTGCTACTGCGTGTAGGCCTGTTAACGTTGTGGAGGACGAGGGTCTAGCTGATAGAATACGCTAGGGTGACCAGATTTGAGTTTGTGAAAAAGAGGACACTTCGTTCCGGGGGGGGAGGAGAGAGAGGAGGAGGAGGACACTTCGTCGCGGGGGGGGGGGGGGGGGGGGGGGGTAGCAGTAGTGTGTAGCATGCCGTGAACTTACATTTATGTTGAGATCGGTCGACCAATGACAGTTCTCTCTACAGTCAGAGCTTGCGCAAGAAGGTGGAACGTGAGGGAGATACCATTTCCAAAACTTGTAAGGGGGTAATAACTATTTTCCCGGACGTACCATTTCCAAAACTTGTAAGGGGGTAATAACTATTTTCCCCGACGTAGCAAAATCCCGGACGTTTTTGGAATCCCTGCCGGACGCTTTTTTTAGGTCTCGAAAAGAGGACATGTCCGGGAAAAAGAGGACGTCTGGTCACCCTATAATACGCATCGCATCCAACGACAGGACCTACGAATTGCCTTTGAGAGCCTGACTGCTATGTTCACAGCTCTCTCTCTCTCTCTCTCTCTCTCTCTCTCTCTCTCTCTCTCTTAAGCCCTTGTTTACCTGAAATGTGCACTTTATAATTTTATTTTGTAAACCCTTGTTTACCTGAAATGTGCACTTTATAATTTTATTTTGTCCCGCCCTGTTTGGCAGTTGTTTTTCAATAAAATAAAACATTTGCATAAAGCAAGCCAATCCACTTTTTCATGTTGATAAGAGCATTACAATGAAAAAAAAAGAATTGCGATTAATTGCGATTAATCGCGAGTTAACTATGACATAAATGCGATTAATCGCGATTAAATATTTTAATCGTTTGACAGCACTAATAAATATATGATTCAAATATAGTGAAGCAACACGATAAGGTGTTTCAGTTCAAATAAAGTATTGCATTAACAACTATACATTTACATTTACACATGAGTAAAAACAGCACATTTATGTTGCAAGGGAGGAGGAAGAGGGAAAAGGGAGGAGGAAGAGGGAAAAGGGAGGAGGACAAGGGAAAAGGGAGGAGGAAGAGGGAAAAGGGAGGACGAAGAGTGAAAAGGGAGGAAGAGTGAAAAGACAAAGCAACAGGTTACTTTGTGCAGACGTGAATTACAGAGCTAGATTTTATTCATGATAATATTGATCTAATTACCAAGACCATTTAGGAATCAAAGGTAAATAACTGTTTTGGGTAAACTGCTTTTAAATGCTGTCACACATTCATGGTGTTGCTTTGCAGCTTTATATATAGAGATATATGATGTATATGTATATGTATCGGTTAGGAAACAAATCAGATTTCTGTGTTGACACTATCGGTGTCACATGACAGCAGAACCAGCTTGTATTGTGAGCGTCTTGCATGTGGGAGAAACTAATCACTGGAGAATGTATACGCATGCACCTGAGTTTCCTTTATGGATGTTCCTGAAGAGGCCGGTGACTGAAATACACTGCACAGATTCCAGTAGCTCTACTTTGGAAAAACAAAAAGAATAGACTGAATAACTGTGTTGATCCTAGATTATCCATGAAATACAAACGAGGAGACGGTCAGACGTCTCATTGAGATGGAAGAAAAAGGAATAATGGGTTAAACTAACTGTTAAAGCCTGAGACCCCCCGAGGAGAGAAGAAGAAAGCAGACAATGGGTGAGACAAAATGAAATAATAATGAGAGGATGAAGAGAGGCAAGCTTCCTTACTTTTGTTCTCACTCTGATTGAATTTTGTAAAAGATTAGCACACTGTTCGTCCCTAAAAGCTCATCCCTGTGGTCTTCCTGCACTGCATTTCCCATAATCCTCCTTTGAAGAAGACATGTCTCTAGATTTCACATTAGAACGTTCAAAGTGGCTCATTATTACAAGCAAACCCTTAAAAAAACATAACTGTCCTCTTCTCTTCAGTAAAATCAAAAGACTTAGATTGCATAACATTAATAATAATAATACATTTGATTTATAGCGCTTTACAAAAGTTTAAAATCATCATAAAAGAGCTATACAATAACGGCACACTGTCACACAGAGGCAGATGCTTGTTGCACCCAGGTGTTAAAGCCAACAATACTATGTGGCTATTTACACCTCTCTCTCTCTGTGTGTGTGTGTGTGTGTGTGTGTGTGTGTGTGTGTGTGTGTGTGTGTGTGTGTGTGTGTGTGTGTGTATATAAGGCAGTAGTAAATGCATAATTTCATTGGCTGCCGGGGTCACGTGTGACATTGATGAGCGGTGACTCCACGCCTGGCGCCAAAACGTTGAGAATATTCAAAACACATAGTCTCTCTTTCTACGACTCTTATTATTTCTACTACTACTATCTTCTAGCTAACTATTGCTAAATGAAGTACTATATTCAACTTGAATAGCAGAATAGCTGCGTATGACTGGTGCTAATAGATATTCTGTCACATTAATAGAGCCAATTTTCTAGTTTGTCATATTCAAAACAATATATTCTGGTTCTTGCTGCTATGTACACAATGCAGCTAGTCACATATCACCAACAATAACACTGCAATGTCAATAACACATCTCAGGATCTGGGCCCTGTTTCTCGTACCTGGCTAAACAAAGTCAAGCAAATGTCCTAATCTCCAGTTTAAATTAGCGAGATGATTGACATCAGGCTATCTGGGTTTCTTCACGGCTGATCCGCGCTGAAACGGTCTCGTTAATTCTAGCCAGACATCAATCCTCTGGATAAATGCGCGTGTCCGTTCCTCTTCAGAAGGGATAATAATCGAGCACTGACACCACGATCTTCTAACTGTACAATAGCAAATAAACTCAGAGGAACCTTTTTTTATTTCTCCGATGAGAAGCAGGAGATGATCATGAAGACATATGAGGAAGTCATTACCTTAATCATTCACAGCAAACGCGTTGTGAATATTCCAACGTTTTTGTAACATTGTTGCCGTGAACGCAGCTTAACTCCGCCCCCGCTGCGAGACATAAGCGCCGCAAATATATCAGACAAGTTAAATGTGTCAGTGTTGGGAAAATGTATCCGCAAATTTTAAGTGCTTCATCACCCAGATCAATCAGATTATATTTACGAATAAATATATACTTATGAGGATATATGTACTGTATGCGCGTATGAATCATGTACTATATGTATATACATGTATGTGTATATTTCTATATAACTAGGAGTTTGAATATGTGTATGGGCGGATCAGTATATATGTATTATTCATAATCAGAAATTCAATCAATTGAAGCAGTGAAAAGAAATTGTGTGTGATTCTCTGTATTCTTATCATGAGTCCACCTTAATCATGTTCTACAATAATGATATGTATGGTGTACTAATACCACTGTCATATAATTATGAGTGCTTTCAACACATCCATAAGTTTCTTAAGCGCTAAATAAACTTAAGAACAGCGCGGCATGCAGCGGGTGAGAGTCTCTGTCTGTGAGACGGGCGATCGGCTGCGCCTGTGGTGATCAGTGTCCGCGGCTCGAGAAGCTCTCGTAAATAAATGATTCCTTGAAGGCAGAATCTATAGCGCCGCGTACAGGAAGTCATGATGATGTGAGGACGGATCTTGGCGATCTCAAAGAATTCTCTCCCAATAAAACTAATATAACTAATACCGCTCCTTCATCAATGAGGAAGTGAGCTGCCTTTTTTGTCCGGTGGGAGTGGCCAGCTTATCCAGTGAATTTCAGTAAGCCTGCCCGGGAGCAGGTTTACATTTTTGGCTGTGTTGCTATGGTGATTTATCTAAGCTTGCTTCGAGAAACTGAATAAGCCTGACCTACGTCATCTTATCCTGACAATTAGCCCGCTAACTCAGTAAGCCAGGTACGAAAAATAGGGCCCAGGTCTGTTATGGAGGACTGAAAATGACTTAAGTATAAATAAATAAAAAAATAAATAAATAAATGCAGGAATAAATACAGGAATAAATAAATAAATGCTTAAATAAATGTATAAAAAAATAAAAAAATACAGGACTATATAAATATAAGTTATACCTAAACAGGACATCATTAAATAAATCTTTTTCTACATTTATGTATTTATTCATTTATTTATGCCTGTATTTATGTGTCCACACGTATTTATACATTTATTTATGCCTTGTATTTCTGTGTCCTTGTATGCAAATGAGGTGGGGCGGGCCGAACCTCTGTCTAAAGCATGATTGGTCACAGGAGTGTGATGCTCCTGCTATGTTGTGCTCTACTACTTCTGCCTTCACATGTTGTTGAAGTTGGCAAGCTCAGCTAACCGTTAGCAGAAGTCCGGATTTTCAATGCCCTGTCCGGCGTCCGGCGCAGCATCAAGCCGGACGCGTATTTGTCCTCCTTTTTGCAGACCTGCAAACTTGTCACCTTACGGCGAAATTCGCCGTTTTGAAATCAAAATATGTGAACTGGCCGGCCAGCGTTTCTGAGATTGGAGTGGTCGTGATCTTCGTAATAGAAGATCTTTGATAAGTCTTGGCCAATCAGCGTTAAGATGTCTCCAGCAGCCGTTTCTCAATACGCGTTCTTCTCTGTACTTGATGAGGAAACTCACAACTGAAAGTTGACGTTCTCTGAATACTACTGTTGTTGAGTCACAACATGTACTTTTAGGATGTTTTCAGGCGAGATGTTAGTTGTTTAAGCATCAAATCTGTGATCGGTTATTCAAGAATCAGCCGACTTAAAAAGATACGGCGACGAGTTGAGTTCCTGCTGAGGGACCGTGAGTCCCGCAGCACCGGGCCGTCAGCGCTGTGCTGCCCGGCGAGAGCAGCCTGATCCCGGCAGGACTTTTAGAAATGATCCGCTGATCCCTAGTGGTGCTCAACCTGCCCTTTTGCCCTGGATGAGAAAAGTGCCCCTTCTGCTGGAGCCCAATGTTTTTCTTCATTCATCAGTATTTAAGGATAAAAATTCCCCCCAAATGTGTTTGATATCTGACGGGGCATTTACTTGAGTTATTCTGAGAATTTCGCCCCGACAGGAGGAGGAGGGGGAGGGGGGGTCCTCCTCCTCCACGTAGTGCTCATGCAGCGCTGAGCGCTAAACGGGTGCAGCTACTTCTGCTCTGACCCGCAGCATCAGACAAACAGGTGATGACGTGTTTGTGAAATCCCCCGATGTTGTTTGGTGATAAATGAACCACAACATTAGCGCCGCTGAAAACATTACGTCGCAACTGGTCCGACGTTTCCTAAAAAATAAACAAACGAAATCCGTGATTTCAAAGCCTTGTCCAGCTGTTTACTGACATTTGTCATGTTTAATGAAGAGCGAGAGAGAGAGAGAGAGAGAGAGCTTCATCAAACGCTCTGCAAGAAGAAAGACTGGACCACTCCACAGCCTACAAGCTACTGATGGTGTAATTCACACAATAAGCATTGAGGTCCGAGGAGAAGTTTGCCGAAATATTTCAATGTGCGTCAGAGAAGCTGTGACTAGCGGGGCTTTCAAACAGCCCGTCTCCGCATTAAATGGGTCGACGTAGTATTTGCAAAATCAATAAAAAGATTTAAAAAATAACACAAACACAAACTTGGATATGAACGTAAGAGCCGCATGAAACCAGGCAAAGAGCCGCATGCGGCTCGGGAGCCGCTGGTTGGCCAGGCCTGCTCCAAGGAGATCAATTACAGTAAAAAGGGCTCACATCTCTCTTCACACTTAATAAAATCAAACTGCACCCGTCCTGTGCAATTATTCACAGCCTCACAAAATACTGCATAGTGTCCTCCTTTCTGGTGTTATGGATATGGTAGACAGCTTTTTGACTTCCTCTACATGGGCCATGTGAAGGGATCGATTGCTTCTGTCTGGCTCTCCTACTTGACCAATCCTGTTTAACAATGAGGTTGTTCAGACCCCCGCTCATTTGCATACAAGGACACAGAAATACAGAAATAAATAAATGAAGAAATACGTGTGGACACATAAATACAGGCAAAAATAAATGAAGAAATACAGAAATGTAGAACTAGATTTATTTAATGATGTCCTGTTTAGGTATAACTTATATTTATATATTCCTGTATTTATTTATTTATACATTTATTTAAGCATTTATTTATTTATTCCTGTATTTATGTATACATTTATTTATTTATTTATTCCTGTATTTATTTATTTATTTATAGATTTATTTAAGTATTTATTTATTTATTCCTGTATTTATTTATTTATTTATACATTTATTTATTTATTCCTGTATTTATTCCTGCATTTATTTATTTATTTATAATTAAGTCATTTACAGTCCTCCATAGTCTGTATCACAGTGATGATATAAGGATAAACACAGACATGTCACACCACCCCTGGGACCACTTTGCCTTTGGAGAACCTACCAAGACTATTACCCACGTAGCTGCAGGGTCAGCGGCACACACACCCCTTCAGGTGGAGGTGGAGGGGTGGAGTCACTGGAGGTGAAAGCGCTTAATAAATACATGTGATTGATTGATTGATTAATGGGTCATTACATGACACTCTCACACGACCTCACAACTCTACACTAATCGCAGTAACACCTGACTGTGAGAGAGCCGGCCTGCTGCGGACCAGATGCTGGCTCTGGTTCACAGGCCTGATGTTGGAAGAGGAGGAAGAGGATACTCGGCCACGCTAATACTATTTATATGTGTATGGAGAAGCTTTTAATCAGTGTGTTCAGGTTCACACAGCTTAGTGTGGTGGTAAGCTATGCATGCACAATGCCACTGTCACTTCTGCTCAGAGTGACAGGATGAGTGTGTGTGTAAGCCTCAGATACTGGAGGCCTTACTGAGCCCTCTCTATTCAAAGCTGACTGGGCAGAAGTGATGAACAGGAACTTTGAGTGACAGCTTCGAATCACAGGGGGACAAGAGGGGCGAGTGGATCGATACAGAGACACAGTGGGGGAGGGGTGAGAGAGAAATGGCATTAAGAGGGAAGTACCGGTGTGGTGTTTGTTCCATTCGGTCTCCGGTCTGTTCTCAGGCTGATTTAGATTTGACTAAACAGTCTGATGGGTACACGAGGCCCCAACACTAACATTTACTTCATAACATTTATTTCTAACACTGCCACCCCACAGCCAGACACGCATGAGGCTCAAGACAAAGGGCTGGAAGAGTTGGGGAAGGAGAGGGAGGAAATATGGCGGAGATAAGAATTTTGAGGAAAGCTGGTAAAGGATGGAGGGAGAGAGGAAGGGAGGAAGAGAGAAGTGCAGAGAGTGTTTGGGAAGGAGGAGGAAAAAAATGGAAAAGAGGAGATGGTGAGAGAGAATGTAGGAGAAAGGAGAACGATCCAAAATAATTACGTAAGAGATAGATAGATATATAGATGGATGGATGGATAAGTACGTAATACAGACAGACAGGAAACCATCAGTGGCTCCAAGAGGCCTGGGAAAAAGCAGTCCATAGTGTGTGTGTGTGTGTGTGTCCGGAGCCTTTTGTCCCTTTGTTGATCCCACACTGATAATGTCTGCCGGGACAGGAAGCAGCACAATGCCAGGCAGGCCCTGAGGAAAGGCTGATCTGACCCACACACACATATACATTCCCTCTCTCAGATATAAACCAGCACAGATGCACATTGCAACACACAGACTCTTTCTTTAGCTCACACACATGCAGGTGAACGGTGACTATAAAAAAACAACCTACTTTCCTGCATGCTCTCTTACACACACACGCTAAAATATCTCTTTTATCTCACACACATTTTCACTTTTGCAAAACGACAGCGTTAAAGGAAGCAATGTGATTCACGTCCAGGTCGTACTTGAACAACAGCTACTTGTGAAAAAAGTGAGTCAGCTGCGCTGACATCAGGTGGAAGTGACTTCAACTTCCTAGTAGCCTGCGCTGGGCAAAAATAAGTCTAGTTGTATAGAAGTCAAGGAGAAAATGACTTTACTTCTCTCTTCATTTATTCCCTCAGTGAACATGAGTTTATGGTCTCAATCCCTAGTATATATATATATACATATATATATATATATATATATATATATATATATATATATATATATATATATATGTATATATATAGAGGTGGATGGCAAGACAAAACTAGAGACCATCTTGATCAGCCAGAGGCCGCATTTGGCCCCTCCCCCCTCCTGCTCCCTAAGGGCCCCTTGCTCAGACCACATCCATCATCAAATACACCATGTAAAGTTCTGTAATGGCATCTTGCAGAGTTATGATGCTGCAGTGACACAATCTGTCCGGCACATGAACCCTACAGAGCACTCAAAGCTCCTCTGGGGTCGTTCCCAATATAGTAGGTATCTCCACAACATTCTGTGAAGATAATACCATAAAAGCTTCCTCCATTTTGGACTGGAATTTATCCAAGTTGAACTTTTGAAAAGCGTGAAAGCTCCATGTGACAGACCATTCCATTAAAGTTGAGTGACTTTCAAAATGTCTCTTTTGTAACAGGCGTGTTTCTCTGATTTTTTATTAATCTTGTATGAATTAATTTTTTTTGTGTTGTAAATAATCCAACACAAAGTTAGCATCGGTCCTGCTCCATTCCTCTTGACCTCATTCAGAATTTTTGTGAACTTCCTGCAGGAATAAGCAGCTATTTATCCTGCAGGAGTTTGCTTTGATATCCTGCATGGTTGCATTAAATGAAGGATCACTGCATGGCCGCTTCTCATACTTGCTCTTGCAGAATGATATCATCAAATCACCCCTGTGTGCAGGAAATATAGACTTTGTTGAAGGATTTTTCTTTGAAAGTTAGGCAACCAAAGCATGTTAAAGATATAAGCTTTTCAGCAGAGACCATTAGCTGACAATCTGGGCATGTGTCTGTTTAGGGAAGTTCATCTTCATCCCAAACAAGAGGCAATATTAGGGAATGAACTGCCCACTTTCCTTTGAAAAGGTCAAGAGAGGACAGAGGGGGCAGAAAAGAAACTACAAATGTGTTTAAAAGAGGAGGAAGAGGCGGTGTGCACAGCGCTGATTTCAGATGATCTCATGTCATCCACAAACACAAACAAAGCAGAGCTGAGGATCAGCCCCCAGAGAGAATAGAGGAATAAAGGGTTAATCCATCTGTTAAAGCCTACAGACATCCTGGAGAGAGAGGGGAAGAGAGAGAGAGTGAAAAGCTTGGTCACTGCATCTCTATTGTCACAAAGACAGCTAGGTGTTTTCTGCATGGTGGTTGCGATGCAACAAGGCTGAAGTTCTGTGTTGCATCGGACATCAGACTAAACACATGCTATGAATATGCCACACATGTGCATGGCCGACTTCATGACAGCATTAACATCCACTACACTAACATGGGACTATCCCTGTAGCTGTGTGAGCAGCCCATAAACCAAGGGTCAGAAGTACATTTGGCCTCAGGCCAATGGTTTTTCTAACCCATGAGAATGTTGGCCAGAACATGATGTCATTACTCCAGATGGCATCATGGCCTCCAGCTCCACCACAGAGAATCTAAGAGTTATCTCTGATCAAGATATGTTCTTAATCATTACCTAAGATTGGGCACATTTTATCTCAAAGCGATGCAGAGACATTAGTTCATGCATGTGTTACTTCTAAACTAGATTACTGCACTTCCTTATTCAAAGGCTGCTCTAATAAGTCTGTTGAATCTCTCCCGTTGATCCAGAATGCTGCAGCACGTGTATGGACCAAAGCTAAGAAGAGATCACATTACTCCTGTACTTCTCTACACTTTGCAGGGAATCCTTGTCTTCACCAACAAAGCCCTTTGGTCAGCACCATGTCTTAAAGAGCTCGTAGTCCATGTTATCCACTAGAACATGCGCTCCCACACTGCAGGATGCTTGTGGTTCCCAGAATCTCCAAATGTAAAATTGGAGCCTTCAGTTATGAAGATGCTCTCCTATGGAACCAGCTCCCAGTTTCAGTCTAGGTGGAAGACACCCTCTCCTCTTTGACTTGTAGTTATAGATGCAGATATAGAGATGATTCCTCCTGACAGCACCTGGCATTTTAAGAAGTGAGCTTTTCAGGCCATTAGTGGAGTTTAATTACTTCTTTTTTGATCAATTCTAATTTAGAAGTACCTAGTGGCCTTTAGAGAGGAACGGCATCTCAGGACAATGGAAATCATTATGGAAAAGCTTTTTTGGGCGAGAAAAACACAGTGAGTGTTGAAGCCAAAGTTTGTAATTCTTAAAACTGTTGGTGTGATGTTGGCTTGGCATTCCAGTGACAGGGTAAACTGACGTTTACATCAGGATGAGGTAAGCCAGGCCAGCGAGGGTCCAGGCTGAGTGGCAGGAAAGTGAAGAGTTTCTTTCTGCCTCCTAAAACCTGTGATCGTTCATTTTAAATGTCAATAGCTGTTGTCATTAACCTGGATTTAGTATGCATCTTAAAACAAGGGTTTTACAGCACAATGGGAGTGACTCCTTTATGTAACATTTAACTGCACAGGCTTCTTTTCTACCTTTTGTCTGTTTTCAATCTGCCTTGAATGAGTGGTGAAACATAAATTAAATTAAATTCTGCTTCTACAGGACACAACTAGATGTGTTCTGTTCTGTTTGCCTGCTGTTAAGTATCAGTGCAGGGAGAGAAGATAACTTCTCCCCCTCTCTCTCTGTTAATCCTTTGGCCTTTAGGACTAAGGGCCATTGCAAGCACTGAGAGTTAATGGTACATTAGAAACACACAAAGACCCCTGTGGAGGCAGAGCCCAGAGAGGACAAGAGAGGAGGCCCAGAAGAGGGGAGCGCAGGATGAAAGTTGGAAATAGAGAGATACAGACCGTCGTATTGATAGAGGAGGAGAGAGAAAGAGTGTCAGAATGAGTAAGTGAGGGAAAGAAGATGAGACGGTGGACGAACAGAAAAGCAGGCCTTTGTTCCAGACACCAGGGTCCTTCTATTGATCGGTAAAAGAGACAATCTGAAACACTCTGCATCCCATGATGTTGCAATCCAATAAGAGCTAATGAGATATCATTTGAATCCCAAAAGGTCCGGAGACAGTGGTGCGTTGAGGTGAAGAGCGGCCTGAGAGTGAGAGGGGATTCCCAGGAAGAGAGCTGCTGAAAGGGGACCCCCATGGTCAGGGTTTACTCTAGTCTACTCTAGTCTACTCAAGTTTACTCTAGTCTACTCTAGTCTACTCAAGTTTACTCTAGTCTACTCTAGTCTACTCAAGTTTACTCTAGTCTACTCTAGTCTACTCTAGTTTACTCTAGTCTACTCTAGTCTACTCTAGTCTACTCAAGTTTACTCTAGTCTACTCTAGTTTACTCTAGTCTACTCTAGTCTACTCTAGTTTACTCTAGTCTACTCTAGTCTACTCAAGTTTACTCTAGTCTACTCTAGTTTACTCTAGTCTACTCTAGTTTACTCAAGTTTACTCTAGTCTACTCTAGTTTACTCTAGTCTACTCTAGTCTACTCAAGTTTACTCTAGTCTACTCTAGTTTACTCTAGTCTACTCTAGTCTACTCTAGTTTACTCTAGTCTACTCTAGTCTACTCAAGTTTACTCTAGTCTACTCTAGTTTACTCTAGTTTACTCTAGTCTACTCTAGTTTACTCTAGTCTACTCTAGTTTACCCTAGTCTACTCTAGTCTACTCTAGTCTACTCTAGTTTACTCTAGTCTACTCTAGCTTACTCTAGTCTACTCTAGTTTACTTTAGTTTACTCTAGTCTAGTTTACTCTAGTCTACTCTAGTCTACTCAAGTTTACTCTAGTCTACTCTAGTTTACTCTAGTCTACTCTAGTTTACTCTAGTCTACTCAAGTTTACCCTAGTCTACTCTAGTCTACTCTAGTCTACTCTAGTTTACTCTAGTCTACTCTAGCTTACTCTAGTCTACTCTAGTTTACTTTAGTTTACTCTAGTCTAGTTTACTCTAGTCTACTCTAGTCTACTCAAGTTTACTCTAGTCTACTCTAGTTTACTCTAGTCTACTCTAGTTTACTCTAGTTTACTCTAGTCTACTCTAGTTTACTCTAGTCTACTCTAGTTTACTCTAGTTTACTCAAGTTTACTCTAGTCTACTCTAGTTTACTCTAGTCTACTCTAGTTTACTCTAGTCTACTCTAGTCTACTCTAGTTTACTCTAGTTTACTCAAGTTTACTCTAGTCTACTCTAGTTTACTCTAGTTTACTCTAGTTTACTCTAGTCTAGTTTACTCTAGTCTACTCTAGTTTACTCTAGTCTACTCTAGTTTACTCTAGTTTACTCTAGTCTAGTTTACTCTAGTCTACTCTAGTTTACTCTAGTTTACTCAAGTTTACTCTAGTCTACTCTAGTTTACTCTAGTTTACTCTAGTCTACTCTAGTTTACTCTAGTTTACTCTAGTTTACTCTAGTCTAGTTTACTCTAGTCTACTCTAGTTTACTCTAGTCTACTCTAGTTTACTCTAGTTTACTCAAGTTTACTCTAGTCTACTCTAGTCTACTCTAGTTTACTCAAGTTTACTCTAGTCTAGTTTACTCTAGTCTACTCTAGTCTACTCTAGCTTACTCTAGTCTACTCTAGTTTACTCTAGTCTACTCTAGTCTACTCTAGCTTACTCTAGTCTACTCTAGTTTACTCTAGTCTACTCTAGTCTACTCTAGTTTACTCAAGTTTACTCTAGTCTACTCTAGTTTACTCTAGTCTACTCTAGTTTACTCTAGTTTACTCAAGTTTACTCTAGTCTACTCTAGTTTACTCTAGTTTACTCTAGTTTACTCTAGTCTAGTTTACTCTAGTCTACTCTAGTTTACTCTAGTCTACTCTAGTTTACTCTAGTTTACTCAAGTTTACTCTAGTCTACTCTAGTTTACTCTAGTTTACTCTAGTTTACTCTAGTCTACTCTAGTTTACTCTAGTTTACTCTAGTTTACTCTAGTCTAGTTTACTCTAGTCTACTCTAGTTTACTCTAGTTTACTCAAGTTTACTCTAGTCTACTCTAGTTTACTCTAGTTTACTCTAGTCTACTCTAGTTTACTCTAGTTTACTCTAGTCTAGTTTACTCTAGTCTACTCTAGTTTACTCTAGTTTACTCTAGTCTACTCTAGTTTACTCTAGTCTACTCTAGTCTACTCTAGTTTACTCAAGTTTACTCTAGTCTACTCTAGTTTACTCTAGTCTACTCTAGTTTACTCTAGTCTAGTTTACTCTAGTCTACTCTAGTTTACTCTAGTCTACTCTAGTTTACTCTAGTTTACTCAAGTTTACTCTAGTCTACTCTAGTTTACTCTAGTTTACTCTAGTTTACTCTAGTCTACTCTAGTTTACTCTAGTCTACTCTAGTTTACTCTAGTTTACTCTAGTCTAGTTTACTCTAGTCTACTCTAGTTTACTCTAGTCTACTCTAGTTTACTCTAGTTTACTCAAGTTTACTCTAGTCTACTCTAGTTTACTCTAGTCTACTCTAGTCTACTCTAGTTTACTCAAGTTTACTCTAGTCTAGTTTACTCTAGTCTACTCTAGTCTACTCTAGCTTACTTTAGTCTACTCTAGTTTACTCTAGTCTACTCTAGTCTACTCTAGCTTACTCTAGTCTACTCTAGTTTACTCTAGTCTACTCTAGTCTACTCTAGTTTACTCAAGTTTACTCTAGTCTACTCTAGTTTACTCTAGTCTACTCTAGTTTACTCTAGTTTACTCAAGTTTACTCTAGTCTACTCTAGTTTACTCTAGTTTACTCTAGTTTACTCTAGTCTAGTTTACTCTAGTCTACTCTAGTTTACTCTAGTCTACTCTAGTTTACTCTAGTTTACTCAAGTTTACTCTAGTCTACTCTAGTTTACTCTAGTTTACTCTAGTTTACTCTAGTCTAGTTTACTCTAGTCTACTCTAGTTTACTCTAGTCTACTCTAGTTTACTCTAGTTTACTCTAGTCTAGTTTACTCTAGTCTACTCTAGTTTACTCTAGTCTACTCTAGTTTACTCTAGTTTACTCAAGTTTACTCTAGTCTACTCTAGTTTACTCTAGTTTACTCTAGTCTACTCTAGTTTACTCTAGTTTACTCTAGTCTAGTTTACTCTAGTCTACTCTAGTTTACTCTAGTCTACTCTAGTTTACTCTAGTTTACTCAAGTTTACTCTAGTCTACTCTAGTCTACTCTAGTTTACTCAAGTTTACTCTAGTCTAGTTTACTCTAGTCTACTCTAGTCTACTCTAGCTTACTCTAGTCTACTCTAGTTTACTCTAGTCTACTCTAGTCTACTCTAGCTTACTCTAGTCTACTCTAGTTTACTCTAGTCTACTCTAGTCTACTCTAGTTTACTCTAGTCCTCCTCTGTGCCCCTACTCTAGTTTACTCTAGTCCTCCTCTGTACTCCTACTCTAGTCTACTCTAGTCCTCCTCTGTACTCCTACTCTAGTTTACTCTAGTCTACTCTAGTCTACTCTAGTCCTCCTCTGTACTCCTACTCTAGTTTACTCTAGTCTACTCTAGTTTACTCTAGTCCTCCTCTGTGCTCCTACTCTAGTTTACTCTAGTCTACTCTAGTCTACTCTAGTTTACTCTAGTCTACTCTAGTCTACTCTAGTTTACTCTAGTTTACTCTAGTCTACTCTAGTTTACTCTAGTCCTCCTCTGTGCCCCTACTCTAGTCTACTCTAGTTTACTCTAGTCTACTCTAGTTTACTCTAGTCTACTCTAGTCTACTCTAGTTTACTCTAGTTTACTCTAGTCTACTCTAGTTTACTCTAGTCCTCCTCTGTGCCCCTACTCTAGTCTACTCTAGTCTACTCTAGTTTACTCTATTTTACTCTAGTCTACTCTAGTTTACTCTAGTCCTCCTCTGTGCCCCTACTCTAGTCTACTCTAGTTTACTCTAGTCCTCCTCTGTGCTCCTACTCTAGTTTACTCTAGTCTACTCTAGTTTACTCTAGTCCTCCTTAGTGCTCCTACTCTAGTTTACTCTAGTCTACTCTAGTTTACTCTAGTCTACTCTAGTTTACTCTAGTCCTCCTCTGTGCTCCTACTCTAGTTTACTCTAGTCTACTCTAGTTTACTCTAGTCCTCCTCTGTGCTCCTACTCTAGTTTACTCTAGTCTACTCTAGTCTACTCTAGTTTACTCTAGTCTACTCTAGTCTACTCTAGTCCTCCTCTGTACTCCTACTCTAGTTTACTCTAGTCTACTCTAGTTTACTCTAGTCCTCCTCTGTGCTCCTACTCTAGTTTACTCTAGTCTACTCTAGTCTACTCTAGTTTACTCTAGTCTACTCTAGTCTACTCTAGTTTACTCTAGTTTACTCTAGTCTACTCTAGTTTACTCTAGTCCTCCTCTGTGCCCCTACTCTAGTCTACTCTAGTTTACTCTAGTCTACTCTAGTCTACTCTAGTTTACTCTAGTCTACTCTAGTTTACTCTAGTCCTCCTCTGTGCCCCTACTCTAGTCTACTCTAGTCTACTCTAGTTTACTCTAGTTTACTCTAGTCTACTCTAGTTTACTCTAGTCCTCCTCTGTGCCCCTACTCTAGTCTACTCTAGTTTACTCTAGTCCTCCTCTGTGCTCCTACTCTAGTTTACTCTAGTCTACTCTAGTTTACTCTAGTCCTCCTTAGTGCTCCTACTCTAGTCTACTCTAGTTTACTCTAGTTTACTCTAGTCTACTCTAGTTTACTCTAGTCCTCCTCTGTGCCCCTACTCTAGTTTACTCTAGTCTACTCTAGTCTACTCTAGTTTACTCTAGTCTACTCTAGTCTACTCTAGTCCTCCTCTGTACTCCTACTCTAGTTTACTCTAGTCTACTCTAGTTTACTCTAGTCCTCCTCTGTGCTCCTACTCTAGTTTACTCTAGTTTACTCTAGTCTACTCTAGTCTACTCTAGTTTACTCTAGTTTACTCTAGTCTACTCTAGTTTACTCTAGTCCTCCTCTGTGCCCCTACTCTAGTCTACTCTAGTTTACTCTAGTCTACTCTAGTTTACTCTAGTTTACTCTAGTCCTCCTCTGTGCCCCTACTCTAGTCTACTCTAGTTTACTCTAGTCCTCCTCTGTGCTCCTACTCTAGTTTACTCTAGTCTACTCTAGTTTACTCTAGTCCTCCTTAGTGCTCCTACTCTAGTTTACTCTAGTCTACTCTAGTTTACTCTAGTCTACTCTAGTTTACTCTAGTCCTCCTCTGTGCTCCTACTCTAGTCTACCTCTGTGCGCCATCTTGACCATACCCTATGAATTATGATTGGCCAGCTAGCTACGACTGCACGACTTTGTTATGCTTTGTTTTGTCTTCACGTCTATATTCCTGTTTCTGTAACGGTGGTGGTGGTCAGGACCCAGACACCTAGACGCAGAATCGTTGAGCACGGCTTTATTAGATGCAGAGATCTCAACAGATAAAGTCTCAGATCCGCTCACAGAGAGACTGTCAGGGGAACAGGCAGACAGAGACCGGAGGAGCTGAGGCTCATCTCGTGGTCAGAGGCCAGGCGGGGAAGTCCAGACAGGAGGGGACCGCAACGGGAACACAGTCCAAGGGTTAGCGCGGGAAAGTCTGGCAGACTGGGGAGAAGGACCTGGCCGTGAACATGTGTGAAGCTGGGCTTTAAATACTGAAGGGAGAAGGGCAGCAGAGAGACAGGTGAGTAATGGAGATGATGAGGTGGGTGTGGCTAACAGGTGAGTAATGGAGCTGATGAGGTGGGCGTGGCTAACAGGTGAGTAATGGAGCTGATGAGGTGGGTGTGGCTAACAGGTGAGTGATGGAGATGATGAGGTGGGTGTGGCTAACAGGTGAGTGAATGAGATGAAGAGGTGGGTGTGACTAACAGGTGAGTGATGGAGATGATGAGGTGGGTGTGACTAACAGGTGAGTGATGGAGATGATGAGGTGGGTGTGGCTAACAGGTGCACTGAATGAACTGATGAGGTGGGTGTGGCTAACAGGTGAGTGAATGAGCTGATGAGGTGAGTGTGGCTAACAGGTGAGTGAATGAGCTGATGAGATGGGTGTGGCTAACAGGTGAGTGAATGAGCTGATGAGGTGGGTGTGGCTAACAGGTGAGTGAATGAGATGATGAGGTGGGTGTGGCTAACAGGTGAGTGAATGAGATGAAGAGGTGGGTGAGAGACAGAGTGGCATGAGAGAAGGGAAGCTGAACTGTGACAGTTTCTGTTTATTGTATTCTATACAAGGACAAAGCATGTTCATCCAGACGCAGCTGGGCTGCATCAGTTCTAAGTTAATATACTGTGATGTCTTGAGAGGTCGGGATCGTGAGGTGAGGCGTGGGTGTACAGATCGAGACGACAAGCAGTGGGTTTCTTAACTCAAAAGTCTGTATTTAGCAAAAAGGTCAAACTTAAATCCAACAAAAAGGTCGTTGAACAAAACAAAACATAAATACTCCAGTTTACTCCTGGTTCCTTGCTTCCTTAATCTATCTCCAACTCTCCTTCTTCTTCCCTACTCCTGGCCTTGCTTCTCTCTCACCAGCCTTCCCCTAGGGTAATCAGCCTCATCCCTTTCAGCTGGGCAGCAGCCTCGGGCCTGGCTGCACTGCTGACTGGGAATTGTAGTTTGTTCCCCAGATGCCATGATGGTTTGTAGTCCCTGCTGCAACCACTGGGAGGGAATGTACCTCCCATTGATGACACTACCTCTTATGACATCACAATACGTCTATCTGGTGGATACATACTGTTACCTGGGTACAGATGAACTAATGCAAGGGACAAATGGATGGAGGGGCGTGTCTACGGGACAATGGCTGCTGGCTTTGACGCAAAGTCCCTGACCTTATACAGTGTTTTACACCGCAACACCATTTGGATGACTTTCCTCACTTAAGCAAAGTGCTTTGGGCTGATTAGTAAAGTGCTAACGGTCGCGGCTAGGCATTAATCACCTGCAGGTGCTAGAAGGAGAGAGAGAGAGAGAGAGAGAGAGAAAGAGAGAGAGAATCGCTTATAGAAAAACAGCCTAATAACAATGTCCATTGAACGGGTGTGTTTCTGTTTCCCCTGGGAAAGCTTAACAGTCCTTTCCTGCTATACAGACTGCAAATATGTGTGTGTGAGAGATAAAGAGAGAGCGAGAGAGCCTGTGCATGCCAACCTGTGTGTGTGTGTGTGTGTGTGTGTGTGTGTGTGTGTGTGTGTGAAGACACACACACACACACACACACACACACACACACACACACACACACACTGGGTGAAATTGCAGGTAGTATATATTTAATTGCGAAATAATTAATCTTAATAATTATCTTTCGTCAATAATCTGTCTATTAATTCAAACCCATTCTGTAAATAATTTGGTTGTGATCTGTGATTGGCATTAGCAGGATATAAAGTTAGAAGAGCAACAGCAGGTTGGAGTTTGATGAGCTTAACTCTAGAGTGCGCTATCTCTTTTATTCATCGAGCCATTTATGTATTTGTTAGGTCTTTAAAGTAATTATGTATCCCTGGATGGATGTCATTGTTAATTTATGAGCCTTATAAATCCAACCCTTTTTTTGGCATGAAAGTGTACACATTAAAAAATGCTTAATTTAATAACCATGGCCATGATTATAGTTTAAGCAATGCCAGTGAGCCATGTATCTGTAAACTCAGTATTTTTCATTTTCCACACATACCTCAGGTGCAGTGAGGGGTAATCTCTGACAGATGCGGCGGGGAAATGAAAACACGGAGGCATTAGCGGGGCGGTGGGAGCTGTCAGAGCCGGGATGCTGTGCAGGGCACGAGGACCGCGTTCCAACAGGTTCATGTCTGTTCCCACAACAAAACGCCCTGTCCAGGGGAGCTCGGTACCGTGAAGACATCTTGTGACATCCATCGTTCCAGACCGGTGACTCAGCCTTTCTCCTCCGCCCCACCTGCTCTCCACGAGCCGACACACACACACACACACACACACACACACACACACACACACACACACACACACACACACACACACACACACACACACACACACACACACACACTCATGCTGACAGGGGCCACTCTGTCTGGCCCCCAGCTGTTTGGCCACAGATGGGTGGCTTCCTGTCAGAGTCTTTTCCAGATGTAAAGGGTTTTAGCTTTTCTTTCACTGCCTTTCTTCTCCTTTCTTTCCCTCCCTGAAGTGATTTGTGTGTCTGTCCCGAATCATCAAAGCTCATATCTAGAATCCTATGAAGAGGGTTTGTTTCTGTCTTCACACGTCCTTTCTCTCCCTTTCACTCCATGCAGTTTATCGCCCCGTCAAATCAATGGTCAAATCACTACAGCTTACATATACATTTCAACTAAATACTTTCCTTTATTTGTTAATTGTTCTCTAAAAACTTATATTTTAAAGCTGCATCTCTCATATGGCATTGGCAACAAGGTTTAATGGTTTCAGACATTACTATGCAATACTTTTGCATTTGCACAAATTCGTGCAGCGAATCCGGGAAGAGCAAGCCACATCCCAGCAGAAGAATAAGGAACACATTGCGTTGTGTAATGACTAAAAAACGATCAAGTTCCTTCCTTACAAAATTGTATAGATGCATGACACAGGTATATGGTAAAAGATCATAATCAAACCTTTCCTGTATCTTTCGTCTCTACTTCTCCCCCTCACTCCCCTCACTCCCCTCACTCTCTTTATCCGTCTCCCTAAGGCTCCTCAGAATGAGGTGACAGACCAGACCTCACTGGCATATGGCTTAACAATAGCCAAGAGTGTTGAAATATTAACTTGCTCCACCTCATTAAGTCATGCAGCCCTTTTGTGAGACAGCGTTATATAGCATGGTGGACCCGGGCCCTCCCAGCCCTGGTGCTGTGAGTCTAAAGCACCAGCAGGATGTGCCCCCCCCCCCCCCCCCCCCTGCAGCCTCCACAAAGGCCAGTATGGCATCGTTAATGGTTCATGGAGGCTTCAGATCGACCTGCAGCTTAGCAGGAGATGCTCTATGAAACGGCATCTATAGAGTCTTCGGGGGGGGCTCTCAGGGGTGATTTATGCATGAGTGAGCACGTGTGTGTGTGTGTGTGTGTGTGTGTGTGTGTGTGTGTGTGTGTGTGTGTGTGTGTGTGTGTGTTCAAGTGAGTTAAGACAAGAAAGCTTGGAGCAGAGGGGCTGTGAAGATATACACGTGTACAGCGTGTATATTAATGATTCACAATTAATGTGAAACTTTAAAGCAGGGGGTGTTCAAATCTGACTCAACAAGGTCCATCTAGAGAGCATCACAGTAATGATTTAGTCCGATATATATTGAAGTAGCCTAGCAGTTTGTATAACAATTGACTGTCAAATCAAAGAAAGCTTTTGAATTATTTTGAATAACATCTCAACAATATTTATGTCATTTTTTCAAATTAAACTGGATGAATTATAAATAATATACAATCGAATAAAATCGAATAAATCGAATAAATAGCAAGGATTGAAGGCACGTTAGATGCAGAGAACTGTGGCTGGAGAGCAGGCATATAAAGGTGTAGCAATGGACTGGTGGAGCATGGATGACTGGCCAACGGTGGTGGACACTTTAGGAATGTCATGTCAAAAATGAAAGGACCGGTTCATATTTGCGTTGATACTGCTGCTGTTGCTTTGCCAGAACACCCGTTTTAAGAGCAGCTCCATCCAGGGTTGCCAGGGGGACAAAAGTGGACACAGTTTGTATTTGTAAACGATGAGGCCTCGATGACCACAGCCGTTCGTCATGGAGTTCCACAAGGTTCTGTGCTTGGACCAATTTTATTCACCTTATATATGCTTCCTTTAGGCAATATTATCAGAAAACACTCCATAAACTTTCACTGTTATGCCGATGATACTCAACTATATCTGTCAATCAAGCCAGATGAAATCCACCAGGTCACTAAACTTCAAGCATGTCTTAAAGACATCAAGACCTGGATGACCTGCAACTTCCTGCTGCTGAACTCTGACAAGACTGAAGTTATTCTACTCGGCCCAGAACACCTCAGAAATCAACTATCTGACGATATGGTTTCCCTGGATGGCATCGCTCTGGCATCCACCACCACCGTAAGGAATCTCTGAGTTATTTTTGACCAGGACCTGTCCTTTGGCTCCCACGTGAAACAGATCTCAAGGACTGCCTTTTTTCACCTACGGAACATCTCAAAGATCCGGCACATCCTGTCTCAAAGTGATGCAGAAACATTGATCCACGCATTTGTTACTTCAAGACTGGATTACTGTAACTCCGTATTATCAGGCTGCTCCGGAAAGTCCCTTGGGTCTCTCCAGCTGATCCAGAATGCTGCAGCTCGTGTACTAACGAGGACGCGGAAGAGAGATCACATTACTCCTGTATTAGCTGCTCTCCACTGGCTTCCTGTAAGATCGAGAATCATATTTAAAATCCTCCTCCTCACCTATAAAGCCTTAGCTGGTGATGCACCATCATATCTTAAAGAGCTTATAGTGCCATATTACCCCACCAGAGCGTTACGCTCACTGAATGCAGGGTTACTTGTGGTTCCCAGAGTCTTAAAAAGTAGGTTGGGGGCTAGAGCTTTCAGTTATCGTGCTCCTCTTCTGTGGAATCAGCTTCCACTTTCAGTCCGGGGGGCAGACACAGTCACCTCATTTAAGAGTAGACTTAAGACTTTCCTCTTTGTTAGCGCTTATAGTTAGGGCTGTTTCAGGCTTATAGTTAGGGCTGGCTCAGGTTTGCCCTGGTCCAGCCCCTAGATATGCTGCTATAGGCTTAGACTGCTTGGGGACATTTTAGGATACACTGAGCTCCTCTTCTCTTCCTCTTTCGCTCCTCTTCTCTTCCTCTTTCACTCCTCCTCTCCTCTTCTTTCTCTCCATCTGGATAAACTATTGTCTCTTCAATGCACATTACTAACTCTACTTTCTTTTTCCATGGATTCATGGCTGCCTGGAACCGGTCCTGCCCCGGGTCCTGCCCCGGGTCCTGCCCCCCCGGGTCCTGCCCCCCGGTGCTGCCATGGCCCTTCTGATGCCCCCTTCCTCTCTACCGCCTTCTGCTTCATGGATTATCAGGATCATGGACCATGCCTAATACTCATTATATGAATAATTTCTGTCATATTCATTGAATGTGCTGTAACTATGCTATTCATTCTGGCCACATGACATCTATTGCTTCTGTCCATCCGGGGAGAGGGATCCTCCTCTGTTGCTCTCCCTCAGGTTTCTTCCCTTTTTTTCCCTGTGAAAGTGTTTTTACTATCTCTTTAGGGGAGTTTTTCCTGATCCGATGTGAGGTCCCGGGACAGGGATGTTATGTGTACAGATTGTAAAGCCCTCCGAGGCAAACTTGTATTTGTGATGTTGGGCTATATAAAATAAACTGAATTGAATTGAATTGAACTTGAGATAAATAAATGGTCCAGATTGTTATAAACCTCAGGAGTGACTTTCCTGATCGACTTGGTACTGGAGGGCTCTTCCCAATAGCAAACATGCAGATTATGTGACAAATACCAGGTGGCCATCAATAAGCCAGTGAGGTGGTGAGATCCTGTCGGCAGAAACTAGAGGGCTTTCATTGATGGGATTGACTCGAGACATGGAATCTGGGTAGGGATGTTTTCTGTCTCACTGTTGATCTGAGGGTAACAGCCTCAGGAGAGCCATATGCACAGATGAAGGCACAGAATTAAAATAATAAGTGTTGGGTGAAGCTGGGACCTCAGTTGGACACCATGTCTTTGAGCAGTGTGATGGGATCACATGTTGTAGAATTAATTCAGCAGAAGCTACCCTTTTTAGATGATTTAGAAAAACAGTCAACAACTGTCAAAATGCTATTACCCTCAGGGAGGAGGCAGATGAGAACATAGAGTGCATCCAATACAGGATGACAGGGGATATGAGACTGGAACACCTGCAAGCGGAGAGGACCTGAGACATACATACTATTAGCAGAGCGTAACACTGCACATTATTATTGTGGCTGCAATTGCTCCCGATGACAGTTAACTCAAGGGGCCTTCTCGGACAAAAAATTGTAGGATTTAGCATATGTCTTTGAATTTTTGGAAGCAGGCGTGTGATACGTCTATTGCCCTCTGAGGCAATAGACGGTCACGGAGGTGGTAAACTGTACTTGTAGGGTTCACTCAAAGCGCTTTTACACTACATGTCATCATTCACACCCATTCATACACTGATGGGAGGGGCTAAGGTGCCACCTACTGGGTTAATTACATTTGGGGTTAATTGTTTTGCCAAAGGACACATCAACATGGACTAGTGGAGCTGGTGATCGAACTGCTGATCTTCTGATTGAAGGACGACCCTCTCCCACTGAGCCCCACGAAGAGGATCTATCTAACTTACTGGGAGTTGAACAACATTTAGTTGCAAGACCATCAACCACGGCCTGAACCCGTCTGGGTAAAGCTGAAGGATTACCACTTGGAGTGGACCCCTGGACGTGTTCAAGGCCTGATCTCCTCAGTCCTTCTCTTGCTCGTCCTGATCAAATCATAAGCTTTCCTGGGATCAAGCTTCAGAAAACTTGAACTTCCTTGCGGTGGTTTGAATGTACCAGGACATACGTGAAAGGGGTCACTTGTTCTTGACAGTCATTTCATCAAGGAAAAGGTCGTCACTGTTGGGAAAAAGGTTCTTACATTCCTTTCTCACAACACAAATAAAACTGCTCTCGTAGGGGGAGGGAACACGTCTGATCATGCCTCCGTCTCCCTCATCCCGTCACTGATCCCTCTCTTTTCACTCCTCCCCCTGTCCATGACCCATTGCGTGGGATTTAACACCCCAAGCGTCAATCAATGCCACTTCCTTTCTCTTCTCCCCCCCACTTCCACCTTTCTCCAGTCTTTAATTGAACCTGGAGTCTTGCAGGGAGTTGTTCCGGATGCACAGCAGTGGTCTGGATCGGGCTGGAGTGTGCTTGGTCCATCTTTGGCCAGATTGTTCTGTAAAAGATCTGGTAAATCGTAGACTGTCAGGTAAAAACAGAGTTAGTCTGTAGGCAGAATACAGATAAGATACTCTGTTACGTTGTTCATTCTGAACCTGGTGGCAACCTCCGGTTCTGAAAAGTGAAGCTAATGCGGAAGTGCCTTGAACCTGCTGTCTTTCTAATGACCATCAGGGGCCAACTCTGGTTGCAAAAAGAAGTCAGCTTGTATAGAAGTCGATGATAACATGAACCTACTTCTCTCTTGATTTAATACCACAGCAAACATTATGAACAGGAATTTACAGTCTCTATCGCTAGTTAAAAGTCAAAATAGGATGGTGTGCCTTTAGTAAATGATGGTCCTATTTAACAAAGCATAAACAATGAAGCAGCGTATGCTTTCTTGGCTACCTTGTGATTGAAAGATTGCAAGAGGACGACGGACAAAATGTCAAACTTAAGAATATAAGTTTGGCATACACGGAAGCCAAGTATCGATCTTTTATTATATCAATTATAAACATTTTGGTCCTAGAATAATACAATCTATTGCTTTTTCAGTCCACTAGATGGTGCTGTGTTGTTTTCTGGTGAGGTCAGCAGAAGTCCCGGGTCAGCGTGATCGGTAGGAAGTTGGTCAAAACAAACGTTTAACGTCTGGACTTCCTGTAGCGTCGCTGCTGCACAACTGTTGCTACACACAGGACAACATTCTCGACACAGCGCTGGTCAAAGATGTAAAAAAAAAGCAGAAATCAAACTGGCTACTGGTACTCGCGTAGCGTTGGAAGCAGCCGGTGTTACAGATTAACAGGTGACCGTGTTGACTGGTGACTTTCGTCCGAAAGTCGCAAGTTAACATGGTTAACAACTGTTAATCCTGAAAATTTTATCTTATTAGATATGTTGACAAAGTTATCCTTTGGGCACAATTTGTGGTTGAAAAAAGGTAACAAATCATAATATATCACAATACTCAATATATTGCAATACTCAATATATCGCAGTATCGTGATAACATCGTATCGTGACTTAAGTATCGTGATAATATCGTATTGTGACTTAAAACAGGGTGTGAAAATCCCCCTGCGCCTAATATGAGACAAAAAACAACATCATCTTATCTCCGGAACCACATCGTTGTTTAACTTCATGTAAATTGCTACAATACCGCAACCCTTGTGAGAAGAAACATCTGGTGTGAAACATAATTCAAGTAACCGTTAAGTTTAAGTATTTACGTAAACTCAATTTTTGAACCGAATGACACAGTTTTTTGATTGAAACTCCTTTTAACACCCAAATGCTGTATTCTAGTATGAATTGTGTTGCAGATTCCGATTCTTTAGGTCCTATTCTTTCCAAAAAAGTGTCTTATTAGTATGTGGGCTAATACAGTTTGAAAAACTCGGTGACCGCTCAAGGAGGCATTTTGGGGAAATCTTGCTCATATCGTGCTGGATGTTCATAGTTTTGATCAAAATATCTTTTAAAAGTGATTTTTTGCAGATATACATTTTTTTCCCAAGACTTTGCTGAACAAATACATAGAATAAACACAAGTATTGGAATTAATTTGGGGTTCCTACGACGACTCAAACACAGGGGAAAAGAAAAAAAAGCCTAGAGCCGAAATTGGCTCTACCTTGCTTAAAGGGTTCAGTATCGTGATAATATCGTACCGTAGCTTAAGTATCGTGGGACCTCTGGTGATTCCCTCCGCTACAAACCAATGGGTGATGTTACATTGACTACTTCCATGTCTTATATACATTCTATGGTGTGAACTTGAGGCCATCAAGTATCACAGTATGCATTTGACATCTGTCAACTTTCATAATTTCTATACTACAACGTTTATATGTCAATAAATGTAATTGACAGACAGTGTTCTTCTTTGGAGAATGCTCCTGGCTGGGAACACAGTGCTGCTTTGAGCATGGGTTTGACTTTAGTACTTGTCATCAAACAAAGATTCTTCTAGTCCTATCTTTTAACCTCCTGTGACAACCGTCCTCAAAAAGTTAAATCTATTTTGTAAATCCTCCCAGGATGAGCCTGTACTGTGTCTTCCACATAGCAGCTGTTCTTTCAAAGACACTTCTCCTCCAGCATCTCTGTCTCTCCTCCACCATAACTCCCCATCTCCACCTCCCCGTCACTGATCCCTTCTTTTTGTGAGGCTCCTTCCCCTCTCCATAAGCATGACGAGGGGATTAACTTCCCAAGTGTCAATCAATACGGGTTTCCTTTCTTCCACCCCTCCTCCACCACCTCCACCTTTCTCCAGTCTTTTAATTGAACATCAAGTCTTGCAATGAGGGGGAAGATGGTGTCCCCCCTCTTCAATTCCAACATTTGATGCCTCCTTTCCTTCTCTGCCACCTTTTAGTTCCCTTCCTCCTCCTACTGACTGTTTGCTCAGCTCTGAGTTTGCAGAGTTTCGAAATGGAGGGGAAAAGAAATGAGAAAAGAAATGCCAAGACGACTTAAAAAGGTGGGAAAGAGACCAAAAGTGCTGGGAAAGGTGTAAAAGTTTAATAAACATCAAGAGCTTTCACTTTTGAGAGAAGGATGAGGGGTGACGATGTCTTTCCTGCTGTTTATATTATCACTCCAGTGTGTGTGAGGCTGGTTTGTTGCCCAGAGACTCAACATCTCCTTTCTTTGTTGATGTTGCAGTGTTTTCAATTATTCATGGTGATAAACGAGATAATCCGCATTAATACACCTATGATTTGTTCACACATATTTAGTCATACATGGATGACAAGGTGCAAATCCGGTTGACGTGACGGCTTACCGTATACACAAGGGGAATGGAGTGTGAGAGACCTTCATCTCTTTCTGTTGTTGTGCAATGAAGCAAAAAAAAAAAAAGGTCTCACATAAAATGTTCTGTGTGAGGAAACAGAGCTGTATTTACATTCACATCACTTGAATGCACTCTGACCCTTTCATGTTGTTTCTTTTCAAGGCGTCAAATATTTACTTTCTACTTTCCAAAGATGATTTCATTTTTCATTTTCCCACTATTTGACACTTTATGTTTGGAGCAGGAGGGAACATGTCTTGGATGTTTTGGCTTCACACAAATACACATTTCGCTGCTCCACGTCCTCACCACGCTGTCATCAGGCCGTATAGCGGCCCGCTGGAGAGAAACATGTCAGAGAGAAGCGACATCGCAGCCTCGTCTCCGTGCCTTGATTCAGCAGTGTGGAGCATTCTGGAAACAGCAAATGACCAAGGAGTTATGTGAGCCGCGGTTTAATTACACATTGAACCACCATGATGTGAAGAAAAGCTTTCTGCCAATCATTATCTGCCTATATTAAATAAAAAATATGCAATCTGGATAACGGCCTCAATGCAAAGTCGAGCTCCATCCATTAATTGAGTATTGGACAAGGGTAAACAAGGGTATCATGATTGTTCAAATGTAATCTTGTAAAATGCAGTCTTTGTGAGGAACTGGATTAAATACATTTCTTTGAAGGAGATGTTTTCACAGCAACATAAATAGATATTAGAGAGGAAATTATAACCAGTTTAACTTCCCAAACTCTAATCAGATTATAACACATCATTAAAGCTGCAAATGACAGGATTTTTTCCTCAAATGAAATGCAAAGTTTTATTTTTTTGCTCACCACGAAAGATGACTAAATAAAAATATATAGTTGATGATGATGAAAAATATGTAAGTGCTCTGTGTATTAATGGTGATTACTGTGAAACTGGAATGGTAAATGTCCTCTGACAATAATCTTGATATCTAAATTTCATATCATGACAACCTTTGTTTAATACAAATCAAAACCTTTTGGTAACAATTAATTTTTCAGGTTTTATGGTAAAGTCAGCAGAATAGGACTCTGTAGACTTTAATACAAACAGGTGCATGATGCAACATTATGACAAGCTGTTTGGACAGTGTTGGGCAGCCCTTCCTGGAGGAATATGGACTTAACTGTGGGAGTGACGTGAAACCAAAGTGGACTTGCATCAGAGTCATAGATCGATTGGCCCTGTTTGCCAATTTCTGTTCCAACAAAAACCCTTAGCAGTTACTGAGGAAATTAATGGGAATCTCTTTCTCCGTGTTTCTTCCTCCAGACTCTCCTGTGTGGCAGGAAGCTGACATAGCTGACCACTGCCACATAATCTCAGTATCATATTCTCTTCCTCAAGAATCTGAGGTCAGCAGCAACTGCTTAACAACACTCCGGATCAGCTACATCACAGCAGATCTAACCTCTCCTTTCATGGTGGACCCTCTCCTACTTAGTCTAGTGTTACAGCACAAACAAGCTTCATGTCAGTCTCACCTGCAGGACAAACAGTAACATCACCACTGACAACAGGCTCTTAGAGACGGAAGATTCTGGCTTGGCTGAGCTAAAACACGGTCTGGTTATTGCCCTGATAACAATCAATAGTGGATCAATAAAAACCAATGGAAGCTAATGTTGAAGGGCTTTTTTGCTCTCAAATGTCGATTTGCTTTCTGGGTTGCTATCAGACCATCAGCAACATCACTGGACAATTAACCCCTGGTGTGTCTGCTAGGAGATCCAAAATTAGAAAACAGAGTTCATCATCTGGTGCTCGTGATGTTCAGTGTGTCAGTGTGTGTGGAGAGGAGGGGTCTTTGTACAAAGCAAATACGTACTGAGGAGGAAAGGAGGGACGGACGATTAATGATCGCTTGTATTACTGCCAACGGTCTACAGCTTCATGGTGGAGGAAAGATATTAACATTGTGTGAACACAGACAAGAGATTTGTTTGGGACTGTCGTCGTCTGAAAAAGGACATAATTTGTCATTTGTTCACATTTCTAGGACCTGTGTTCATGTTAACCTGATGAGGAACTCTAACATCTGTGTGAAAAGTGACTCTATAGGAAGCAGATTGAAGTGGATGGCAGCATTTCCACTGCATGGTACGGCACCGCTCTACTCAACTAAATTTGCTATTTGGGGTTTTTCATCAGCAAAGGTTGGTACCCCCACAGTTACGGTTCCAAGTGAGTCAATACTAGAAGGTGGAGTTAAATCACTGCAGACCACTGATTGGTCAGAGAGAATTCTCACTGGTGGGACATTTTGCAAAAATAACTACATTTCTAAATAGCCAAGAGACTGAAAGCTATATGTTCTTTCACTTGGCCCAGATTTTTTTTTTAAATGGCATCCCGCAAAACTACACTTACACTCCCCAAGAGGTACGAAGTACCGGCACCCAGGCCTACTCATGTAAAAAGATCACATTTTGATAAATACTGTAACTCACCACACTTCCTTCAGTGGAAACAGAAACATGCTGACCCCACACAAACTGCTGTTGTTACGAACACTGGAGACCCAAATGCAGAGCGCAGACAAGCAGGCAGTAAAGGATTCACTGAGACAGCGGTGAGCGACAGGTCAACGCAGGTCCAGGATCCAATATGAAGCTATACACAATGCTCAGCTGTGTCAGACTAAGGGGGCTAAAAAGGTCATCCAAAAATGATGAATGTTGGTTGGATACTTGCTCTATTTGTGTCAGGAAAATATTTCAAAGACAAACACCTCTGTTGACTTTAAAGGAAGTGCTATGTTTCAGCTGTGCCTTTACTTGCCACAGTGACAGAGTGGTTCTCTAATTCAAAGACCCAACTCTGCCCTGTAACTCTCCACTTCACCAACCAACCCAAAAGGTCAGATTAAAGGTTGACTTCATTGGTGAAATGATGATCTGACAGCTGTGCGTGTGTACTCTGACATGTGTACCTTCCTTTTAGCACCTGGCTGGTGGTGTGTAGTCAAGATGTGAAGGTGCTTAATCCTGCTCTCTCAGCTTTGTGATCCTCATCTCTATGCAAACACAAGCAGGGGAGAGAGGGAGGTCTGCAAAGAAACACACGTCTACATATGCAACACACACACACACACACACACACACACACACACACACACACACACACACACACACACACACACACACACACACACACACACACACACACACACACACACACACATTACCTGCACTAATTGAACGGCAATCAGTCTGAGCCTTGAGCACTACACAAAGACCTCAGCTCACCTCTTCTGTGAGAACTTTGCAAACAAGGAGTCAGTGAGGGCAAGAGGAAGAAGAGGTCGAGGTAGAAGAAGAGGAAGAGGAAGATGCAGAAGTAGAGGAAGAGGTCGTGGAAAATGAAGAATAAGAGGTAGAGGAAGATGCAGAAGTAGAGGGAAAGGAAGAGGTAGAAGTAGAGGAAGAGGTAGAAGTAGAGGGAAAGGAAGAGGTAGAAGTAGAGGAAGAGGTAGAGGTAGAAGTAGAGGAAGAGGAAGAGGTAGAAGTAGAGGAAGAGGAAGAGGTAGAGGTAGAAGTAGAGGAAGAGGTAGAGGTCGAGGAAAATGAAGAATAAGAGGTAGAGGAAGATGCAGAAGTAGAGGGAAAGGAAGAGGTAGAAGTAGAGGGAAAGGAAGAGGTAGGAGTAGAGGAAGAGGAAGAGGTAGAGGTAGAGGAAGAGGTAGAGGTAGAGGAAGAGGTACAGGTACAGCAAGAGGTAGAGGTAGTAGAGGTTGCCCCGTATCCCGTCGGCGTCCGGGCCGACTTCCTGCCTTCTGCCAGCGGTCCGGCTGACACCGGTCCCACGTCTCCAGTCGGCGGTCCGGACGATCCCAGTTCCACGTCGGCGGTCCGGCCCCCCGTGTCTTGTCGGCCGCCCGGTTGAATCCTGCAGCCGGTTCTCCGTTGACACCCCGGCAGACCCCAGTCCCGGCTTCCCCCTCTGTGCCGCTGCCATAGGCTCAGCAACATATTATTGGGCATAGATAATGGATGGAAACAATGTACTTCTAGTTAACCTACCTTTTAACAAATATATGACCATGCATAAACATTCATGAAGTAAACCACACATATACAGTATACACAAGTTCCTTCATGCTCACAGACATGTAACAAGAGTGTTGAGGAAAACGTTCATGTACCGCTTTGAGCAGTACACACTGCTAATCTGCAATACACACTCCTTCAGACAGATCAGAGTCAGCTGCAGGTACAGATGTAGATTTACCCCTGAAATGCAGTAAACAGCAGGGTCAGCAGTTGTCACATGCTCAGTATCATTAAGTGCCTCCATGCTTAATATTTGCTGGTCCGTTATGTAATTTCTCACAAACATACACATATATAATAAAATTATATATATATATTAAAAAAATGTGTGTGTATATATTTCTTTTTCAGAAGGAAACACACACACTTTCTCTGGCATTTTCATTCCGTCAAACATCCAATCAATCCTCCAAACCAGAATTATGTTTATATTCCAGTGCAGTGAATTTACATTTGGCGGAGCTCTGTTTTAACTTTGTCATTATTTGGATGGAAGCGTTGTAAGCATGTTACAGTGAAGCCATCTGTACAGGAGGGGGTGCGTGCTGATTGGATCCAGGCTCACTGTACTGAGTAGAGTGATAGAATCAATCTATGATGACGCCGTCCTTTTAATAAAGACTCCCTGATGAGGGCCATGTTTTCATGGGTCCAGACCTTTGGATCGGCCAGCTCCACTGAATGTCAGTCAACTGATTGGTCTTGGGTCATTACATAACGGTTTCAACAGAGTTGTTCTTGTACCACTGGCAGCTCCTGGATCTTCACTGGCTCTGAATGAAAAAGATCACAGTTGTTTTCCAGAGGACCAGAGTGATTGTACTTGTGTTTGGTACAATACATAATAGAATGTACGGTTTTATAAAAATAATTGTATTAAAAAAGTGTTTATTGTGAGTTGCAGTGTTAACCTGGTTTATATGTTATCACATATCATATATCAGATATGACCTGTCGCTAGAAGTAAGAGGAAGTGAGAGAGGAGAGGTTGAGCTGGATTAGCTGTGCTGTAAACACAAACACAGAGGTATCAGGTGGATGAGGAGAAACAGAGCACAAGATGATAAGAGTACATTCAAAAGAGAGACTTAATCCTCTTATCTCATCGGCCAGGAGCTCAAGATGTCCATCATGCAGTAGTCAAGTGCATCTTATCAAGTTAAAGTTGTGCTGGCATAGACCGAGAGGGGACTTCATATGTGTGTTAATCAATCTGTAACTATACTGATGGCTACAGATCAATATTAAAATGACACACACATATTTTATCTGTCACTATAAACCATTAGCAGTGTTCTTTAGCTTGAGAACAACGACGGGGCTTCATCTGCCGACCACGTTACTTATGAGGTTAAAGGAGTAAAGCACCTGTCTATAGGTCAACGCAAATGGACGAAGATGCTGGAACTCAAACTGCAGGAAAAGAGGAAGAGAGAGTGATCGAGCACGCAAAGAAGCATGTGGGTGTAAATGGAGAAAAGCAGAGAGTGAGAGAACAATGGGGCAAAGGTTCCTGTCACAAAGGCTGGAAGGGGAAAAAGAGGTGGAGCGGTCCGGTCAGGCCGGCTCTGTTATCATAACAGCAGCTAAAGCAGCCCTCATGTGGGAAACACAACAGAGACGCACAAAGGATACGAGCACCTCAATGCTCAGATACCAGCTGGAAGAGAACCCCCACTCAGTTAAGATGTGGGCAGTCACAACCATGAGAAGACACTTTAACACTCAACATGAACACACGTGCAGGAGGAGGAGAGCGTGGGCTTCAGCTTCAGTTTCCATCTGTGTCTACGCATGGTGCGTTCAAGGACAGTGTTCAGTGTCGGGTCATTAGAATTTAGGCAGCCTGTGCATTGGTTTTAAAATAGAAGCATATCTCATCTGTCAGAGGTGTGAGACAAATGCAGCTGGAACACGTCCGCTGTCCTCTGTTTGTCTTTCTCATGTCGTTACAACTAATTCCTCTCCCTATAGCTCTTATTTGTAAGTTATCCAAAGCCCCTTTTACACAGAAGTTCAGCAATACTGCCGTAAAGAAGATCCACCATTAGTCCGGCTTGGTTTGTTTACGCTGTGTGTGTGTGTGTGTGTGTGTGTGTGTGTGTGTGTGTGTGTGTGTGGATTGGGCTCCACTGCCTCCTCCTCGGCTAAGCAGTCAACCTTTCCGCCTGGAACAGGCTGTGTGAAAGCGGGTCTTCATGGGATTGTAATCTCTTAACTGACACATTGGAGATCCAACCCAAGACCTGAGGCAATACTTATTCTAGCTTGCCAAGCAAATTGTGTTTGCTACGAAATATTGATGTAAATAAACAATCCAAGCAGAACCCAAACGCTGCTGCTTTGGTGTGTTAGTAGCAGAGGTCTTTACACAAATGCAATATCTAAGGGTTTGTTGTTCTGCATCGAGCACATTTTACTAAACTTGGTTGAGAGGTTGATGATTGTGACAAAAGTGTAAATTTGTTCACGGGCAGAAGAGCAAACTGACCTTCATGTGTAAAATGTATTATTCTTAAAATGTGATAGTTGTGGTAGTTCTTTTGGTTTGGTTTTGACAAGCTGTTGAACGCACGGTCCAAAGCTGACTCTTTCTTAGATAGTGTTGACTTCTTATGACACAATCCAGATCATAACATAGAGGATTCAATGGTAAAGAAAACATGATTAAACCTATATCAATGCCTACATACTTGACAGTACATTTACTAAGGAAACTGGATGTGAAATAGAAAACTCAATGTTGCTCTCAAGCTCTAGGTTTAAGCAAAAGTTATCCCTTTCAAGTGTCAGCTGATGTGAGACATCGACAACATGAGTTATCTTTTATGGAAAGGCTGCATTCCAGCAGTGAGTTAATCCCCATAAGTAATGCTACCACATGCACACAAGCTATCCTTCACTGCTGCATTAGGCTGTATCGATACGTTTGGCTGATCGTGGCCTTGTGGGGAATAATTCATGATCTCAAGTGTAACTTAATGCACAGCAGCAACACTAACAAATGTAATGCAAAACTCAGAGATTAAAGTTGAAAGATCCCAGATTGGGAGCATTTTGATTGCTCTCAACATGCTGATGGCGAGCCGGCGGCTTCCTAGCTAACAGAGACAACTACTGTGCTGACAGAAGTAACAGAGTTTAGTTTACACTGTCGGCCAGGATGGCGTCCAGAGCTGAAACACGCACGCTCACACGCACGCTCACACGCACGCTCACACGCACGCTCACACGCACGCTCACATGCATGCTCACACGCACGCTCACACGCACGCCCACACACACGCTCATATGCATGCTCACATGCACGCTCACACGCACGCTCACATGCATGTGAGCGTGCGTGTGAGCGTGCATGCGTGCGAGCGTGCATGTGAGCGTGTGTGTGAGCGTGCGTGTGAGCGTGCATGTGAGTTTGCTTGTGAGCGTGCGTGCGTGGGAGCGTGCGTGTGAGCGTGCATGTGAGCGTGCATGTGAGTTTGCTTGTGAGCGTGCATGCGTGCGAGCGTGCGTGTGAGCGTGCATGTGAGCGTGCGTGTGACCGTGCATGTGAGTTTGCTTGTGAGCGTGCGTGCGTGTGAGCGTGCGTGTGAGCGTGCGTGCGAGCGTGCGTGTGAGCGTGCGTGTGAGCGTGCATGTGAGTTTGCTTGTGAGCGTGCGTGCGTGTGAGCGTGCGTGTGAGCGTGCGTGCGTGTGAGTGTGCGTGCGCGTGAGCGTGTATGCGTGTGAGCGTGCGTGTGAGCGTGCATGTGTGTGAGTGTGCGTGCGTGTGAGCGTGCGTGTGAGCGTGCGTGCGTGTGAGCGTGCGTGTGAGCGTGCATGTGTGTGAGTGTGCGTGCGTGTGAGCGTGCGTGCGTGTGAGCGTGCGTGTGAGCGTGCATGTGTGTGAGTGTGCGTGCGTGTGAGCGTGCATGTGTGTGAGTGTGCGTGCGTGTGAGCGTGCGTGCATGTGAGCGTGCATGTGAGTTTGCTTGTGAGCGTGCGTGTGAGCTTGCGTGCGTGTGAGCGTGCGTGTGAGCGTGCATGTGAGTTTGCTTGTGAGCGTGCGTGTGAGCGTGCCCCTGGTTAGCGTTGCTCACATGCATGCTCACACGCACGCTCACATGCATGCCCACATGCACGCTCACACGCACGTTCACATGCACGCTCACATGCACGCCCACACGCACGCTCACACGCACGCTCACACGCACGCTCACATGCACGCTCACATGCACGCCCACATGCACGCTCACACGCACGCTCACATGCACGCCCACATGCACGCTCACACGCACGCTCACACGCACGCTCACACGCACGCTCACATGCACGCCCACATGCACGCTCACACGCACGCCCACACGCACGCTCACACGCACGCTCACACGCACGCTCACATGCACGCTCACATGCACGCCCACATGCACGCTCACACGCACGCTCACATGCACGCTCACACGCACGCTCACACGCACGCTCACACGCACGCTCACACGCACGCTCACATGCACGCCCACACGCACGCTCACACGCACGGTCACACGCACGCTCACATGCACACTCAGCCGGCCGTGCTACCTCACAAACCAAGGAGAAAATGACCACACAGAGGGAGAGTGACTTCAGTTGTTTGCTGCTATAGTAAAGCCTAATTCATGCTTAATTCATGCTTCTCCGTCTGCGTCCACGCGTCCACGCAGACCCCTACGCTGTAGCCTGACGCGCAAATCCTAACTACGCGTCGCGTAGACGCGGACTGCAACGCTGTGATTGGTCCGCTCAGAACGTAATTTCCGGCGGTTGCTCTTTTCGGTTTGTCTTCCTACACCGCCATTTTTAAAGTTCTTGTAGATCGGTAGTAACAATGGACCAAACAGAAGAACGAATCATCGAGGAAGTGAGGAAATACGAACACTTGTATAACTTTTCTTCAAGCGACTACAAGGACAACCAAAGGACATTAAATTCATGGCGAGAAATCGCGCAAAACACGGGGC
The DNA here is from genome assembly GCA_038501785.1 of Myoxocephalus aenaeus. Taxonomy (NCBI): domain Eukaryota; kingdom Metazoa; phylum Chordata; class Actinopteri; order Perciformes; family Cottidae; genus Myoxocephalus; species Myoxocephalus aenaeus. The sequence continues at coordinate 2,721,899 of JBAMJR010000038.1, read as the reverse complement.
TGGAGGCCGTGGAGTGCACGAAAACGTGGAAGAACCTCCGGGACAAATATGTCCGTCTGCGAAAGAAACTCGCTACAAAAAGTGGCGACCCAGGCGGCCAAAAAGTGCCTGCATTTTACCACTTCATGTCCTGGCTGGTACCACATGTGAAACACCGAGAAACGGATTCCAACTACGAGGCAACGGTATGTGTTTTCTGTTTTTAATGCTACATCATCGGTTATGTGTGTGCTTATGTGTAACGTTAAACATTAACAACATGTAATGCTGACTACTGGTTGTAAACAAACACAGACTAATCAAGCATCCACTCTTTCATTAAAAACAGACGTTGTGCGGTTCATCAGAGAGCGAGACGGAGGATGGAGCTGCATCAGAAGCTACTGCAGGAGGAGGATGAGAGCTTCAGGTTCGGACAAACTGTGGGCGACTTGCTTCGGAGGGTGCCAGATGACCAGAGACCTGCTCTGATGTTTAAAGTCTACGGGCTCATACATGAACATGGACAATGATAGACCCGCAGCTTTGAACTTTGTATATAGTTTTTTTTTTTGTAAATAGTTGATACTCAAGTGTGTGTGTTGTATTGTTTGAGTGCACTTATACATAAGAATAAAGCACACAAGTTTGTATTCAAAAAGTTGTTTGATATTTATTTTCAACACCATGCATAACTCATTTACAGTTTATTATCACTAATTGAGTGTGCCTCGGGACACCATCTCGACGCCAGTTTGTAGCTAGCCGCCACAGCTTGCTGGCTCCCACCCGAGGCTAAAATTCTCAGCGTCACCGCCAGTCTCTGGGCGACATCAACAGGCATGCTGTGCGTTGTCTGGTGCGTTATTAACGGCGTTATTAACGGCTGTATGCGGCGAAGAAGCTCGTCAAATCGGCCCGCTGACATTCGAAAGTATCGAAAGTGCATCTGTTCATCCAGGTCCCTCAGAGGGTGAACCAGTGTTGTAAATTCACCCGTTTCCAGCCTCGATTGGTTTAGTGGTCGTACAGACCACCTCCGCAAACGTCTTCTCTGTCTCCTGCGCTTCAACTCTTGCAATATAAGCATTTGCTCTTAAATATTGGTGAGCTCCAACTCCATACACAGCCGCTTCAACCTGGTCGCCATTGTTTACTGTGACCGGAAGAAAAAGCAAGGGTTCAGCTATAACCCCTGAACCACACAGCCACACCCCCCTGGCGGCATGGCGGTTAATTGCAGAGCAACGCAGACCCTCGACGCAGAACTATGAATGCTCAACGACTGCGTCAGGTCGACAGCGTAGGTGCGCCGTCGACCTGACGGAGAAGCATGAACTAGGCTTAATGCTCTGACATTCAGCTCCTTTAAGAGCATCACATTGTTTTATTTTATTATACCAGGGCACATACCTTTCTAACCAATGGCTTTCACAGCTGGTCTTTGCTCTACTAAAGTTCAATCAACGCTCTCTACTGACCGTTACGGACCACCTTTGGCTCTGGCTCCAGGTGGGGACAGGTCCTCAGCGCATGATCACACCGTACACCCAGCCATCCACGAAGGCGATGCACTTCCATAATTATTGTACCCACATAGTTGAACATCCTTATTGTAAGTTGCTCCGGATAAAAGCGTCAGCTAAATATACGTGATGTAACATTTCCGGTGAAACACCAACAAATATTTTACATTTATGGACTACAAGATCCACCAGGAATGTGCACGTGCACATATTTGTTTGGAAAGCAGTGCATGTCAGGAGGGAACCTTCCTGACATGCACTAACAACTACAGGTATGAGTTCTGCGTGCGGTTATATTTTGGCAACAAAAGCACTTTTCTTAATGCCGTGTTCACACCAAAACAGTTGCGAATATTCGCAACGCCACTTCGCCTATATCGCGCCGCCCGGCAAAAAACTCGCTCTAGTGGTTAATTCGTTTTTCGCAACCATCGCTGGGGAAAGGGGGCGGGGCTTATCTCCATGTCAGTGAAAACATTTACTATTTCCGCCATTGACCATTGAAATAACCACTAGTTCTGCTTTATACTTGTTGAGAAAGTCCCACACACGTCGGAACATCAAATGCCCCCGTGTCTGGGTTCATAATATTATCCGTAGTCGTGTCTGGGTTCATAATATTATCCGTAGTCGTGTCTGGGTTCATAATATTATCCGTAGTCGCACACAGCTCCGACTCCTCCGGGACGAGTGTCTGAATGAAGCCGCTTCCAGCGCTCCTTCGGCGGACCCGCAGTTTGATTCAGTGACGGCAGGACGGCGGTGATGCCGGACGGAGCTTCTCAACGCTGATTTTCTTTCGCAACTCCGCGTCGGCGAATTATTCGCTGGAGATGAATTATTTCAACGCCAGCGAAAAGGCGAAAAAGCGGATTTGCGAATATTCGCAACGCCATTTCGCCAGTATCGCGCCGCCCGGAGAAAAATTCGCTTTTTCGCAACCTAACGCGCCTGTGCATTGACTTAACATGTAATCTGGACGCGCGAATATTTCGCAACGCTTTTGGTGTGAACACGGCATAAATCTTCGGATAGCGACCATGATCTGTAACCAAGTGCCAACTAAATACATGTGTCTTGATGCTATAGTTTCTGTGAGTGGATATTGAAATGAATGAATGAATGAATATGAATGAATGAATGAATATATACTTTATTAATCCCCGAGGGGAAATTTGGTGTCGGGGGTAGCAGCAATTTACAACAAAATAAACAAAAACAGCAGGACGAAAGATAAAAGATATATACAATAATAATAATAAAATAAAATAGAATAAAATAGAAATGGCTTTGATTGTGCAAAAATATATATATACATGTACATGTTGTTAGTCAGAGGATCTGGCAAGCGGTGATTTATTATAAAGCCGTAATGCCGTTGGCAGGAATGTTCTCCTGTATCTGTCCTTGTTGCAGGAAAACAAATTCTCCTGTATCTGTCCTTGTTGCAGGAAAACAAATTAAATACATTATCAATGAATATGAATATGTTATCAGTATTGAGACGTTGAAATTTGCCAGATATTGTAAGTAACAACGTAATCCAGTGGCATAATGTTTCTTCAAAACATATTTTCTGTTACAAACTAGTTCTATATAATCTCAAATTCAATAAATCAGTGTTGAAGGGGAAAGAAGAGAGAGGCAAATTAAGAACAATCTAATAAAATAAGATGAGGTTTAAATAACCAGCAAATTAACTCTGTTCACTGGTTGGACAGACATGCTTATTCTCATCTTGTTGTTACAAAGATATAAATGTATATATATATATATATATATATATATATATATATATATATATATATATATATATATATATATATATAGTATGTATACACTAAAATAATCATATATACTTGTCTCATGATTTTGTTTGACTTTCTATTTCTCTGATTCGAGTTTATGATATTCAAATAATTTGCTAGAAATACTATATGACAGCAGTCACTAGTGAAATGGCAACTGCAGTATGACTTCATTCTCACAAAGAGCGGCGTTTGCGGAGGCAACAAGGAGGGGCTGAGTAGTGGCAGGAGTCAGTTGGCTGGTGTTTCTGTGCATGACCAGGCATGAGAGGAGAAGCTCAGAGCGAGCCTGAGAGGATTATTGTCCGGGATGAACCTCCAAGGTCTGGGTCAAAGGTCATGCAGCAGTTACAGGACAGGCAGAGGACAGAGGACAGTGCGTCTGTTTGTGTGCAAGCATCTTGGTTGTTATATGAACCTGTATGTCTAATGCCGAGGTTGCATAAGAAAAGAAGCCGCTGTCACTATTGGCTTCATCCCTGCACCCTTACATCCATACTTTCTAAATCAACAGTGATTGTGGTTCTTCTCCCATTTTTTCCTGAACTTCAAGCCGTCAACAAGTGAAGGAAAACACAAGTAGATGTAAAGAAGATGTTAGCAATAGCAGTTTAACACTCAATCTCCTGATGAAGAGGTCTCGTGTCTGCCACAATCTTCTGGTCTGACCTTCACTGCCACAGACATCTCTATGGCCGATACCTTCAAAACCAGGCAACTCACACAACAACCATCTGGATTGATAAATGGCACTATAGTTAAGAGAATAAATATGTATTTTAGATGTTGGGGTGAACTGTCCCTTTTAATCAAAACCATGATCTTTTTCTGAAGCATACATAATATCTCTTCAACGACAAGGGCTACTGAATAATTTCAAAAGGTACAATATACAGAAACCACTTGTGAGACCAGTTAAGAGTTTCATATAGCAGTATATGTGTTACTGGTTTATATATTATATGTGTTACTGGTTTATTGGTTGATGAAATAACTTAGGAAAGAAAAAGAAATAGAAAAGAATTCCGAAAAAATAGAAACTTCCAGGATGTATTTTCTCTTATTAATTATGCATATCATCGCCTTTTCTACTATAAATATCACTATGTGTTAACAGTATCTTTGCAAAGTTTGACTTTGACTAAGTGAAGTTAAATATGTTTAGCTCAAGCAGATGCACATACATACCATGCAAGTATCGTTTCTTCCATAAGTCATAAATGCAATGTGGTTGATCTCTTGCTGGGGTTTGTCTCACAGTGGTTTTGGATTCCGTAGGTCATATGAAGCTTTCCAGAAAGGTGCGCCAATCATGTGTGGCATCAAGCTAGGGATATACAAATGTATATTTTCATAACTTGGGGAGCTCTCTCTTTCGAGTCCTTCAAGTCATATTTATGGTTCATGTTAATATTTATGGTTGAATTGTGTTATAAACATGTAAAATGGACTTATATAATCTTGTAAGGCTTTGCAGTTTTTTTTTCAGTAGTCACATCAGTAGCTTCGGTATCGATTCATGGGAGTATGAAGAGTGAGGAAGACCTCCTGATGAAGAGTTCTGCTGCTGGGGTTTATACGGCTAAACCTACCTGATGGCAAGGGGCAGCCAGTGTGTTGAAAGTTAGGAAAGTTCTTTCACCCCACTTTCGAGTGTGGCTTTTTGCCAGAAGTACTTTGTTTCAACCCCGGCCTCAAGACTGAGTTGCAGATTGCAGCGGCTCCTCAGTCAAGCAACACACATGGTTTTGGAAGGAAAAAAGCGGAACGTCTTCCTCAACAGGTGTATTCAAAGACTTTTGAGGCCTTGAATTCAGTCATCAAACATCAAGATATGTGAAAACTTTATTTGGACGTGCTGACAGACCTGCCATTCACAAGATGTCTACAACTTGTGTTTGAAGGAGGCGACCATATGTTTCCCCCTCATCTTTAAGCACCTGAATAAGCCATACATCAGACAAAGAGTTACTTTCCCTTCATTTTATAGCCGATCCTCCTTCCTGTGATGCTCTTCCAGAAGTCTGATGGCTCCACATGACGTTCTAATCATGTCATCCAAATCAAATCCCTTTCTTTTCTTTTTTTAAATGAGCAGTGCGCGACATCATGAAACACTTAACCGCAGCACTCTACAAGAAAACCACTTCACCTATCATCAGCTATCTAGACATCAGATTTGTCTCTCCAATCAACATTCAAGGGCCTGATGGAGATTCCTTGGTTTCTGCCAGACTATCAAATGAGAGAAGGGGGAGGTTTTAATCTCCCAATTACTCTGTATCTCCTGGTAATACAATCAAACCACATGGACACGGTGGCAAGCCTTCAATGACTCCAAATTAAAAGCAAATGCCTGGAAACCATGTATTGTGTGCTGGTCTGCACTCTCAGCTCTTTGCTGAACCGCTGGGCGAGAGTGAGAGAGATTAGAAAAAAATCCCTCAGCAAGTCAGATGATGGGAGTTGATAAAAAAAATTTGGGAACGGTATTCCACACAACCATGAAATAGGATTTTCTGCCCCGAATCAAGAAAACGCTGGCGCTCCGATCACCATTTTCCCTCCTTCTTGCTTTCTGCCCTTTAATCTAATTGTGGAGGTTTTAACGGGAGAAAGGAAACGACTTGGGGTTGCTGGGTCTCGCTCATATCTCATTGCTTGAATGCTCATAGATGCAACTGTGATCCTGCATTCATGGAAAGTGCTTTCTTAGCTGGCTCTGTTGGTGAAACAGTGGTTTTGAGCGTGAGCCTGTAAGCTGGGCCTCTCCTGGCACTACGGTCAGGACCAACCCTTCACTCCTTACACCCCATCTACTGACTCACCTCACATGGAGCCAGAACCACAGAGACCATTAGAAGCATAGAGTGCAGAGAGAAAGTGAACTGAGGGTGTAGAAAGATGGTAAGAGAGACAGGAGAAACAGACTGGAAGCAAATCAGATTGTAGTCTGGATGCCTGGCTGCTGCTTTCTCTCCAAGTCACTTTCTTGGAAATCTGATGCTGTCTGGATGACGACCCTCTCGATCCTGCAAAGCCAGCAAATACATGTTGCCATCACCCTCCTTTCTTTCCTTCCTGCTCACTTCCTCTCTTTTCTGACCTTCCATCTCTCCATCTTTACCCTGCTGTCGGCGTAACCTTCTCCTGGCTCTCCTTCACTCACAGGAGCGTTAGGCTAACGTGAATGCTTCACGTTAGCCTAACGCTCCTGTGCTGTTGGAGAGTCGTGGCTTAGAGAGCAAAGGAGGTGGAGAGAAACCAAGCTGGGAATGAAGAGGGAAAAGAGAAGTCTGGCACATGAAGCCAGAGGATTGAGCTTTAAGACTCAGAGCCGTGCTTTGAGGCAGATGCTAACTTTAGCATGCTTACCCTATCAATGACGTAAACATGCTCACTGTGACAATGCTAATATGTAATTAGGTATCAAGCAGGTATTGTTTTTAAAGGAGCATTGTGTAGGATTAAGAGGGATTTGCAGGGAACAATGATTATAATGCATTATAAAACGTGTATAATGTAATGTGAGTTTTATGAAACTTTAACTCATGTCAATATAATAAATAAATAAATATCAAATGCTTTAGGATGTGTTATGATTAGTGTTATAAAGCGTTATGGATATTTATGAGCACTTGTATACAATTATACAACGCTATAAGCAGACTGGAATGCATTATAAGTGTGTTTGTAATGCATTATTATATGAATTATTAATGCATTATTGACATGGCCGTCTTAGAAAGTGTTACCAGAACTGTAAACTCACTTTAAAACAATACAAGAGAATGCTGACAAAGTGGCATGTAAAAAGAAGGTGGGAAGAAAATGACTGGCAGAGCTCCAGGTGATGCTAATTACTCCCATCCGTCTTCTTTGAAACGCGTTAGCGAAGGCCTTGGAGCACATCACACAGAGTACAGGTAGATAAATAAATGAATGCTTGATTTAGAGGATACATCTTCCTGTTCTTCTGGGCACAGAGGTGGCAACATAGAAACCACATCTCCAGCCCAGCTTTAAAGCTCTGCCATTTGTCATCATAGAGCATTAAAAAGGACCTGTAGCTGGAAGCCGTGTCGAGGTACGTAGATCTTGTTCTGCTCGTATCCCTTTAGCTTCCTCTGGTGTAAAAACACACTGTCTCCAAAGGTTAGTAAACATAAGGATGCTTTGTGAAATTGTATGACTGGATTTCTTAAAGGGCTACTCCAGTGATTTATTGTTGCACATCCATAGAGTTGGGACACTCAAAAGTGAAGCAGCTGAGGTTGAGATATCCTGACTTTGTTTCCCTAATATGCAGCCAAATCCCAAAACATTGAATCCTATACCGTCCGTAAATGCCCAAGTCAGTGAATCGTTTACAATCCCAGTTTGTAACACAAGTCATTTACTAAAAATAGACAGTTTCATAGCCTGGCGTGGACTCTGACTTCCTCAACAACTACCGACCCATCTCCAATCTCCCTGTTCTGTCTGAAATACTTTCACGCACCGTTGCCAACCAGCTCAAAACCAACTGTATGAACCATTTAAATCCGGATTCAGATCTCATCACAGCACAGAAAACGCCCTAATCAAATTTAGCAATGACCTCCTCCTCTCCTCTGATGACCACTCCCTCAACATCCTCATCCACTGGACCTCATGCAGCCTTTGACACCATCCACCACTCCACCCTCCTCTCCCGTCTTGAGTCCTCCCTCCACATTACTGGCTCAGCCCTCTCCTGGTTCAGGTCATACCTCTCCGTCCGCCAACAGTTCATTATCATCAGTACATCCTAGTCTGACAGACCCAGTCCCTCAAGGCGTCCCCCAAGGTGCAGTCCTCGGTCCCCTCCTCTTCATGCTCTACTTGCTCCCCCTTGGAAAAATCATATGCCACCACTGTCTCCATTTCCACTGCTACACTGACGACACACACATCCATCCCACCCACTACCTACTCCACCACCAGCAGGTATAAAGACATGGAGCCAACTTCCTCAAACTCAACAGCTACAAATCAGAAATCCTCATCATCGACCCCAAACAGTTGTCAATAAGCACTTCTATTATGGGAAGAGGACATTTTGGAAATACACTTTTAGTACTTTTTTTAAATATTTTATTCAAAAACAGCAGTTTGATAATGCCAGCATGCATTTCCATCATTACGATGAAAACACATGCCATCAGGTATTAGACATTATATTGATGGATGCCCTCTCCCAACACGTAACTTTCATTACCCCTCCAGTAAACCGCCTGGCATTTACAATGACAAATACCTCTTCGCCAGCAAGACCTGAACTAATGACCTCAGTGCCCCACACACACATCAATATCCCATGAGCAACCTGCAGCTATTGTAAGAGTTCAATTCAGTACACATTTTTGGGTACTGAATTATTTGAGAAATTACATTTCTCAAATATATCTAATTTGCCAACCTGTTAATTTGTTTGCTAAACACTTGATGAAGCTGTGTATGATATTTAATTAGGTAATTAGACTAGATGTACCATTTTTCAAACGGTTGATCACAGCCTGAATTCCATTTGGAATGATCTCTCAGCCTTTAATGGAACAGTACTGTTAAGTAATGTTAAGGTGCTTTATATTACCTCAAAAACATAGTGGAGTTGAAATAAAAATAAATACTCAAGTATTTGAAAAGTAGTACAGTTCTCAAGTAGAAGTCCTTAGTTCCAGTCCAGCTCTGCTTATTAAATCAGCTGTTGTCAAGGCCTGCATCTGTGCACGCAGCCCTGAGCGTGTCTTTACATGAGTATCTTCTTGAAGTATGACCCAGCTGCCTCAGTCACACCAGGTGCCTTGGATGCAGGCCCGGGGTGGGTAATCGGGAGAATCGGGAGAGTTCCCGGTGGGCCGCTTCACTTCTGGGCCGGTCGAGAATTGTATTTGTTGACATTTGTCCCGTTAGTCCATCTTCTCTTAAAGTGAGCTACACACGTTCCGCATTCTGACACCGCAGCCTCTGCATGGGTTGTACCATGCGAGGAAGTTCACCCCTCCCAAATAGAGTTGGTTCGGTCCGTAGCCCGTCTTATCCAAAAAGTTATCTCAGATAAGCTA